>OX387428.1:22438613-22755643 GCA_947563755.1 Lochmaea crataegi | reverse complement strand
TACACACTCTACTTAATGTCTGCTAATTTATTTACACTCGGTATAATACTTCTAATTTATTTTTACCACTTGAATATTACACTATTTATCTTTACTATTTAATTCACTGTCCGATTACTAAGAACTTCTGTAAACTGTCTGTGAACTCACTCTTTGTCTTCGTTTCACGATTTTTCTAGAATTTTCTGGTAGGCGCATTCGCCAAAATGTATAGTCGAGAGACAGGGCCGGCTTTGAGTTGGTGACCTCGCAACAATACATTGAGGAGCCTCGCCTGCAAGCTGCAAAAAGTGACGTTCCGCGGATTAAGTTCGAAGTTAAAATTATTCAAAACTCTTGGTTTATTTGAATTGTTTATGGTCATAAAAAATGAAAATAAATTGGAGAAGGGAAGGTGAAAAAACTATTTTTATGGTCCAGAAATTAAATAAAAGACTTTAGACACCAAGTGTTATTATCTAGTTGTCAGTAACAGAATATTGCAATTTAGAACGCTGCTTTATGCTTTTGATCTCAAATTCACGAACTGCCGATCTGTGCTTGCTGATGTTACTTCGACCATAGTTCAATTAACGGCTATTTAATAGGATTTTTTATTACACTATGAGTGGGAGGGAAGATTTATTCGAATTTGATTTGGTGTAATGCACTATATAGCTGATGTTTATATAGTTTGATAAACAATGTACTGTTTAAACAAAATATATTATGGAATAAATTGGATAGTTTTAATTGAATAATTAAATTAAACCAGATAAGAACAAATATTTGTTGACATTTACAGTGACATTGTTGCCATACAGTGATATCGTGTTTGGAAGCACCTCAATAGCTCTGAAATAGTATATTACATAACGGCCGAAGCGAAGCTGAGGTCGAAAAACATGTGATCTGAGGCTTTCTTATTTACTGACCGGGGTGTGTATACAATTTTTCTGTTCGACGGAGCCGGAAAACGGCAACTTCGTTTAGCGCGGCGGCCCGAAAGTTGACACTTTCTGGCCGCAGGACAGAAATCGATTTACTTTTAATGACAGCCTGTAATTGTGAAAGATCGCATTGTTTTTAAAACTGGAGTAGTAAAACATGATATTACTGCAGATCAAAAAATACAGAAGTGTAAGTAAAACTGTAGTTGCGAAAATATTAAAATAACAAATTTAAACCCTACAAACCCCAGTTCACTCAAACCCCAACACCAGAAGATTTTAATAGAAGGTTTGAATCTTGTGCTAGGGGATGTCCACAGGGAGGAGTGCCCCATTAATGTGGAGCCTGATGGTTGACGAGCTACTGACCGAATATTGTCATAATGACCTGGGTAAAATTCGAGTGACATCGTACAAAAGGGTCCTTTGTCCTGTGGCTTCTAGGATACACTGGAATAGACGGAAACGAGATAGCAGTTGAACTAGCAAAGAGGGGGACTGAAACACCGTTTTGGGAGCCAGAACCCTTTTGCGGTATCAGCGCCAATGTAATATTGGAAGAAATAGGCAAAACCGAAAAAAAGAGAAGATCTGACCATTGAAAAGATCTAGTAGAGCTTAGACAATCAAAGATACTTCTAGGTAAAGTTAGATGGAATCACTTTTTGTGAATCGCCAACTTTTATTTTTTGAGATCCACTCACAGCGCAAACAATTAAATAATCAACCTGATTAGTCAATCAATTCTCACCATTTTTTTTAAACTGTTAATTTGTAGTTGGAACTCAGCCGCAACGCAAATTTCCATAGTTAGATCTAATCTTCATATTTTTGTCGAGTTTTGGGAATATGGTAGAAATGTAGCTGTAGGGTGTCCACCGGAACCAGCAAAATTTTGAAAGTGGTCTCTGAGAATAAAAGTTTGGGAACCTCTGGTTTAGACGCATATTTGGTGATGTAAATGTAGTTTTAACTCCAAAAATATGGCATTTAGGTATAGTGTGGTTACCTAGGAGGTATTATTGCATTCTATTTAGATAATCAATATTTCTTTCAACCACATCTTGATTTTTTCATATTCTTTATCAGTATTTTCGCCCACATAATGCCTCGAATAAGAGACATGTTATTTAAGACTAATTCTTATCAATTTAGTTTTTACTTTTTATGTCACAATTAAATATGATAAAAATACAATCTTATATCCAATGTATCGTTTTGTTAAGTCAAGCTCACTTCTTAAAATGCATTTCAGTCTCAAAAGGAATAAAGTTTTAGTTTCACTTTTTCGCAAGGAAACTGCCAGTTTTTGTAAAATTAGCCACTTTTAAAATATCAAAACTTATTTACTTCTTGAGTGACAATTGTTAAAAACACATGACAGTTACAAGAGATTACAAAAAGATCATTGCAAGAGCAACGATCGGTGTAACATTGTAAATTGATCAAGGAAATAAACTATGTCAAAAAATAATAGTTCAATACTATTAAACGCTTTACAAAATTAGAAAAATTAATTTCCAAAGAGCAGACCGTCCACTAAGAAGCAACAACTACTTCTCGGGCTATATGCCCCGACAGATATTGAATTACACTTCTAAAGTAAACGGGGTTGGTATATCCGTTAAGATAGAACCAACCATTCTGGTTTGCGATTAGAAGGAATAACATCACTTGTGGACCGGTTTCGGCGTTTTTGCGCCTCATCAGCACAAGGTAGATGCTATTCGTCCAGAAGCTCTGAGAGCACTCTTAACATTTCCTTCACTAAGGCTAATGTATTGGTGTGGTATCAACGTAGTCTCTAGTCCAGGATTATGCTCTCAGAGCTTCTGGACGAATAGCATCTACCTTGTGCTGATGAGGCGCAAAAACGCCGAAACCGGTCCACAAGTGATGTTATTCCTTCTAATCGCAAACCAGAATGGTTGGTTCTATCTTAACGGATATACCAACCCCGTTTACTTTAGAAGTGTAATTCAATATCTGTCGGGGCATATAGCCCGAGAAGTAGTTGTTGCTTCTTAGTGGACGGTCTGCTCTTTGGAAATTAATTTTTCTAATTTTGTAAAGCGTTTAATAGTATTGAACTATTATTTTTTGACGTCTAGAGATCACACTTTACTTATATGACAATTATTTACAGGTAACTGTAATTAAGTAAATAAACTATGTATTGATTACTCAAGATTTTTTATTCGCGGATCACAACAATAGGGACTATTACATGAAAAATAATCAGTATTTCTTAAAGATTTCAAATGGCAAAAAATATACAGGGTGGTCCGTTTTTCCGGAAAAAGGAAAGATCTGACAACAATGTAAATACCACCGTAATATCGGACATATCACAAGATCCATGCACACCATAATCTATAAAAATCGTGCGATCTGTTTCCGAGATAATTTAGGCATTCCTACTTAACTCACTCTGTATAGAGGGCATTCTACTAATATATGATTCAAAATTTCAGCTTCACCCATATTACAGAGACTACAAGTCGCAGTAATATCCATGTGATATTTTATTCCCCCGTAATACATTTTTAAATGATTCAAACTATATAGCCTAATTTGACATTTTAATATATACGTAATGTAAACATATTGTAACGACTGTAAATTTTGGTGGCTGCGCTCCTTTAGAGGGCAGAGAGCTACGCAAAGGAGGCGGTATCCAGGCTAATAGGTCTAATAAAAAGAATACAGCTAGATATCGAGCTCTAAATATGGCGGAGGACCACAATAGATCTGCAAAGGTCGCAGTGGGATAGGACAAAGAGCCACTCCAATTCTAATCTAATCTAATCTAATCTAATCTAATCTAATCCTTTAGAGAACATTCGCTTTGTTTGTGCATAGGATGAGCGCGGAAGGTACTGGAATTTTCTAGAGTTGAGAAGGACTATATATATACGCGGGTTTTTGAGTGCGTGAATAATTATTGAAACAGTAAGTTCGGAATTAGTGAAACGGACAGTGAAGAGTTAGTTCACAGAAGTTCTTAGTAAACGGACAGTGAATTAAATAGTGAAGATAAATAGTGTAATATTGAAGTGGTAAAAATAAATTAGAACTAATATAGCGAGTTTAAATAAATTAGTAGACGTTAAGTAGAGTGTGTATATAACTTCAGTTAATACAGTGTGTGTTTCTTCAAATAAATAAATAGTAATTAACCATAGTAGGGTGTATAATTTTTATCCCACGAGTAAAAACTATTTAAATAAATAAAGTAAAACATTACAATATATTCCATTTTTTTATATGTACAAGATACTTCTCTTGAACCAATTTTATATTTTTCATATACGAATGAAAAAATTTGACATCTAATATTTGCGTTTTATGTTCTGGATCATGCTGAACTTTTTGTAAAAAATATTTTTTTCGTAACAATAACAATAAAAAAGTTTTCCATATGTTGCCAACTTTTTCAGATATACCTACTGTATGTGTCACTCTGTACGGAAAGTTATTTTCCTTCTACAATCTTTAAAAAATCTAATTATTTTTTTCCTGTATCGCTTAAAATTCTATTATATAACGGAAATTGGTAACACTGGTGTTGACACCTAAATTCTTACTTTTGATATTATTAGCGAAAATATAATCAACAAGTTTCATGAACACAGCCAACCAAATAAAAGTTAGGCGCATAAAGTAGAGTTGTTTTTTGGTTCAATTTCTGTTTTTTTTTATATGTATTGTTCGCCTCCATTACTCTTGATGTACTCTAAAAGTATGGAGGTCTTTTTAGTTTGGGGTATTTCACATCATACAGTCAACAAAAAATACCAACACAATATTCGTAAATAAATTGTTTGATAGACTTTGTTTGTGTTTTTCAAATATTTATTTGTTTACCTTTATATTTGTATGTGTTAATAGCAGACATTAGTATATTATCTCAACTGTGAGATGTGACATAGCCTGAACTAAAAAGATCTGTATATTCATCGAGTACAGAATGTGTGGTACTCAGAATATATATAAAAAACACAAATTGGACAAGATACCAACCTCTTTATACACCCTACGTTAAACTGTAACTTTTGATCTGTTATGTTGGCGTTTGATGTATTTGCTTCTCATAGAACTCGTCCATCGGACGATTAGGTATGGAGAAAAAGTGAAACTGAACGTAAAACTTGAGTTTAGTAAAGCTAGTTACCCAAACAACAATCCATTATTCTCTTCCAAAAAATAAACGCAATTTATGTCCTTTTCCTTTTCCAGTTTATTCATTATTTTGCTTTACATTTAAGTATGTGAAGAAATATTCTAACGTGATATTTATTCATTGACCAAACGTCAGATTGAACTCTTTACATTGGACAGATGACAATACAATAATTTAATAAGTTTATTGTGACCAGGATCATTAGGATTAATTATACACTCTTCGTCCTATAACTATGTAAGGATGCGCTGGATTCGCTTCCCTAATCTATTTAACGGGGTGGATCACCCTCATCCTTGTCTCCTCGTTGTACTAGTCCACTGAATTGCCTCCATTTATTCTAGTCACTTGTTTTCTCCTACCATCTTTTAACTCTTGTCCTGCTGGGGTTCTCTTTTACCTCTGCCAGCGGTATTGATCTGGGTCTTCCACATCTTCTTTTTTCTATCGGCCTTCAGTTACGGAATTCCGTGGATCATTTTTGTACGATTTTCATGAAAAAATGTATTCCAAGTAGGCAACTGTAAACTCACATTCAATTGATGTAAGAATTTGTTGTCTGTCCACACTGGTGAGGATGAAAAACGTCATTACAATCAGTAATTTCATCATCTCAAGAGTTTCCGGTACGTATTCAAATTCGAACCATAATTTTTTTTAAAGTGAACTAAAAATACTTTTTTTTCTCCCATTTCGAATTCAGACGATCAAATTTATTTCTCACATGATTAGGGCTTTCTAAAAGCACTTGAAGGCAAAATTCTCCATATTTTTATTCTAAGCTGCCTTTTTGATGTTAATTCCAATACTAACTCTTAGATTTTCCACTATTCAGATTTTTCCATGCTCATATTCGAACCATTTTTCTCAGTGGCATCATCATTACGTACACCAGCCACCGCTTTACATAAAACTTTATAGCTTCTCATATTTAAATATTATCAAGTACTTAAAATTTTAGTTTCATGGTGTTGTTAAAGTCTTGTGATAATTTTTTGGCCCTATTGTGCCCTGTCTGGAATTTCATTTTAACCCTTTCACTATCACTTCCCTTTAGCGTTGTTCGAAAATTCTAATTGTTATCAAGCGAGATGTAGGGACTATGTAGATAATGTTTTTGCAATAAAAGAGGAAACACTCACCCCCACTCTTCAATACAGGATGTCCATCATGATGTACAAACACAGTACGTGAAAGTGAAAATACGTATAGGTATTTATTTTTTTGGTAAGAAAAAATGCTAAACTACACATATATTTTGTAAGAAACTGCATTTACTTTGCATGAAATGAAGAAAAACAATTTTTCCCTTTCAAAATGCAAAGGTGTACCTTACATTTGGCACACATCATATATGCGTTCTATTTTTGCATTTTCATTTTTGAAGCTTGCTTCTTATTGCACGACATAGGACTTTTGGGAAGGCTAGTGAACTCGTGAAACGTGTGATGTTACGAAAAAGCATTCGCCACTCAACAGTGTTGCCAGATTTCTGAATATTCCACTAATCCAATGAAATTTAAATTGAAGCTTGTGATGTTACGAAAAAGCGTTCGTCACGCGATGATTCATTAGAAAGAGAGAGAGAGAGGGAGACGCAGGCCATAGTGTACGTTCATACCATTTGTTTATGACTATCCCATCTTTGCTGATTGAAACAGCGGAAGAGCCACGTCCATTATTTTTCATTCCTTTATCACTTGGTAACCTGGAATTGGCAAAACGATTCACTCTCATGGTTCCTACAGAATATATGCTCTTGGACTCGAGATATTGGAATAGATTGTAGGTGCTGAAGTAGTTATCAAAAAATAAACCGTGAGTTTTCTCTGATATCCTTTCGCTAAGCTGCATTACTGAAGCGGCTGCTGATCCATAGTTTGGGTAAATAGGGTTTAGTGGTGTTGTTGAGCCTTGATAAATTATAAAGTCATAGATCATCCCTCTTTTGGCCAGCCAAGACATACATTTTTATGCCCCATTTTGTAGGTTTGTTTTATGCATATTGCTTGATGTTTATCTTCCCCTTAAAGGGCACTATCTGTTCATCGACGGACAAGTTTTTTTCTAGTGGTAATTGCAGGCATCTTCTTCTGACTGACTAGTACAAGCATCTGACTTTCCACAATCTGTAACAAAATAACAATAGAGTTAAAAGAGAAGAATCATTTAGTAAAATTTATTCTATACCTGTCTTCATTGTTTTCTTCCCGACTAAATGTATTGCTTGGCGCTTCTTGTAGAATTTTGCTTGACTTAGATCATCTTTGACTAATCCTATTCCCATACTATGGTGCCAATACATACAGGCTCGAGGAAATTGTAGATTTCCCATTAGAATATGGATACCAGTAAAACATTTATTTCATCTAAATTTGTTTGTCATATTTGTTTGCGTTGCATATAAATTCGTCATATCGGACATTTGATTTAGTAAATTATCTTATCAGGAATATATTTGGTAAGGAATTGGATTGGTGACGGTAAATCTGTTTTTTTAGTAATTGGAGGATTTGAATGCCACCGAATATTTCTGGTTTCGTACTGCATATTTTCTCCCTTTATCCATTTGACTTTTCGGTAAAACTATATCATCTAAAAAGACGTCATTCGCTCCCCATACTTTTCATCCCAATCGACATCATCATCCGAGAGAAATTCCACATCCGAAACAGCATCATTTTCTAAGTAATACAGCAGTTCGTCTTCATGCAGAACCCTTTTTGGATTTTTTTCCCACTTGCCATCTGTTATATGTCTGGATGAAAATATTAATTTGAATATAATCACCAACTACAAATGAAACTACGTTTAATGTGAAACGTTTTTATTCATATACTAAACTCTCTAAACTGGTCAATATACTGATAAGGTACATGTATGCTATAAAAACATGTAATGGAATAAAAATGAGTGGATATAAATATATGTTATTATGGAAAACAAATATTGGTGTTTGTTAATTTGTATTATTTATTTTTAATTGTTTGTGTTATGTTGGTCCTTTTGAAATTGGCAAAAGCTCAAAACTATCATGCAAAAATAAAAAAAAAGGTAATTAACTTTTTAATTATAAATAATGAAAAGTTCACAGCTGACCAGCTAAGAAGCATGGACCACAATGAAAACCCTTCAGCTACAATTGTAAGAAATAATGACAAACCACCAATCAGTAAACAAAGAAAATCATACAGTCAACCCATCAGCCCAATAACATATGCATCTTGTAATTTTTCTGAGGATAGCTTAAGTGATTTTACAATACCAACCCCCAACCCAAAAACCGAAGAGGATATAGGGCTAGTATTAACAGAAGCAAATGGAAGAAGAGCAAACGAAACAGGGGAGTTGAATAAAGAGGAAAAAATATTTCTAGACAAAAGAAGAGACGAAAGAAAAAACGAACAAAAAGTAAAAGAAACAAAAAGGACAGGAGAAAAAGAAACTCCAAAGCAAATCCGATTTTACACACTTAAACTCGAATAAGTAAAATATTTCTTAATAATAATGTAAACCATATGTTTATATTTTCTCTGTTGCTTTCATTTTGGTTTTATTTTTAAACATAAGGTAATGGAGTTTTAACATGTTGTATTGTCATTGTAGAATGTTGTTATCGACTACTTAAGGCTATTTTAGTTTAGTTTTAGGTCTGTTTGTTCTTTGTTCCTATTGTTATAATTTTTAATTTGCAATAACCATTATATTTTACATGTACATAAAATTGTGTAAGGTGAATCTGTTCTATTTGGTCATCTACTTTGATATATATGAGACATATTATTTGGTACCTATATAACAAATACAGTTTATCCAGATATTGGTATTTAAGGAATATGGACCAGTATTTGAAACGTTATAATTTATAATAATGAAGAGTTCAAGGCTCAAGTAGCTTCGCCTCGGGCATCCTGACGCGCAGGGACGAAAATTCAACTTTCCTCTCGGCCCTTGTGGTGTAATATACTAGATTCACTTTTAAAAACCCGATGATGTCCTAAAAAACCCGATGATGTCCTAAAACCACCCGTTGATGTCCAGTATAATTAACCATTTATGTGCACATCACGTACAAGCTGTAAGAAGCGTCCAGCTCCTTACAACTTCAGTGATTTTTGTTTATTTGTTCACATTTTTTTTATCTATACACTGTACTTTTTTTATATTTTGTGAATAAACATTATTATTATTATTATTCCCTATACCCAAAGTTTATAAAAACAGAGTTATTTTGTAATATTCATTGTAAAACATTATATTTTCTCAGTAAGCGACCAAATTTGACATAAACGTCACTCGTTTATCGTTTGTATATTTTATTTCTTAAAAATAGCAGTAATCGTCGCCTGCATTTTATAGTTTTCTTAAATAAAGTAAGAATTACTTAAGATAAATAGTGTAAATTTTTATTTTTTCATTAGAAGAAGTTCCCTTTAATATTCGGCGACAAATGTGGTATTCGCATGATGGTGCACCTGTTCATAATACTGCGCCTATACGAGATCATCTCAATACCGAATTCGAAAACTGATGGATCTGAAGAGGGGACCCAACTAATTGGGCAGCTCGGTCTCCCGATTTAACAAAAGTTGATTCCTTTTTCTGGTATTTTATAAAAAATGAGGTTCATAAAACTCCCCTTACTACTGGAGAGGACATGAACGAGAAAAACAGAGCGGTATTTCGATCTACTAACGTTAATATGCTGACAAATCATTTGAACTTAGACTGCAGCACTGCAATGATGTTAACGGTGATTACTTTGAACATTTAGTTCATTATTACGGTTAGGATTATACTTTTGGTGACTTGTTTTGTTTAGAATAAATAATTTATTGAAATTCATTATTACTTATGATTTTTTGTTACTTTGTCGTAATATTGGTACACTCTGTATATGGGGAGATCAGATGACTGTTGACAAAGAGAAATATTTCATTCTTAAAGTTTATTTTTAAATATAATCTAGAAAGATTTTTTATGTCTGTAAAGAGCGAAGGGAGATATTGATTGTTCCAATTAAGATTGGCATCAATGGAAGTAAAGACTGATTTTACCTGAGCTGCTCAATTGAACTTGCTATCATACTCCATCAGCTGTAATTGACGCACACTAGTGCAAAAATTGAATGACTTTTTGCAGTAATGTAAGAAAGTTTTTGCACGATCCTAGAAATCGTGGAAATAAACATTTTTCTCCTCTTTTCTACGTCAGTCTTGATTAAAATGAACGATACATTTTTCTATATATATTTTTTTAGCATTAGCTGACATATAAGTATCTCGAGTTTAACCAAACACAAAATAACAAATGATACTTAGAGACCACACTAATCAGGATAATGGTATCCGAAGAACAAACTGAAAGCGAATTCCATCAATAAATGTCACAAACTGACATCTAAATCTTATAAGTAGATAAACCTTACTATATTCTAATTTATCTTTGATAACATTGATTTATGAACAGCATAAAACTAAGTGTTTACGAGGAACGTCACAGTAATATATGTGCTGACATTAAAAAATCGAACGTTTGCTTATACTTTTAAAAGTTAACAGGGAAAAAATGGAAATTTGTTTTTCTTTTTTTTTCCGTTTCAAGGATAAAACCATTATAGACTTTTTCAGTATCTTTTGTTCTCAGCTTTACTTCACCTTATTGTTATGACAAAAAATCATGACTGAGGTATTAGAACCCATAAACTCCAGCAGCACGTCTTTTTTCTTAAAACCCCTTTATTTTGAATAAGAATACTTTGTTGTTGGTAAAAAATAAGAATGAGGAGAAATGCTGTTGAGAACGCAAAATTAATTCAGCTCATCTCATGCAATTTGAAATTTGGAATTCATTATTTGTATTTTTTGTTTGGAAACAGCAGACAATATAATAAGTTTCATAGTAAATTGGTTCAATAATGAATTATTACAGTTTTCTGTAAAATTGTCGTATTTAGTAAAGCGTATTACCAATAGATATCGAAGAATAAAAATATATTATTCCAACGCTTACAATGTTTTGAAAAATATTTTTCAAAAACGGTGACCGTTCAACGAAGAAGAAAAAACTACTTGAATTACACTTCTAAGTCAAAAAGTTGTTTCTTGCGTTGTTCCTAGGGTTGGCTTTCCTTCTCGCGTCAAAGTTAAGACGTATTTCCGCTCGTACGTAGAACGGCGATGTCATAGAACTACGCAGAAATACGTGGAAGAGACGTGGAAATGTGAAGGACTGCATAAAAGAAAGATAGAGAAAGTATTCGAATTTGTAACGCTTTTAGTTGGGCATCTGCTCAGGTAAAGAGCACCTCAGGCGTAGATTCTAGACCAGAGCTAATAGTAATTCAAGGAGTATGTCTTACCGGTTCTCGGGTAACCCTACTTGAATTTAAGTTACGTTAAGTGAAGCGAAGATAAGTGGGCGCCACCCTGAATACTACTAGTTTTACAGTTTCACATCAACTTTATCAATCGATAAACCCTGCAATCTTGGAAGGTGATAAATACGAACAACGTTATTAAATCTACAATAGTATAATTAAAACAAAGTGTAAATTACGATTTGATACAAAAAATATATAAAAAAAATGATATCTAGTTATGGACAATTTTTTTCGATGTTGATCTGGTAATGGTAATGGAGAGGTACTTTCCTTTTCCTCTTCTACTATCTTGGGATCTCCATGATTGAGAGAATCATATGGTCTTCTTCTCGGAACTTGTCTCAGGAAACCAGGAAACTCTTAAGGTTATATATAAGATAAGATGGTTGGCAAAGTACTCCAAAGTTCCAGACAAAACAAAGTGCATTCACATGAATGCACTTTTTAAAGATAAGATAAAGTTTGGCTCCAATAGCACATCTTCACAGGAAAGAAGAACGAAACCTCTTTGCCCCTGTTTAAATACACGAAATCATATGAGGGATAATAGACTTACGTCTCATATTCATGTCCAGCTCAGACGCTTTGACCAGCAAAGGAATTTACATTTCAATAGTGAATTCTTAATTCGCATTTAATTAATAATTGATAGAAGAAGAGTTAAGAACGATGCCAAAGTGGGACTAACAAATAGCAGTGGATATTTTCACGACAGACGGAACTCGTTCGGCCCGTATTAAAACGTTGATTTCGACTCTTTATCGACAGTAAATGTATCCAGCCTCGAAACATTTCTCGGTGTTGGGCATTTGAAAGGACTGGCTATTCGGCGCCCGTACGATACTTATTAATCGCTCTAAATTAACGTAACAAAGAGAGAGAGCCAGTACGCGCTGCGGAAATGTACATTCAGCTTTAAACTTTTTCTGCTTCCAGTTCATTGCAATGCACCTAAAGTTGCACAGGTTAGGAACCCAATAATAAAAATTATGCGAAATATCTATGCAGTGCTCTGGAATAAGTGTCACCCCTCTGACTGATTCATTTTTATAATAATCATAGCATGCTAGGAGCTAGGATATACCAGTTTCGAACTATACTTGATTCCCCTTCACGGGACAATCATCCTCCCAATTTTTTCAAATGAGAAAGTACATCATGCGATACCGCGTTTGAAAGCTCCCTAAACACTGATCTCAGAAATGTATAACACAAATTATTATGCGAAAAAGAGGTTTAGTAGGGACGTGTCGAACTTAACAGTCTTCTTTGGTTACCTAGCAAACTAATTTAGTTTGAAGAAAAGATCGTTCAACAGCCAAGCGGCTACAAAAGCAATCAGTTCCATGCAGAAACTCGTTTGAGACTGCTTGGAGACGGTACAAGAGATGGGCAGTCATAATATATTCTCCTTAGCCTAAGTACCAGGTCACTCAGATCACAAGAGGAAGACTCACTAGCCCGAGAAGGAGAAGTACTTTTCTGGCGCTGCAAAAAACAAATAGCAGTACTTGGATACAAAATCAGTCTCTAGAATAGCCTTGTTTCACCAAGAATAAAGCAAGCCAAAGAGTTCATTAGAGAACCCTCGCCAAAATTCACGGAGTACCTACTGAGCCAGAATAGGAGAACCATCAGGATCCTGGTTGGGCTCCTAACGGGGCATTGTAGACTTAACAAACACATGCATAAGATCGGAACCATATTTAGGTTCAGCCAAGAAGATGAGGAAGCCTCAGCACACATATTGTTCTACTGCGAAGGCCTGACTAAGCTGAGGTTTCCAACGATGGGGAAGGAAAAACCACAACCTTCCCAATATATGGAGGACATGATGTTTGGCATTCGAAGTTTAGTAGTAAGGACGGGTCCATAGATATGCAAAGGTCGTAGTGGAGAGGCTCTTAGAAGCACATATTTATCTTATCTTATCCTATCAGATGCCACACTTAAATAGTATTCGACTACTGTCAATTTTGATGCTACTTTGAAGTAAATTCGATCATTGCGAAATTTAAAGATGGTACTATCTCGTATTAAAAAATACGAAATTATTTTCATTTATGGAGAAGCTGACAGCATCTATCATAAGGCGTCGAGAATTTCCAATAGACGCATCCTGGCATTATTTGAAATGAGTTGTCGGTACATTTTTTGTCACAGAAGTTGTCCAAAATACGAAACGGGCTGACAGAAAACCCCTATCTTAAGATAAGCAGTTTTCTGTATTAAGCGACTTCGTCGTTAATCCATCTACTTCAGCTAAAATGGTGGCTGCTCAAGATTGTGGAGTAGATCAGAAGACAGTCTTAAGAGTTTCAAAGAAAAATAAGTTCCATTCCTACAAAATAAAAATGGAGCACTAACTAACATAAGATGATCCAGATAAAAGGAAGGAGAATTGCGAAACCCTAACAAATATTATTGCAAATATTCCTGATTACCTCCAACACATTTATTTTAGTGTCGGAGCAACATTTTTTCTTAGAGATCATCGGCAGAATCAGATACTGGTCTGATTTAGATCCCTGATTATTTCGGGAAGGCCACACAAAATTCCCGAAAAAAGTTAATGTTTGGGAAGGCATACTAAGTAACTACATTTTAGGCCTAATAATTATTGATGGTAATTTAAATGGTGAAATTTATTTAAATATGCTGCAGATAGAGACAACGGCAGCAATTAGCCTCCACTGCTGCGGCCTCTAGCGGATTATTGAAGCTTGCTTCTTATTGCACGACATAGGACTTTTGGGAAGGCTAGTGAGCTCGTGAAACGTGTAACCGTTACAAAAAGTCCGTCACGCAACAGTGTTGCCATATTTCTGAAAAGGCTAGTGAACTCGTGAAACGTGTAATGTTACGAAAAAGCAAATAAGGGTTCGTCATGCAACAGTGTTGCCAGATTTCTGAATAATCCACCAATCCAATGAAATTTAAATTGAAGCTTGCTTCTTATTGCACGACATAGGACTTTTGGGAAGGCTAGTGAACTCGTGAAACGTGTGATGTTACGAGAAAGCGTTCGTCACGCGATAACTCATTCAAGCGACTGTGCGCAATCTCTCTTGCCGCATTGAGCTCGCACACCTACAGGTGTGAAAAATTGTCAAAATTTTGAAAAAATGGTTAATAATTGCCAAATATTTTCAAAAATTGTCAAAAATTGGTCAATAATTGTCAAAAATTTTGAAAAATGTTTAAAATTTTTGAAAAATGTTTAAAAATTTTGAAAAATGGTCATAAATGGTGAATAATTGTCAAAGACGCTCAATAATTGTCAAAATTCGTCAAAAACTGTCAAAAATAATCAATAATTGTTAAAATTTTTGAAAAATTGTCAAATTTTTCTAAATACGGTCAAAAATTGTCAAGAATTTGGAAAAATCGTCAAAAACTGTCAAAATTTTGAAAAAATGGTTAATAATTATTAAAAATTGTCAAAATTTTTGAAAAATGGTCAATAATTGTCGGAAGCTGTTAAAAATGCTCCAAAATTGTCAAAAATGGTCAATAATTGTTAAAATTTAGAAAAATGGTCTAAAATGGTCAAAATTCTTGGAAAATTGTCAAAAATGATTAATAATGGTCAAAACTGTCAAAATTGGTCAATAATTATTACCAAAATTTAAAAAAATTGTCAAAATTTTGAAAAAATTCTCAATAATTGCCAAATATGTTGAAATTTTTGAAAAATTGTTAAAAATGGTCAATAAATGTCAGAGGCGGTCAATAATTGTCAAAATTAGTCAAAAATTGTCAAAATTTTTGGAAAATGGTGAAAAATTCACGAAAAATGGTCATTCTGTTGTGCATAAGAAGCAAGCTTCTGTCGGCGGTCCGAGGACCGCTCACCTTTTTTTTTCAAATCTTTAGAGGAAACGGGCTAATCAATGGTTGATATGCAGGCTCCCGGACTAATTTATTTCTTAAATTTATCAATTAGTGCTCATGAAAAATAGGTTGGTTTTACCCGAAATTTGAATCAAACGATACGTATTGTGTTAAAGCAGCTACTTACAGATTCATAAGCTAGAAGATTAGTGTAACAATGTTAGTAATCAAGCCATATGAACCATAACATTACTGTTCGTATCAATCATACACGTGATTTCCGACAAAATATTAATTATCCTCCATTTCGCGTGGCGGCTTCCCATTAACGAAGGCGCAAAAACCGACGTTTCGGTTATTTGTCACGCGAATCAAGCCGCTGATTGATTGCCACACTTTATTACAAATATTCTACCTCAGAATCATAAAAATTCGATTACCATTCGCCACTTTTTGATACGGTTGTTAAATATCTATTCTATCTGCGCATTGTTCAAGTCCTTTTTGGTATTTTCACAGTTGTTCACATTTATACACGGTTTCTGCTTAAAAAATAATAATATTCATACGTTGGTTGTATCGATAGAATATCTATGGAAATATAATTTTTTCTTTTCCCATTAAATTCACAATATAGTTTGTCGCTCCTTTAAAATTCTTTTAAACCGTTTCTTGAATAAAAATATGATCGTTAGATGTGGAGTAAAAACTAATAAAATGAATTGAAATGTTTTATTGGCAGAAAAAAAGGAAGAGTTATGAACAAACTAAGATGAAAAAAAGGCATTTAGTTTCTTGCGAATAACTCAGCAGCTATGAGAGATAATCAAAATTTGAACAAAGTTTCTGAAAGAGGAGAACATTTCGATAATTTACTCCCGTCGAAGCAAATTTTATTTGTGGAGCCAGTCGAGTAATATAAGTGTGTCCACTTAAGTTCGCAGAGTATGGGAAGCTTTATTCTTATTGATATTACGGAAAAAAGTTATTTTTCATAAAAAGTTCTGCGTGGTCTTAAACCAGGATTTCAACTATCAGGTATCAAAATGAGGGAAAAATGGCAAACCATATAAGACAATACAGAAAAGGGACTATTTTATAAAACTATTCAACCAAAATTTCTAATTAAACCGTGGTTTAGAAATATATCCAACAGTTACCTTGTAAAAATAATTCGACGAATGAGGTGCAATAAGGTATTATATCCAGAATACCTTTATAGAATAAAGCAAACTGGTTCTCCAAATTGTTCCTGTGGAGAGAATGGTGATCTAGAACATGTTATCCTTGAATGTCCAATTAATCTTATTCATCTAAATAGCTTCTTTCGTCAGTTATAGCTAAATAAAATAGATTTACGTTAAAAATGTGAGTGTATTGAACTAGAAAGACTATATAAATACGTACATACGAAGGTATTGGCCAGTTTACTCAAGTGCCAAAAAAAAAATAAAAAAATAAAAAAAAATTTATGAGAAACATCTATAGTACTATGGGTAACTGAGATATTAATTATTCTAAAATAAATTAATTCGTTGAAAACTCAAAGGTTATCAATTTGTCGATGACAGTGAGTTCACAAATGAGTTTTCTTGATGAAAATTTTTAATTTGGTCAGAAATAAAAGCATTTTACTATTGAGTGAAATTCATATTTTCTGATATAAGGGAAGTGTTGTAGGTACCATGGAAGACAATTTGGTTTTTATAAATTAATTTTGAAACCCTTTTTTATCCATTATGCAAAATTTTAATAATGAGGATTGACTTTATTACTAGATATAGTTCTCTTACTCACAAAATGTTTTGCATTAGTTTTATAATTGATAGAAAAAAAATTAAAAAATTGTACTATGGTACAATTATCGCATGTAAGTACCTTGGAACAAAAACAAGTTAAACCACAACCGACCTATAATTCGTTGAGTTCTGTCTAGTAACATAGGCTTGGGCAATTTACATACAAGATCGTTACCATTGACATCAAAAATTTCTTCGGAGTCTTTTATAAATTTATAACTTTCTTTAATACGCTTATAAAATTCTATTTTATACTTATAATTTCACCCACATAGTGTTTCACTGTGGTCTTTGATGCAAGTTTTACTACCACAAAATCGTCAGTATCATAAGATATCTCGATATCTACAATATCAAAATATTCCTCCTCATCCAAAATATCTCTTAAAGAACCATCAAGTGCCTGGGCTGATGAGCACAACCCAATTTATGAATGAATGAATGAATGAATGAACCATCACTAGATTCATCTTTTGAAAGCATGACGTCAGTGTCCTCGTTATTCTCAGAATCACTGTCGAAAACTTTCCTTGTCGCTTTCTTTAAATTTTCGTTTCTCTTACCACGTTTCTTTCTCCTTTTTTTCCTTATTCTTCACTTTAAGCTTTTTAACTGCCTCTTTTTCCGGTGTATCCATCACAATCCGCGTTGCTCCTGGTTTCCTTCCTATTCTTTTTACAATTCTAGGACCAGCTTTTGGAAAAGGTTGGACTTGTTCAGGAGATATGAAAACACATTGGCCCATTTTCGAAGAAATATTCAACTTTTCTGTTGAACATAAAGGTGTTGGTTTTCTTCAGGTTCTTTTTCAGTGGAACATGAGGGTTGAGTTACTACAGTCTTTTCTGAGGACTCTTTGTTATTAACATTATTGTTAGGCAATCGTATATCAATATTTGTAGCAGTGGTTTCATTTAGTAACGCTAGATCTGGTCTATCTGTGACTTATGACGCCAGAAAATCTTCTTCAGAAAAAACACCCTTATCTAATGGATAGGAGGATAGGCTCTTCCAAGGGCTTCGGCTACATCATAAATCGAAAAGGTTTTTCCAGGGTTGTTAGTTTGCCAAGAATTTACAGCTTCACCATAACAACCTTAGAAAGGCCGATACACAGATACGCCAAGTGGCTGTAGCCTATACGATGTATGCGGGGGGAAGGTTATCATAATTATTCCATTTTCAGAAGCAAACTCGACAGCTTCCAAAGAGAGGTGAGTATCGTGATTATCTAGAAAGAGCAAAACACTTTCTTCTATAGAGTATTTGATGTGATAATGAAAATGTTGAAGATATGTGAAAAACAGCTTTTCTGTACTCCAACCACTTGAATTTGCCTCACCAATGGTACCAGCGGGCGCACCCTTTATCATGAACTCCTTATAGTGAATACGTGGGAAAATTAGCATAGGCTGAACATGATTACCTATTGCGTTAATTGCTGCTATCATGGTAACTAACTGAGCCGTTTCTGCCGAAGTTATTCCGCCTACTTGTCTGCACTTCTTCGAAGCCACAACTTTGGGTAGTTTTTGGACAGTTTATAGACCAGTTTCATCTATGTTCCAGATCCTATCTGGAGGAATAATGCCAAAACGTTTATGCACATCATTAATGTTTCAGGGTACATTATGGTCAAGGTAGAGGAAGGTGGGGCAGAATGGGGTAGCGAGGTAGAACGGGGTACGCCAGTAAAAAACCGAACGTGTGAACGGAAATATCCGAAATTGCACTGAAGGTCACCTAAAAGCATCGGTTACATGTAGGCACACCAGTTGTCCAAAAAACGTCGAGTAAAAGGTTTGTCTCGTCAACATCTGGAATTTTCGTGTAGATTTGTAACTTTACCGCCCATATTAACCTCCGTAAGTAATTTGGTTATCCAATTTTAATCTATTTCAATTATGTAATGCAAAGAATGTTTGTTAAGCAACTTTTTCATCACTTAAGCTTTACCCTAGGTCATGTTTTTTTTTCAAAAATTCAACTTTAAAAGTAAACGATGCACATGGGGCGGAATGGGGTGGGGTACAATCGGGTACCCCGTTCTGCCCCGTTAAATGTTTTACTTGATTTAGTATTTTTTCAGATGGTTAGAAATTATGTTCGGAAGACAAAGCGTCAGGAATGGAGTACCGAATACATGAACGCAGCAGTTGATGCCGTTGTTACTGGACAAATGGGGTACAGGAGGGCCGAAGAACAACATAGTGTGCCCCAAACAACTTCAGAAAGATATGTCTCGAAAAAAAGAAAGGATCAGCAAAATTTTGTTGTTGATAAATCTGCCGGGCAATTTCACTGCGTTTTTTACAAGAACAGGAGATAGAACTTGTCGAATATTTAAAAGTAATGGAATCAAGACTTTTTGGCCTGACCATGATTGACTTTAGACGCTTGGCTTATCAATTAGCTATACGAAATCAGTGCCAACATAAATTTAATGCTGCATCTGAAATGGCTGGGAAAGATTGAATGCAATGTTTTCTAAAAGGCCACCCTACTTTGACGCTACGAAAACCAGGAAGCTCGAGCTATGGGGTTTAATGGGGTTGCGGTGTCACAATTTTTCCGCCTTCTTTTGGAAACGGTAGACACATATAAGCTAGTTGGTGAACGCATATATAACTGTGACGAAATGGGGTTGATTGTGAATCCAAAGGGCCATACTAAAATTTTAGCATTAAAAGGAAAACGTCAGTTCCTTAACTTCCGCCGAACGAGGAGAAACCACAAGGGCTGAAATCTGTTTTGCTCTTGCTGGAGCATACATGCCACCTATGCTAATTTTTCCAAGAAAACGGAAGCAACAGCCATTCGAGTTAGGCTTGCCACCTGGTTCAGTAGTAGAAGCTAGTGATTCTGGATGGATAACCACTGAACTTTTTATTAATTGGTTTAAGCTATTTATTGCGTTTTCTAAAGCAACAAAACAAAATCCAGTGTTTCTTTTGTTAGATGGGCATGAGGCTCATAACAAAAATCTTAATCTTAATCTTTTCAAACGCAGCCACCATGAAAACAGAGATAAACGGATTTCGCAAAAGTGGGATTTTTCCTCCCAAAACGTTTTTACCGAAGTTGATTTTTTACCAGCTGCTACCACAGTCATTACAAACAATACCCCTCCATTAGCCAATGATTCCTCCACTGCACCAAGAGCTGAGTCGCCAACGGAAAATTCAATTTCAATAGCACTTCCTGCTACAAAAAAAAAGGATGTAATAAAATCAACTAAATCTCCTCCAACTGCATCAGCAAATGACATTTTAAATCCCCTACCAGGTTGCTCTTCATGGAAAGCTCGAAACGAATTTGCTTCCTCCGATGTCAACAAGAAGTCTTCTTTTCCCTGCTTGTCGCCAGAAGTTGCTTTACCTACTCCAAAAATTCAACAAACAGTTAAGAGCGCTAATCGCAGGAGAGGTAAAAGAGCAATATCAACCGCAACTCCGTACAAGGAAGAACTAGAGGCAGCAGCAGCTGCAATAAATGTTTCGCAAAAGAAGAAAGAAGGCGTTAAAAGAAAAATTATTGGCAATGAGAATAAAGCAAGTAGCATTACGAAAGAGAAGCTAAACTCTTCCAGGGAAGTGTCGAGTAAAAAGTTAGATTCTAATTCATCAAAATAGAGCCGTAGAATGTCTTTACTGTTGTGAATACTGGTCCAAGTCTGTTGAAGGATCGATTGCCTGTTCTGCCTGTCATCAATGGGCACACAATGCCTGTGCCGGCCAGTGGCGGCTTGTCAGGGTGGGCAAGGTGGGCAATGCCCTCCCTGTGAAGATTCAAAAAGGAAAAAATTAAAAAGCCAAAATTACTTTTCTTTATTTTTCTTATGAAATTTATCTGATCCCAATGTGAGTATAAAACATAAAGCATAAAACTTGTAATTGTTACATATGAAATTACCCCAAGGTCCGCGAAGACTCAGTTATTTCAAATTCAAAGCGCGCCATCTTGGTAACAGAGGTATAAACTCAATCACGTGTGGGCGCTCCCATGCCGAGCGATAGTACAAAGACAAGCGTAACTGATATATCTAATGAGAAAGACAAAGACCGGATGTGAACAGCTTGTGCTTTGCTCACTGATGATTCGGGTGACCAAGAGGGCAAGCCCCTGTTGCGCTCGAAACGAAAATTCAGATTGCTAACATTTATGAAAAAAGCAATAATGAATTAGCGAATGCCGATAAAATAAAAGCACCGCTAGTTCAGAAAAAGCTCAAAACAATTCCGAGAATTTATTTTAAATTAAATATACTTTTGGAGTATTGTTTTGTTCTTGTTTTCCTTGCCACTTCAAAAGCTTTGGAAATTGATGTAAGATGTAAGCTCTTATAAATACACTGTTTGAAATATATTTAAACATTAAACAATAATTTTGCAGGAATAACGATTTATTTATTATTATTATAATGGTTTTTATCAGAAAACATATACGCCTAAACTCGGTATCTCACTGAATATGACTTTAAATTTGGCTGTCGCTTTTATTTGAATTGAAGCTCGGGTTGCGGGCAAGCCCATCGGGTAGATTCGTTGAAAAGCCGAAAGAATTTCACTGCTCAGCAGCTCAGCTGACAGCTGACATTCATATTTAGCAGAGTGAATAAGTTTTTGTTTTTGAGTAACTGGAAAAATGGCAAGTTCAAGTTTTAGAGTTAGTGTTCAGCAAGAGTCATCGGTGTGACTTCGTTTCAAATTGTAGGTATAAAAAAAGGTAATAAGAAAATTTGTAATTTCTGGTCTTCAATTTTGGCTGCCCACCTACTGCCAAACTCCACGAGCCGCCTCTGGTGCCGGCGCTGATAGCTTGTTTGTGAGAAGTGCCAATCCTAAGTAGATTTTTGTCTGATTTTGTCTAAAGGTTTTAGCTATTTAAATAAAACAAATAATAAAATTGTGTGTACTTAATATTTTTAATACCATTCTCCACCATTAACAGTATATGCACTTTTTGGGTTTCTTATAAGTATTTTCTTCAAAATATTTATTCGACTCTTGAAAAAGGGGAGAATGCTTAATTTACATATTAAGTAATACACCGATAGCAAAAAGAAATTTTTTTGGTTAATATTGTAGTGACAGTAAACCATCAAACGTCCTGCCCCGCCTTCCCCTATAACAGTTCCCTACTTCGTATATAACTGGGAAATTTCGATACTTAATGATGGCATTTTAGTTTTAAGACCATGCAGAACCTTTTTACATAAAGTCAATAACAAAAAAAGTTTTCCACATCCTGTGAACTTGAGTAGGTTATTTATTGATTTTATTTAATAATTATGGAAATATTCCACTCAGTAAGGGTAGAAACAGTTAATTTGTTAAGAAAAAAGTAACTTCACGAATGGATCTTAGGGTATGGACAGGAAGAAAGCGGGTTACCTGCTCGCTGGTTACCGGCGCCTAAATTTACTTATGGTTTATAAACGTAAACGCACAGAGACAAATCAAGTGTTCAGCCAGCGAGCAGGTAACCCGCTTTCTTTCTGTCCATACCCTTAGATACTTGGGTACTTCAGATTAACTGATATTAAATATTTCCCTCCTGTCAAAAATCCCATGTAAATGGATTGCAATTATCGCAAAATTACAGCAACAATTTTATACCAATAAGATGCTTTATTTGGACATTGTTGCTATGGTAACCAGCAAATTATCTGAAAATTTTTCATCCACACCAGCATGTAGACGTAAAATTGATAAGTGGAAATTTCCCGGCACATGACAGCTATCATCTCCCTCAATACGAATATGTATCCACTTTCATTTTTAGTCAATATTGACATTTCCCTGAAACCTAGTATTTGATGGAGTTGAATTTTCCACCTTTTTCCAATTGACTATAATATCACAAGAGAAAAAATTTTGTCGGCATGAAAGTTTGTTGCTTGGCAATTTCGCTAATCACATTTTCGACAAAATCACGAGTGATTTTATCAAAAATTTATTGAGCCAAATTGCCGAAAAGCAATAAAGCCTTTAGAACAATTTTTTCTCGAGTGGTATCCGACATGACTACCTTTTTCACGAGAAAAAGACAAAAAACAATAAAATAAGAGTCGCAAGCTCTAGCGGAGTTTTTTCGAGAATTTAGGATAATTATTGGGGCTCGAAATTTTTTCGATTAGAGACATAATATGAAAATTTGATGTTTATGTCCTAACTTTTCCGGACTATATTTGAATAGAGACGTTTGATTTTTTGAAAAATAAAAAAACCTTTTTGAAAAAATCTCAATTCACGAAGAAATAATTAAAAGTGATAAATATTAATAGATTTTGAACTACAAATGAATAATATAAATTTTACAACTAATTTGAATTTGGAATTATCTCATTCGTTATTATAATTTGTTGATTTATGTTTTTCAAATGAACGCCCGAAAGCAGAATAATTATTCATAAGTTATTCATAATATTATTATAATTTTGTGCTCCTGACAACAGCCACAGGATATATTTATCGTTTCAGCTATAGAAAATTGAAAGCAAACCTAATTTACGTTGAATTTGTTTTTCTAGCAAATAACAATATAAAGTTTTATAAACAATTTTGATAAATAGGAACTGGTTAACCCACCCAGTAGTAGTCATTAGGAATAAGTTCAGGGAAAACTATGAAAGGCAATTTTGATATTTTATTATGGCAGGCTTTGCTCAATACTTTCTACAGGATGTTCACAAAAAAAGAGTTAACTGGAAAATTTCAAATAGAACCATACAATTATATGTATTGAATCGTTTGCTCATTTATCTGACTTATTAGACTGATAATTATCTATCTATATTTATTTCCAGCAATATGGTGAAGGTATGAGATTTATATTCATTCTGGGTCAAAACCCCCGATTTTCATGTTCACTATTTTATACTATCTTTCCTGAAATTTTGATTTTTCCGAATTCCACCTACCTGGACCAATTGTGAATCTGAACACACAGAAAAATTAATATTAGTCCAGTTGTTTAAGAGTATTTCAGTGGAAACTCAATTGCAACGCCACCTACCGGGACAGATCTAAGCATTCCGTATTTGGCACCCGGGCGTTTTTTATTGGTCTTTTTCGCCATGTTTGATTTCCCAAAAAATAACAAAAAGAATAGTGAATATACCAGAAGGAACATACAGAAGATAATTTTTAATTCCAGAATTCGGAACTTACCCATAAAACAAATTTCCAAACGAAAATTATTGGGGTAATGTTATTCAGATATCTAGTTTTTCACGTTTCATCGCAAATATTTCCACACGCAATATTAAAATAATTCTCATGCATAACACTACGATTAGTTCATATTTCATAAAAGAATTACCTGATTGAAAGCTATAGAATAAAATGGAATTATGATCACGACTCGGTGTACAATAAAAAATTACCACAATTGAAAAGGAATAAACACAATAAAACAAAAACAAATTAATCGGAAACTCGTTGTCAACGTAATGGGGTAATTTGTCATTTTCAATTTTATTATTGAGAATTAGGGATATGAGAATAATGGAGAAGAATCGATTACATAAAAATCGATTTTTCTTTATTCAAAATTAATCGATTTGTCAAAATCGATTTTAATAAAAAAATAAATCGATTTTTATTTAATCGATTCTTTTACATTAATCTCACATTTAAAAAGTACATGCCTTTCATATTCCGATGATAAACATTCCGAGATTCATTCATTAACAATTTATCAGATTAAAAATTAAATGAAATTATATGAAAATTGTTCAATAATTGTCAAAAATTGTCAATTATTGTCAAAAACTGTTAAAAATGGACAATTTTTGACACAAACTGTCAAAAATGGTCAAAAATTGTCAAAAACTGTCAAAAACTGTCAAGAATTGTAAAAATTTTGAAGAATGGTCGAAAATTGTCAAAAATTAAAAAAAAATTCAAAATGGTCAATAATTGTCAAAAATGGTGGATAATTGTCAAAAACTTGAAAAAAATTTTGAAAAATTGTCAAAAACTGTCAAAAATGGACAGTTATTGTCAAAATTGGTTAATAATGGTCAAAAATTGTTGAAATTTTAAAAAATGGTTGATAATTGTCAAAAACTAACAAAAATGGTCAATAATTTTGAAAAATGGCCAATTTTTTTTAAAAATTATTGAAATTTTTGAAAAATTGTCAAAAATGGCCCATAATTGTCAAAAATGGCCAATAATTGTCAAAAATGGTCAAAAACTGTCAAAAATTTGGAAAAAGGGTCACTACTTTTGAAAAACTGTCAAAATGGTCAATAATTGCCAAAAATGGTCGGTGGAACTGGTATGTGTGTAGTGTATGAGTACTTAAGTATATTGAATTGAAGTGATATTTAAGTGGTAACGAGTCGAAAAAAAATTGCAAATTTGGGTCAGCAAACGATATAAGTTATGTTACATCTGAAGGTAATAATATAAAAGATATTCAAAAATAAAATTAGACATTATAACCCAGTATTCGTCACATATTGTGACCATCAGCCCGCAAAAAGTGGCCAGTGAAAAACCTGTTCAACTTATCGGAATGAATTAGTACAGGTGCTCGTTGCAAAAATATTAGGATTATTCACCAATTTAAAATTTATTCATTCAATGGCAGGTGAATTGGAGAATGCTGTAAGTGTCTTGAGAGAAGAAATTATTAAAAACAGAACGGAAATAAAATCCGCCATTGAGGCATCTGAGAGCAAATTACTATTGAAAATAGAAGAACTCAACCACCGAGTGAATAATTTGGAAATTGAGAATACAATTCTCAATAACAAAATAGAGGCTTTAGAAATTACTACGAAGAAAAATAATATTATTATATTTGGGTTAAAAGACTCTGATGAAGTGTGCAAAGAAATCAAAAGACTTTTAGATGTTGATGTCCATATATCAGACTTGAATAATTTGTACAAATTGAGAACCCAAGGAAGAAACCCATTGAAAGTGGAATTCGTTTCGTATTTGAAGAAACTCGAGGTCGTAAAGCAATGCAGAAAATTAAAGGGAACGGGTATAGGAATCTCTAACGATCTCACCTATAAACAACGGTGCGAAAATAAAATTCTGAGAAACTATCTGAATAAAGCAAGACAAAACCCGACCGACAATTCATACATAAAAGGCAACAGATTGTATATCAATAACATACCTTATACTGTAGAGGAACTAGAAAAAAACGAATATAGTCACTTTGAAGAACGAAAAGCGAGCAGCGCTCCACCGACTCCAAAGACAAGTAACTTTGACGAATTATCGCAGCTTGGTGTTCAGTCTGAAAAAGGAAATAAAGCAGAAGAAAGAAAAGAAGACAAAACTACTCCTTCAAATACTGGCAGGAACAAGAACCCACCAAAGGCAACTGCGGCCCCAATAGAAAAAAATAGGCTCAAAAGTTTAAGATCTGGTTCTTCATCAAGTGCTCGCTCCTGAAATATCAATTAAAATTGAATGATTAGATATAGAATATTTAATGTGAACAAAATATAACCTATTACAGGTATATTTAATCTATTCAATAATATTACCTATTGTTTACCTATATCATAAGCTGTCATAAGCTAGTAAGTTACTTTGCTTCTTCTGCCCAATCAACCATCAGGTCATAATTCGAATTGTTACTCAGTTGCATAAATAGCCCACTCTTGAAACATGAACAACTACATAAGAAACTTCAAGACACAGGAAATAAAAACGGAGACTCTATCATCTATTTCAGAATGTGATCAAACTATTGCAATAAATCAAAGAACTACAAATTTCAAACTACTGCATAATAATATTCGCAGTATAAACAAAAATTTTGATGAATTTAACTGCTATTTAGACCAATACAAGTCTAAACCTGATTGCATTGTGCTAACAGAAACTTGGGCAATTCCAGATGAGGATCTATTCTATATTCCTGATTATGAAATGATGTATAACAAGGGAACCTACAATCAGAATGATGGAGTGGTCTGTTATGTGAGGGAAGATATCCAAAGCTCATTCAAAGTCGTTAAATTAGGACAAATTAAAATACTGGTGTTACACCTCACTTTCTGTAACAAAAAAATTATTATCATAGCATTATATAGATCCCCAAACTCCAATACATTAGAATTCCTTCAAAATCTTCGCTCATTTCTCCACAACGAAAAATTCAAAAATATATCACATGTACTCTTTGTTGGAGATATCAATATTGACATCTTGAAAGTTTACGCAGAATCTACTGAATACCTAACTATTATGCACGAATCTGGTTTTTTACCGGCTATTAATGATTATACAAGGTGTCTCAACGAAAGCAAATCTTGCGTGGATCACATCTTCATACAAACAGATAACGACGTGGAACTAATGCTACCTATAATAGTAAAAACAAATCTTACGGACCATTACACAACATTTCTGCAAATCGTATTTAATGAAGGCAATGCCTCAAGAGAAAACCTTGATAAGATCAACAAAAAAATAGATTATAACAAACTCAAAAAAAAATTGGAAAATACTTCATGGTTGCCTGTTTATAATGCAGAAAAAGCTGAATCTGCAGCAAATGAACTTAATAATATAATTGACCAACAAATAGGGAACTGTTCGAGAACTATAAGAAATAGATTCAAAAAAAGGAAAGAATGGATGACTGCAGAGCTCAGTCTAATCATTGAAGATCGCGATAAACTATATCAGCAACTGCTGAAATATCCAACCAATCAAGAAATAAAATCATTATACAAATCTTCCAAAAATAGAGTATCTTCCATGGTACAAAAAACAAAAATGGAGTATTATAAAAATAAAGTAAATCAGGCGGGTAGTGATACAAAAAAGTTATGGGACTCTATAAATGAAATTTGTTCTAAATCAATGAGGCCTAAAAATGAATTAAATAGAATAAAAATGGAAGGAAAAGTTATCGACAATCTAGAAGAAATCGCAAATCTTGTGAATAAACACTACGTCACACAGGGAAAGAAGCTTGCAGAAGAAATCAATACCGATCCTGTATTTATTGCCCCAAAACGCAACCCGCCTTTAAATTCTTTATTTTTACGAGACGTTGACGATAACGAAATAAGAGCAATAATTTCTGAACTGAAACCCATGAAGGCACCAGGAATTGATCACCTGACGTCTGAAACCATTAAACAGGTGGCTGAAATAATTGCAGCACCACTAGCTGATGTAATCAATAAGTGTATTCAACAGGGAATTTTTCCCGCAGCATTCAAAGAAACAATTGTATTCCCCATATACAAAAGTGGCGACAGAGAAGAAATTATCAACCACAGACCAATCTCAGTTATAACAAACTTTTCAAAGATATTCGAAAAGATATTGAAAAAGCAGTTGGTTTCGTTTCTCGATAAATATGGAATCATTTCAGATAAACAACATGGTTTCAGAAATGGTGTTTCCACCCAAGACGCCATACTGAAATTAACTTCAGAAATGTATTCAGCACTAGACAAAAGCCAGCCTGCCCTCTGTGTTTTCCTTGACTTGTCGAAAGCGTTCGATACAGTCAGTCAAAACCTACTTATTGAATCGCTTGACAATTCTGGCATCAGAGGAAAAGCTCTAGACTTGTTCAGAAGCTATCTCTCGAATAGACAGCAAAAAGTTAAACTGAAAAATGTCTATAGCGAATTCGAAACAGTAGAGTATGGAGTTCCGCAAGGAACCGTATTAGGACCAATCCTATTCAATGTTTATTTAAATGATTTATTTGAGGTCAACACCGAAGGCAAAATAATAACGTATGCAGACGATACAGCAATCTTCTACTCAGCTCAAAAATGGAACTCTTTAAAAGAACTAGTAGAAAAAGACATTAAGATGATCAAATCATGGTTTCAGAGTCGATTGCTGACCATAAACCCCAGTAAAACGTTTTTTCTTCCACTTTCCACTAATAAGTCTACTTTACCGTCTTTCACTACCCTACAAATTTCTGATGATTTCTCAATAGAGTCCACACTGGAATTCAAGTACCTTGGTGTGATAATTGACAGTCATCTCAAGTGGAATAAACATGTGGGACATGTTATTAAAAAACTATACTTCTTAATTAACAGACTCAAAAACCTCAGATATATTCTAAATAAAACTCAACTGAAAACAGTATATCATGCATTGGTAGAGTCGCATATAACTTATGGCATAGTTGCATGGGGAGCAGTCGGAAAAACCATACTCCATAATTTAATGATAGTTCAGAAAAAACTCATCAAAACCCTATTTTGTAAATCAAGCCGATACTCTTCAGATCTTCTTTACTCTGAAACTGGGATCTTGGACCCAAGACAGTTATTTTTCCTGAACCTGAATGTCGAACAACATAAAACTAAATCCACTTTGATAATAAATGAACACCAATATGATACAAGACTGAAACATACCACTTACTTACCTCCACCAGCTTCGAAATCTATTGGGCAGAAGAATTTTAAATTTTTAGGCCCGAAACTTTACGGCCGCCTTCCCCAACACATCTCAGAATTGAATAATATCAATCAATTCAAAAATAAATTAAAAGGGTATATCAAATCAACTTCGCGATATGACATACATGAACAAATCGAATGCCCCTTCCTAATATAGTAACTATTTCAGTTAAAGAGAAGTGTTATTTTATTCAATGTATATATGATATACTTATTCTTTTCTGAGGTATATTGATTTGTGTGTTTTTCTGTGGATGTTGTTCGTTTGGATGTCTGTGTGTGTGTGTATATTTCTTACTATAAATGATAATGATATTTCAAGAAACTTGTGCTCTCCCCATGTTCTTTTACCTTTCACTTTTTATAATTACCACTAATTCTTATTAATTATTATGTACCTTTTATTTTAGATTAATTACGTATAGTATTTATATTTATTACCCTATATCTTTTCAACCTATTCAAGAATTAAATTTCTTAAAGGTTTACCCATTTTATTGTACATGTTTTAGGATAGTTTATGTATTTATCTTGTAACAGATTTTTTGTGCAATAAATCTTATTATTATTATTATTATTATTAATTGTTAAAATTTTGAAAAATGGCCAATTGTTAAGATTTTGAAAAATTATCAAAAACTGTCAAGAATGGTCAATAATTTTGAAAAATGGTCAATTTTTTTGAAAATTGTCAAAAATGTCCAGTAATTGTCAAAAATGGACAATTATTGTTAAAAATTGTCAAAATTTTAAAAATGGTCCATAATTGTCAACAATTGTCAATAATTATCAAAAATGGTCAATTATTTTGAAAAATGGTCTAAAAATTTGGAAAAATGGTCACTTATTTTGAAAAACAGTCAAAATGGTCGATAATTGCCAAAAATGGTCGATAATTGCCAAAAATGGTCGATAATTGTTAAAATTTTGAAAAATGGTCAATGATTGTCAAAATTTTGATTAATGGTCAATAATTGTCAAAATTTTGACAAATGGTCAATAATCATCAAAAGTTGTCAAAATTATGAAAATCGGTCAATAAATAATACGAGCCGTCTCCGAAAATCGATTTAAACACGTAATTTATAAAATCGATTCACTAAAAATTGATTAATATTACTATAAAAATCGATAACTAAAAATCGATTCTATGAAAATAATCGATTTATGTAAAAATCGATTATTTTTTAACATCTCTATTGAGAATTGAGATTTGCACAGTATTCTTAGCCCACAGAAAGCTGCAATGCAATCAACTCTCATTGCACGGAGATATCACCGCCCAGTTATTCCAGAATAAAAAATATACAAACTCGCTTTTTCAAATGATAAAGTTATAATGAAAATTATCGATAATCATCCAGTGAAACAGGAGCTGGAGTCCATAGTGTATAGACCCAGGTGCAATGTTTACGCTTCTTCGGGTCTAAGATCAGCTTAGATTTGATGAGGTGGCTAATTGGTCTATTTCACGAACTGGCGGATAAAACAGTCAAACAAGGCTCATCAATGCCATTCATTGGACCAGAATCCTTCTGCGGAGTAGCAAAGTCGACAATAAGGAAGGACGAAGTGGGTGTCACCAAAATCTCTAGAATAGTGGGTAATTTCACCAGGACAAAACTGTCAAAGTCGTAGGGGACTGTAAGCTTAACAGGCACGCGAAGCTAAAGGAGTTGACAGACAAAGCCATGTGCAGATTCTGTCCTCTAGAGTAGGAAACTGCAAAGCACATCCTATGACTGCCTGTTGGTGTGCGGTTTCTTGTAATAGGCGATGAGAAGCCACCGGTAAGAAATTACATAAAAGGTTCAGTCTCGAGGCTGATTTGGTATTTAAAAAGAGTCGGGCTGGAGGATGTAATCTAGTCTCAGAGAACCATAATAGATCTGATAAGGTACCAGAGGAATAGGCCGGTTAGCTACTCCATCAAATATAATCTCTTGGCCTTTTCCATTATGACTTTTTCAGCTCTAGATTACATTCTCCAGCACGACTCTTTCCATATAACTCAACGCCCAGTATAAAAAAACTCAGATTCGCTAGACACACGATGATTTCAGCATTTTCCTCCTCTAGATCACAGAATCTGCACTATCTTTGAGTAAGTTCTGTATTCCTGGTGGAAATCCACACTATCAACATGTGTCTGCAAAAGAACATCGAAGCAACTAATATCTTCAGATAATCAGTGCACAAAAGGCTGAGATGAAAAGGATATGATGCCTTGGCTCACAGAAAATGTAACTCATGAATTCAAGGAAATTATAAAAATTAACAAATTAATAGTTGAAATCTTTACCATAATTATTGAATTAAATAAATAAATGAGAAATTCCACAATAAAAATATAACATACATTACTCTACCGGTTTTACATTTGCATCGTCAGGAGTGAATAATATTATCAATTCCTACTACAGTGCAATTTTAACATAAAAATAGTAGCGGAAATTGAAAGTTTATTTTGTTTGGAAACCCTGTATGTAAAATTTGTTTTTTTCTTTGTTACAGGAGAGGTGGAAAGATTACTTCGGGAATACACCCAGAATCAGGAGATGGTACGAAACATCGGTTCCCATTATTATCAGATCATTTATCCTGTACAGTTGCGGCAACATAAGAAAATGGGAATATCGACTAGGGAGATAGGGTCGTCTAAGGTACGCAAAGCCAGGAGTACGGTATGTCACAGCACTTTTTCATCTCATTTAGTCACTTATTCTCATTTTAAAATATACAGCAAAAATATATTATCAATATACAAACTCATTAAGCGAATCAAGCTTCTTGAGGATTCCATAAGAACGTTTCTTGAGCTATTTGGGCTCATATCGTCTACCAATACCATTTTGTTCAAATTCACACCTAATTTGAAAGATAAAACTCATTTTCTCATCACAATCTACACAAAAATGTCCTGGAACTCACATAAACTTCAGCAGATTGTCACCAGTTTTTCGTAAGTAATTTGGGGAGTAGAAAATCGCCTGGTTGGTTGGAATCTTTCACCAACAGAATTTCATAATTTATGTTCAGCAACTGATTGGGTTGATCTTTTTGAAGCTATTGGCCTTAATTCTTGAAATTTCTGAATAAATTTATCTAATACTATAACACAGCATTTTCTCTTCGCTTGAAACTAAACCTTTTAAGCCTGAAAAAGACGTACTCCTCCTAAGAATTAATGATAAGACTAATGATAAACCATCTACTGCTCTTCCTTTTTATACATAATATCTTAAATTTGGAGTCCCACCTAATAGATGCACTGGTGACGCAATGGTCTCTGTTCTTAAATGATGTATATATCTCACTCGATAACAAATTTCACACCTTCAAAAATAAATACGTTACATCTATGAACAACTCCTGCAATTCATCTTCATTGAACTGTCTTGACTACGTCTACACCCAGTTATTTTCTTCATGAATGCAGGCACTTTTATAAATGATTTTATATCGACTCCTTTGTTTATCCTCAACAAACATTGTAATTTCGAGAGGGTAACTCATACAGTCGACGCCTTGTACTGCTCTGACATTTCCTGAAGGTGAGCAAGAGCACAACTAGTTCATTTATATCTGTTAAAAAACGTAGAAGATATGACCATTGGAAATATCAAGTAGATCCTAGACAATAAAATATACTCCTCAGAGACTACAACCAGGTAACAACAAATGAATTCCTAAGCCAGAGTAGAACTGCACTAAGAGTTTTGGCAGGTGTCCTGATGGGACACTGTCGCCTGAATTAGCACCTTAAAAAGCTTACAATAAATTGTGGAGCATAAAAAATGTAGGTTCTGTGGAATGGAAGAAGAAACCTCCATCCACATACTTGCAGATTGCATAGCAATTCAGAATCCTAGGGCAGAACACCTAGGAGACTACTGGATAGAAGAGGGACACTTGCTTAAACTAAAGCCTTCAGATATCCTGAACTTCCTCTTCCTCCCTTTTTATTTTATCTTATGTCATGTTATTAATTTTATTTTTTAATGTTGATCTCTTTGTCCGTAATAGTATATTACCTAACAAGAGTTGTAAGTAAGTAAATTTCACGAGTGCCTAATGGGATTACAACTCGTGTGACGTACTATACTTTTTCTACGCCCATCTATTTTCTTCTATGAAATAAAGGAAATCACAATTGAACAATGATTGTAAGTCGTTGGTGCCTTATTACTTGATGGTGATGAACGGTTATCTATAACTGTAGTACTGCACGGTACATCAGAAGATGAAGATTGATAATTGGTAATCGCTTCCGATATTCGTAAAGCGTTTTCATTCATATTTTTATGAGTGATTCGCCACTGTAGAAGTAGAAGATACTATATTTTGTTACAAAAATTGACAGTATACATGACGTGAATTTCCTTATCATGCTAAGAAAACTCGACTTATTTTTTGAGAAATTGTATAATGTGTTGCCGACATTTAGGGGCATTACTCTTTTAATCTAAAATGTATTTCACTAATACTAAAAGCTTCTATGTTTTCCAATTGACTAAATTCATGTAAATAGACCAAATAAAGTTGCAATTTGATTGAACAAAGAAATTTAAGTTTTCTTATCAAAACGCACGTGTATGTTATGAGATCTCATTACGTGCATGTTATTGTTAAATGTCACTTACGAGGAATGTTGACAGTGCGATTTTTGACGTTTACGGACATGGGCGTAGAAAAAATTGTATACTTCTTACTCTTCATGTTAATAATGACCTAATTACCCAGTGAAACTATAACTTTTCCCAGATAAAATAGACATCAGCACAGTTTAATCCTTGTAATTTGAAATTTGTATGTATTGTATGTGATTTTATCCAAAAATTGAAGTATATTTTTGCTATATATTTAAAAACATTACGTTTACATCCATTTTCAATCATTATATTTTAGTATTGATACATTTTGATATTCTAAATTCAATGCGCCATTACAGTAGGAAATTTTATATAGATTTTCATTAAAAATCAGTAGTTTGCTTGTACATTTTTATTAAAAATAGTATAAGAGAATGTGTATTTCGTAGATTTCTTATCATTAAACATTTAAGCTTACTGTAGCACAATATTTACCATATACAATGTAAATAGTACCTATACATAAAGTTTATATCTTTAGATAGTAGATGGTAGATATCGGTCACTTCAACACAACACTGGTCAACAAAAATTCACTATTCATCTATACAGCGTTGCTGAAAAGTCTCGCACCAAGGGATTATCTTTGAAACGGATAAAGGGAAAGTTTTCAAGTTCTAGGACGAGAATGAGACTGCATATTTTAGAGCAAATGTCAAATATTTTTCACGTCAGCGTTTAGCGTACGGCCGCCATCTTGAATTTTTTGAAAAGGTAACCTAGGACCTTCTAAACTAAAAGTATATATACTGTTCGACTATAACTTACCGTAATTATCATTATTCATAATAGGAGTAGGTAATATTAATTTCCTCTCTTGCTTTCCACAATCATTTATAAATATCAATAATTTGTTTTTAGTGTATGACACTTGACACTGTCAATACAATATTATTAGTATTTCTGAACCTTTAAACTGCGTTTGAAAGTAATCTATAATGCAGCTTGCAAACACTGGAGCGTCCAGTTTTCCTTCACCCTTGTGCCACCAATGATTGATTGACTGGTGTGTGGTCAGGTTATAAACGGTAAAATTATGTACTCTGAGTTTCTGTTTAAAATAAAGTGAGGAAGCATACATATCCTTGGACATAATTGCACTGCCTGCAGGTTCATTGCCAATACATTACAATTGCCTTTAGCGCCCTTTTCTTTGTCTGTTTGATTTTCCAATCTCGCTCTATCTTTGTTTGCAATGTGTGTTTCATATTCTTGTTGATTTAGATTGCTGGTCTGGAAACTGCACTTATCTTTTCTTGGCTGAAATATTCCAATATTCTTTTGTTCCACCACTTCATCGAAATCGCAGTTGATAGATTTCCCTACGCATCACGAGACATATCTTTTTTACAGTTCCATCACAAGATTATCTTCAAGATACTTTTTCTTTTAATCTGATCTACAATAGTGGGATGGTAACTTTGGTAGTTGATCAAACCAGGCCTCTGAAAATTTCTTTCTCGCGCTTGTCTTAGGAGCCCTGTTATCATTACGTCTTGAAATTTTCTCTTCGTTTGCTTCAACTATTCCATGTTTTCCTGATTTACACCACTCCCCGAGGCACAGGGTATTTAGAAACATTGTCTTGCAAACGCGATACTTTTTATTTTCAAGCTTGGGATAATAAAATAAGGTTTCTTACTTTTGCGCAAGCTTCTCAGTATTTCTTCTCTTGGGCTCCGATTTTTCTATATTATTAATAACGAATATTTTCTTTTGGTCCCAGGACAACTCTTCCCAGAATTTAATAAAAATTTGAATTCTTTCTGCCTCTGTAATTCTGTCACATTGATAGATTTTATTTTTTCCATTATGTTTTCCAGTACATCTCTTTTTAAGCTGCCTCTTATCTCTCACTGTATCGTTCTTCCAATTTCCGTTTCTTCTTGTAAAACCTCCATAATTTTCTCCCTCCATGCGTTTAGTTTGATTTTTCATTCGTTTCCATCCATTTCGGTCTACAGATCGTCTTTTAGATCTACTCTTTCTTTCGTTAGGTTCGTCATGCAGCTCGTTTTGTGTAACTCCTTAACTGTTTAAACTACTATCAGTGGTTTCATCCATACTTTCCTCTGAACTTTCATGACTTTCAGCTTAGAAATCTGAGTCACTAATTTTTTCTGAAGGTACTGATTGAATCTGATTCTCCAACTAGGACTCGAAGCTGATGTTTCCTCGTCCACCTAAGGCAACTGAAAAACAAAAGGTGATGAAACATTCTTCGGTAAAGGACATTTTGGAAGTGTTTCTTTTCTAAAAAATAATGTCGCTGTCAATAATTTTGTCAAATCCTATAGGGTCATTCATTATGTCATCGTGAGGGTTTGTCACATTTCCACTAGCGGATGCGAACTAATTATCTTAACTGTTTGGTCTACCAGACCTTGGAATATCCTACACACTACCAGTTTCATTAAATTTGGTTATCAACCTCGTCACTGTAGATCTACTTATAGGAGGGCTTTCAGGATTTAGATCGTAGAAAAGATAAGCTGCTTTGTCATGGGACCGTTTGCGATCACCATATCCAACTAACATTAAGATTTCGATTCGTTGTTGTCCCGATAAATATGCCATTATTCTTAATTTATTTTTAAACTTTGTGATTTTTTGAAATTAGGATCTGTTTTGACAATTTGTACATAAATAATGAGGTGGATGACATTTTTAATGCCTAATATTGTTTTTTGTTTAATTTTAAATACCTACAAGGTTACATCATTAGTACAGTACCATTTAATTTAGAAAAGTAAAACATTGCTATTATTTTTGGAAAGAGAAAGAAATAAGCTTGTATGTGATACGTCACTCGACCTAGGTTGCCATTTCAAAAAAATTAAGTGTGGATTTATGCAGCAATATTTAACATTTAACATTTATCATTTAACAATTAACATTTATCATTTAACAATTAGTAAAACTGCCATCGTTTATGCAGACACAATTATAAATTAGGAGAAAATAGTAAGCATGCGCATAAGCCCGAGATTTTAGTTATTTACAATAACCCTACATTTTCATGTCTTTAAAATGTGTACTTCCTTTGTCATAAATGACGGGAAATTGTCGAACAAGATCGATAAGAGTGGCATCATCCATTTTTAGTAAACAAACACACAACATAACCCTAAGTAAACCGCTTTTCTATGAAAACAGTGAGGTTAACTTCAGGATCTGCGTACTAGTTGCGCACTAGATGAAAATTCGGTACATTTAATTTAAGAAAGTTAAAAGTTGGCCAACTTCGTAATTGTTAAATGATAAATGATAATTGTTAATTGTCTGCATAAATGGAGTCATAGTGAAATGAGTAGTTTAACTTATAAATGATAAATGTTAATTGTTAAATGATAAATGTTAAATGTTAAATGTTGCTGCATAAATCCACACTAAAGATTGCGGCCGTACGCTAATAGCTGACGTCAAACACATTTGACAGTTGCTTTAGAATATACAGAATATCCTTGAATTTCATAACTTTCCCTTTATCCGTTTCAAAGATAATCCCTTGGAGCGAGACTTTTCAGCAACGCTGTATGTGATCTAAGAAATTTCAACTGATCATGCTAGGGAGAAAATGTCCTGGTGACATTTTGAACCGTGTTATTCGCTACCGGCAATAAAAAAAATTTTAAAAGAGAATGTAGGAAATGTATTTTTAAGGACATGTTACAACCTTAAGCCTTATACGTTCTTTGAAATACTCGGGATCTCCAAGGAAATTTAAGGTAACTTTTATAAGAAATTCTCTCAAACTGATTTTTTCAAATCATTGAGTTTTCTCTTAAAGATTTTATCCCTCATCAATTACCACATTGAGGTCCTACAAATAGGTCCTTTGATTGTTGGAAATATTTTCGTTTTATTTTGTTGACCCGTGGAACTGAAAATATGATATTTTCTAGTATATTTGTTAGTTTTTGTGCTAAATAAAAAAAATCATAAATTTTAGAAAAAACATGTACAGTGTGGAAAAGTAAAATGGAATAAAAACACCATTTCCGTTATTAGTTATTTTTGGAAAAATCTGGAGCATGTCAATTTTATATTATGAATTGACATCCTTCACCGTAAAAATTACATCCCTACTTTCAAACCTCATCTAGTCATAGATACAATTCCTAGTTTTATAAATAGGAAGTTGAAGATTGTAATAAATGGATAAAATTATTTTCTCCTCTTTTCAAAATTGTTGACGTTTTTAAATTTCTTGCAAAGTTGGTTTCATCACAACTTTTTTTGAGAAGTTTCTTGTTTTATTTTTTAGCACATATATATAACTTCCGAAACTTTTTGATTACACTTGATGGCAACCTAAATAAAATTTAAATTTCCAAAAATATGAATAATAGGGAGAAGAATTAATGTCTTTATTGATAATTATTGTCACTTTTCACTTTTTGATTTATATAAGAAGAAAATCAACCATTTCTGCTTTGACTGATGTGATCTAAAAATTTTCAACTGATCATGCTAGGGAGAAAATGTGCAGGTGACATTTTGAACCGTGTTATTCGCTACCGACAATAAAAAAAGTTTTGAAAGAGAATGTAGGAATAGTTATTTATGATACAAGTGCGTGAAGTGATACTTTTGCGCACGAGTTGCGAAGATGAAAAGCACGAGCGTAGCTAGTGCCTTTTTTCGCAACGAGTGCGCAAGAGTAATTCACGCTTGAGTATCATACAATGTTTGATCTACGACCACATTAAAAATACTTTCTCTTAATTATATATTACATAACCTCTCTTTTTAATAATTGTGTTTGAATTATTGCCTACCTTCATCATAAGAAATTCATTATCTGTGCTCCATTTATAAAATCCAAAATCTGTTCCCTTGTGAAAATTTTTGATTTTTTTGGTTTATGACTCTCTGATTGTCGTTTTATGAAAGTAATAAGTTTATGAAATTTACTTATATCAATGTTTAAATTTAAATTTATGGTAGTTTTCAACATTGAATAATGGGACCCATGCCGTTGATGATTTCCATTGACTTTTCCGAGAAATATGCAATAAAAACATTTTCCGTCTAATTTTTAATTTTTTTAGTGTTACACCAATCCAAAAAAAAAGGTGAGCGGTCGTTGGGCCGCCGACAGAAGCTTGCTTCTTATGCATAATAAAATGACCATTTTTGGCCAATTTTCGAAAATTTTGACCATTTTTCAAAAAATTTGACAATTTTTGACTATTTTTTTCAAATTTTAACAATTACTGACCATTTTTGACAATTATTGAGCAATTTTGACAGTTTTGACAATTATTGATCATTTTTGACAATTTTTCAAAAATTTTGACCATTTTTCCAAATTTTAACAATTATTGACCATGTTTGACAATTATTGACCAATTTTGACAGTTTTGACAATTATTGATCATTTTTGACAATTTTCCAAAAAATGTGAACATTTTAGACCATTTTTTCAAATTTTAACAATTATTGGCCATTTTTGACAAATATTGACCAATTTTGACAGTTTTGACAATTATTGATCATTTTTGACAATTTTACAAAAATTTTGACCATTTTACACTATTTTTTCAAATTTTAACAATTATTGACCATTTTTGACAAATATTGACAGTTTTGACAATTATTGATCATTTTTGACAATTTTCCAAAAATTTTGAACAGTTTAGACCATTTTTTCAAATTTTAACAATTATTGGCCATTTTTGACAAATATTGACCAATTTTGTCAGTTTTGACAATTATTGATCATTTTTGACTATTTTTCAAAAATTTTGACCATTTTACCAAATTTTAACAATTATTGACCAATTTTGACAGTTTTAACAATTATTGATCATTTTTGATAATTTTTCAAAAAATTTGACCATTTTAGACCATTTTTTCAAATTTTGACAATTATTGACCAATTTTGACAGTTTTAACAATTATTGATCATTTTCTACAATGTTTCAAAAATTTTAACAATTATTGACCATTTTTGAGCATTTATAATAGGTTTTGACAATTATTGACAATTTTTCAAAAATTTTGACCATTTTTAAAAAAAAAAATTGCAATTTTTGACCATTTTGACAGTTTTTTATAATTATTGACCATTTTTTCGAAATTTTGACAATTTTTGACCATTTTTCAAAATTTTTACAACTTGACAATTTTTCAAAAATTTTGACATTTTTCAACAATTATTGACCACTTTTGACAATTTTTCATAACTATTGACCATTTTTTCAAAGTTTTGACAATTTTTGACCATTTTTCAAAATTTTAACAATTATTGACCATTTTTGACAGTTTCTGACAATTATTGACCATTTTTGACAATTTTCCAAAAATTTTGACCATTTTTCCAAATTTTAACGTATTTATATGAGTTTGTAAATGCTTAATTTTAATGGTGGTCGTTACTTGTTACAACCTTAAGCCTTATACGTTCTTTAGAAATACTCGGGATCTCCAAAGAAATTTAAGCTAACTTTTATAAGAAATTCTTTCAAACTGATTTTGTCAAATCATTGAGTTTTCTCTTAAAGATTTTATCCCTCATCAATTACCACTTTGAGATCCTGCAAATAGGTCCTTTGATTCTTTTATTTTGTTGACCCGTGACACTGAAAATTAAAAAATTCATAAATTTGAGAAAAAAAGATGTACAGTGTGGAGAAGTGAAATGGAATAAAAACACCATTTCCGTTATTAGTTATTTATGGAAAAATCTGGAGCATGTCAATTTTATATTATGAATTGACATCATTCAACGTAAAAATTACTTTTGATAGATACAATTCCTGATTCTATAAATAGGAAGTTGGGGATTGTAATAAATAAATAAAATTATTTTCTTCTCTTTTCAACTTTTTTGAGATGGGCTGTTTCTTGTTTTGTTTTTCAGCACATATATAACTTCTGAAACTTTTTGATTACACATTATGGCAACCTAAATAAAATTTAAATTTTTAAAAATGTAAATAAAAAGGAGGAAAATTGATGTCTTTATTGATAATTATTGTCACTTTTGGTTTTATATAACAAGAAAATCAACAATTTCTGCTTTGACTGAGATGCCGTTTAACAGAAATTCCATTTCTAACAAAATTCCGTTGATTGCGCTCAACCGCTTCATCACCTTTTATATCTCTATAGATTATATAAAAAAATACATTCACATTCAAATTCGAATGTTTTTATTAACTTTTTTTCACTTTGATGATTGTTCGTATAGACTTTGGCGAATTAATAATAATTTTACCAACCAACGAAGTGTTAAAATTTTCTTTCATCGTTAGAAATTATGCACACTTAAATTCCTTTTAATAATTGGACGATGAAATATGAAATTATTTTGAATTTCTGTCAGTAATAAATACAAGCAATAAATTCTACTCTTTAAGAATTTATTCATCCGGAAATATAAAGACGTGTATAATTTGTCAAAGGTAGATATTTAAATGGAAAACTACCAAAGGAATGAGAACTCTTTGTTGCAAGATATCGCTTTTTTTATTTTAGACAGAAATACCGTATTTCAGAAAAATTGTCTTCCGATTGGTTAGTATTGTGATTAATTTATTGCAAGGAACAAAATACCTTCCGCAGGAAAAACAATGCAGCAATATACTGTACGAGCCAATTTCCTATAGCCACATATCTATCAATTTAGTGTTTGCTTGAGTTCCTGCTCCATATTTCATCCTACATTACTGATCAGATGCGAATTCAACATTATTACAAATGGATCTGAAGCAATATACGGGACTGGGATACGAGTGTAGAGGCTAGAAAATCTGGGGGACTGGAAAAATCACAAGTCTTTTCCGAGTAGAAGATCACGCAATACAATATTGACAAAAGCTATAGAAGGCAAAGGGGATTTATCATGACGGATAGTCAAGCAGCCATTAAATCAAGTTATTGTGTAAATAGTTTTAAAATGGTATCGGAATACCTGGAAAACCCCAATGAACTACGCAAGAACAACATGGTAATGAAATAGCAGATGAACTAGCAAAGAGACACCCTTTTGGGGGCCGGAACCTTTTTGCGGTATCAGCTCCAATGGTATTTGAAGAAATTCCTGGGAAACTATAACCAGGTGGGAACGTCTAAATGCCTAAGTCAAAGTGATACTGCTCTAATGGCGTTTTCTGCTTCTTCAGTGCAAGTGTGAACTCAGTGCGCACCGAGTGCAATATATGACGTCATGCACTTTTACGGGGTTTCGATATTATCAAACGAAACGGAAAACGAATGCTCCACTCAGTGCAAGTTTAAACAGTGCCCTCTAACAATAGAATTGTAACTGTACTTAGCCTTCAAACAAACCTATGAATCAATTCTAATTCACTTTCACTTGATGATGAAGAAGACTCCATAAACTCTTCAAACAACATAACCAAATTGATTGCTTTCTCCGCCATATTTGCACTGGAACTGATGCACCGACCCTCCGAGCCGGTGTCAATAAAGTAGTACTTGTTTCGCACCGAGTGCAATTTAGGCGTAAGCAGAAAACATCAACAGTGAAAAAGTTCGCCCAGACGAAGTAAGCGGAAAACGTCGCACCGAATCGGTGCAGCACTGGTGCGCACCAGTGCAATAAGCAGAAAACAACATAAGAGTTTTGACAGGTGTTCAAATAGGACACTGTCTAGTTCTAGTCTTCACCAAACGATTCAGGGGAAAATTTTACACATATGACTGAATTTTGAGTCGACATTCCCGAGCATTAAGGGAGTTTGAAGAAACCAATTCATATCGCGAAATATTTCCATACTTACTCCTTGGTTCAAAATTTTCTACAAAGAAAATGCTAAAAATTCGTAATAAGGGCTTTCTAGGACACGGAATCGGCTGCCTTAGTCTGTTTTTTGATAAAATAATTCTTTCGCCTTCAAATAGAGTCATGAAATCTTCGAAAATCCAGTTTTCGACACAAAAGATACTCATAACTCGACTAATTGGAAATATAGCACGTTCTAGTCTACCAATCGATTCAGGGAAAAATTTTACGTACATGAATAAGTTTTAAGTCTATATTTCCGAGCATTGAGGTAGTTAGGAAAAAGCAACTTATATCATCGAAGAACCGTCGCCAAAATTCACGGAGTACCTACTGAGCCAGAATAGGAGAACAATCAGGATCCTGGTTGGGCTACTGACAGGGCATTGTAGACTTAACAAACACATGAACAACATCGGATTGGCAGACACAACCATATGCAGGTTTTGCCAAGAAGATGAGGAAACCTCAACACACATACTGTGCTACTGCGAAGGTCTGACTAGGCTTAGGCTTTCGACGATAGGGGTGAAAAAACCACAACCTTCCCAATATATGGAGGACCTGAGGTTTGGCATTCTAGGTCTAGTAATAAGGACCGATCTGGACAAGGAATTCTAGAATAACAGGAGGGTATACACAATAGATCTGCAAAGCTCGCAGTGGAGAGGCTCTTAGAATCACATAAGCCCCAAATTCATCTCGTCTTATCTTGAGACTATCGTGGTTTACATAAAAATGATAGATAGGGGAAAAATCCTCGAGATGGGACTTTCCAGAAAATTCATATTCATACCAAAAATTCATATTGATATCGATATTATGGATAAAATAATCTGAATTTTCACGTAAACGAAAAACCTCAAAACAATTAATAAGAAACTGGAATATCTGGTCACCAAAAAAAATAAAAAAAATGAAAATAAATAGTTTGCAGAAGAAAATTAGAAGAAGAAGCAGGTTTTGACACAACTAAGGAATTCAGGTATATGTTGTATTTTTGCGTCTTTCTTCAGGCACGATGTGAGAGGTTTGGTTATTTTGGCAAAGCCCTTAATAAATTTCCGGTAGTATCCTAATAATCCAAGGATTCCCCTGACTTCTTTTGGTGTTTTTGGGCCTGGGTAATCTATGATAGCTTTGATTTTGCTTGGATTGGGTTTTATTCCTTCTGAGGTGACGACGTGGCCTAGGAAGTCAACCTCTTTCTTTAACAATTCACACTTATCTATTTGTATCTTAAAGTTTGTCTCTCTTAATCTCTGGAATATTTTAGTAAGATTGACCATTATGTTCATGAAGAGATGTAAAAAAGATTAATACATTGTCCATGTAGAGCAGACATATCTCTCCTTGAAGTCCCTTGAGTACATTGTCCATTACTCGTTGGAAGGTTGCTGGAGCGTTCTTTAGACCAAACGGCATTCTAACATATTCGTAGTGGCCGTTCTCGACGTTGAAGGCTGTTTTCTGGATGCCTTCTTCTGCCATTTCTATTTGATGGAATCCGCTTGCTAGATCAAGGGTTGAGAAATATTGACACCTTCCAAGTTTATCTAGGATATCCGTTATATTTGGTATCGGGTATCGGTCATCTATGGTCTTTTCGTTGATCTTGTGGTAGTCAAGAACGATTCTCCATTTTGCTTTTCCAGAGGCATCCGGTTTCTTCGGAACAACCCAAATTGGTTATGACCAAGGTGATTGGCTTGGCCTGACTATTCCTTGGTCCAGCATTGATGACACTTGTTTTCCAACTTCTTCTTTGTGAATATGTGGATATCTATATGACTTTGTGTAGACTGGAATTTCATCTGTCGTTTTTATATGGTATTTGACTTGGTCAGAAATAGTTATGTAAGGAAGCTCTTTTTTGTCGGCGAAGGAATGAAGTTCGACTATGTTTCTGTGCTTTGAAAAGGTTCCTCTAGAAAAATTTTTTCGCCATCGTATTAAACATCAGAGATGTTTTCTGGTTGTTCGCATGCGTAGTTGACCTGATTGTCTTGATTTTCAAAGTTCCCGCTTTCATATGAATCGTTGATGTCATATCCACAAGCTTCATGTTCGATGTTGAATAATTCTTCGGAAACAAAGATGTTGTTCTTGACGTGGTACTCACTGGGGTTGGCTTAGGAAAGTTTGTTGGTGATTGCCTGCTTGTCCATACATTAATTTGTGGCTGGCTGGGTTGAAATCTTGGTGGTTGTAGGAGTGGCCTTGGTCTGTTTGCATGTTGTTGTTGTTATTGTTGTTGTGGTTTAAAAGTGTTTTGCTGTCATTGTGGTCTGAAGGGCGCTGGCTGTGATTGTTGTTGTTGCCATTGTGTTCTAAAACGTGCTGGCTGCAGTTGCCATTGAGGTAACTTATTGGGCTGGGGTGCCAGAGGCTTTATTGTTCTGTTTGGTACTTGCGATGGAAGCTGGAAGCTGTTTCCTTTTTGGAGGTATCTGATGTTATTTTCTTCTTGAATGAATTCAATAGCATCGGCTAATGTTGTTGGTCTCATGGCTCTTATCGTAGATCCAAGTGGTTCTCGTAGACCGGCTAGGAATGTCGTTAAGGCTTGTTGGTGAAAGAACTGCTTCTTGCTTTGTTTAATATTTGCTTCATCATTATGCATTATGTTCCCAATAATATAAACACAACTCTTACGGACAAATTGGATAAAACCCTACAATTTCTTAAATCAATCAATATTTATAAGCTAGACCTTATTTTATATTTGTAAATACCTCCATATGTATTAACCCAAATTGTCAAACTGCCAATGACCCAAGTGGTTGATGCTGTGTATGTGAAAATAAAAAAAGCCATTGTTAAGCAAGAAATCCTAAAATATCGGGGAATCGGATGGGAGCTTCAAAAATGATTGTAAACAAAGAATTGGAATTAGAGGGACAAAATTCGAGCACAACAACGTTTTTATTGGTATATGAACCAGGCGAAGGTGAGCGGAAACAAGAAAAAGACAAGTTCCGGGAACAATTATCCGAATTGACAGAAAATAATAACAATACAATAATAATTATCAGAGACCTAAGCTTTAGGGTTGGAAAGAAAGATGGGGAATCAGGATAAACAGTAGGGACTCATGGTAAGGATGTAAAAAACAGCAGTTGAAGGAGAAGGTTAATCGACATTAACTCAATTGTCACTAACACATTTTCAAACACAAGGATGCACACGATAAATCGATAATGGATTACATCATAAATAACCAAAAATACAGGAAAGATATTATACAATATACATACGAACTTCCAAAGAATCGCAAAATTACTGATTTTTATTCAGTAATGTCTAAAGTTAATAGATACATTGTTCCTTCTTAATGTTTTATCTTTAACTCCCATTTCAAAGTGTTTTTCCAGGGGATTTTGTTTAAATATTCTGGAATAATTCGGACCTTCCTTCTTCCTATTCAACTAAACTAAATGAGATATACGATGGATAAAATGTTATTTCAAAAATTACTAATACTACTTTTTATGTTGAATATAACATACAAATTAATATTTAATGGAAACAGACCTTTCACAGCGCTATAACAGCTGGGTCGTTATAACGGCTATTGATCGTATATTATTTCAAAAATAATTATTAAATATCGAAATTAATGTCGGATTTTATTATAGCAGCACTAGGGCCCTATATACTATAAAATGACAGTTGCAACGGATGAAATAACGCGATTAAAACGATGCATGGATGGATTAATATTTTACGAGACTTGAATACCTTTTATTGTCAGTGTGTTTTTAGTATTTATTTCGGTTTCATCAGCTCTAGCAAAAATTATTTACATAAATTATTGAATTTTTGAACGCAAAATCCATGCTTCTACGTCATATACTTATTGTGCTTTTTTTAATTCAACCAAATATATCCGTTACAATCTTTGATCATTGTTAATTATTGAATAATACTATTAATCTCAAACCACTTAAGATCCTATGCAACTGTATATCGAGAGAAATCTCACGATATTGATTTATGTGTGTAGAGATTAGGAAAGTCTAATCTCACAAAACGATAAAGACTTTCTCGGAGAGCCAAACGCGTTTGAAAGCACTTAGTCGTGTAACGTTGAAATTGGTATCAAACTGTCAAAAAAGACTTTCATCGATAGAAAAAAAATCAAGAAAGTGACTACAGTCTGGATCTTTGGCCATTCTGGTATGTATGGAAATGATGCAAGGAAGGTGATTTTTTCGGACCAGAACCTGCAATTGAAATCTCATTGAGTTCTGCCAAGCATACACTGAATACCTTGACAGCAAGAAGAGTCTTAGGCTTCTTGGATAATTTACCGGGATTGGTCCATTCAAAGACTCTAACTAGTGTTGGACTATAGCAGGCATAATCTACGCTCTTATAAGCCTTTTGACATGCCACTGTTGTGCTAATCATCATATGGTGAGGCTTAGACTATCGAGAAATCGGACGTACCGTTTTTGTCTGGAAGATGATGAAACAGCAGAAAATATACAGCACAACATCCAAATGAATGTCAGGACTGCTCACTACTAGAGTAGCAGAGACGAAGACGAGTAAAGACATGGACTCCATCTGAACAACCAGGGATATCCACAGGAAGAAGTAGCATCCCCATTAATGTGTATCCTGACGGTTGACGAATCCCTGTGTGGTTTGACTTACCTCGGAATATCCTGCAAAAGATAGGCCGATAATATGGTCATAACGGCCAGTGGAAAATTCTAGAACACCCTTTGTGACATGGTACAACAGGGTATGAACTATACAAATAGCTGGTGTAGGTAAGTCAACCCCACCAAAACCATCTTAATAGCCTTCACTAAGAAAACTCAACCACGAAACCATCAAACTTGATTGGAGACAAGAAGTCAAATATCTAGGCTTGACTCTAGACAGTAAACTCCTGTGGAACAAACACGGAAAGGATATTATATACAAGACAAATTGGTTCTAAAGGTGTGCAGGAGCCTGGCAGGGAGAAATTGGGGTTGAAGCCCAAAAATCCTCAGCTGAATGTACAATGCCATAGTACGACCAATCATCACTTATGGAGCCATTGTGTGGACTAGTAGAACTATTAACGACGAGAGAAAACCTCTCCATAATTCAAAGACTAGCCAGTATATGCATTACAAGAGCAATGAGAACATGCCCAACGGTGGCCATGGAAGTGATTCTCAACCACACACCACTACATATGGTGGTGGAAAGTGGAAAGTGGAAAGTAGAGAGGGAATCATTAGACATGCCTCGAGATGGTATGATGAAAAAGTATAACTATTCAAAAAAATTCCATACGAAATTGAGCAACAAGAAGGAATGGGATCCAAATACCATTACCGGCCTTTGAAAGAATGCTATTGAATGGTATACATACGGCTCAAAAGCAATAGAAGGAACTGGGATAGGAGTGTATGGGTTAGGAACAAAACACTCCGAGAGCTTGGGACAAACCCCAAGTATCTTTCAAGCGGAAATTCACTCCATAGAAAAATATTGAGAAACAATATTGATCAAGGATATAGATGGCAAAGGATTATCATAATGTCGGATAACCAAGCAGCCATTAAAGCACTAAGCTCTTGTGTAATCAATTCCAAAATGGTGTGGGAATGCCTAGGCAAACTCAATGAACTAGGCGAGAACAATATAGTCACCTTACTGTAGATTCCAGGACACAATGGAATATAAGGAAATGGAATAGCAGATGAACTAGCAAAGAGAGAGACTTATTCACTCTTTTGGGGGCCGGAACCATTTTGCGGTATCAGCTCCAATGTAATGTTGGAAGAAATAGGCAAAACCGAAAAAAGGAGAGGGTTTGACCATTGGAAAGATCTAGTAGGGCTTAGACGATCAAAGATACTTCTGGGTGACTACAACCTGTTGAGAACAAATGAATGCCCAAGTCAGAGTAAGACTGCGATCTTAACGGGAAATTGTGGACTGAATGGGCACCTGAAAAAACTCAAAATAGTGGAGGAAGAAGAATGTAAATTCTGTGGTGTGGAAGAAGAAACAGTAGAAAATATACTTTGTGCCTGCTCTAACTCGGCTCAAATCAGGTATCTGATGTTTGGCAAGATCTCTCTCATGCACTCAGACCTGAAATATTATTCACCAAATAAACTAACTTAACCTTACCATAACATCAATAATAACAGACTTGGTGAATAAAACAGATGTCGAAACAGCGCATGTCGAAATCAATTCACGGGTGGTACCATATTCAAAGCTTGTCGGGTTAACAAACAAATTCAAATTCGATAAGTTTCTTTGTCTCCATTTTGATGGCGCCCCTCAATGGTCTGTACATGTAAACACTTTAGCGAAAAAATCATCCTCTGCTTGTTTTGCTAATAAATCTGTGGCTTAACAGCCTGATTCTTCTAATGTTTTAACAACTAACTACTCTTTGTCCGAATCGTACCTTCGCTGTGGTTTGCCTTTTTAGGGGTCTTGTAGTTTGCACCTCTTCCAATATATCGTCAATCAGCTAACTTTAGAATTAAAAGTGGCAAATACATTTGATAAGTTCCGAAGATTGAGTCACTATTTTTATTTTTTTATATTTTGTTATGAACTTTCTCTCTCTATCCTTTATTTAAAAAAATTAATTTTTCTATATTTCATTAAGCCTTGTCAATTCCAAAAACTAGAAACTAGTTCCCATTATTTCCATCCAAACTGAACGTTATTCTTCCCAGCTTGGAACTACAAAGCTCTATAAAGGAATAACTACTCCAGGAATTTGTCCCTTCTTAGGTTATTGTTCGCTTCTTTGATGTCAAAATACCAAAAAAAACATAACCTTCAAAGTTATCTGTAGGGCAAGTCCACGTGACGTCACGTCCTATGCACATCACGTGGTTCTTATAGTTATTTTGATCATGTCTCAGTTAATTTAATTTTGAGTTGGTGCTTTCTTCGACATTGTTTTAATTGCTCAGGTATTTTGAAAGCTATATCTGACTGTTTATGTTAAAAAGGATAATTAAAACACTACAAATCTAACCAAATTAGCTTTTTATGATATTAGTGTTAAAAGTAACACTTTTCGTGAAATTGCTCCACTCGCTCCGCTCGTTTCCCAAACTTTTTCACTCACAAAATAAAATTTACTTTCAACACAAATATCATACATAGTTTTTTGTACAACTCCTATTTTGATAATAAAATAAAAGTATTTCAAGAAAATCACATTTTGACGTCTATTGTCAGTTAAGTATTTTTTTGACGTTTTAACAATATTTCTCATAATGATTATGTCTCTTTTAACACTAGTGTTAAAAGTATTTTACATTTAACACGCTACTTTCTAAACGTCTTCTTTTAACACGTATGACAGGCATTTAAAATGTCACTTTTAATGGCAGTTGTACAAAAAATAAATAATATAAATAAAGTGTTTATAAAATTCGCCTGCATTTATTTCGATATATCGGAAAGAGCAGCGAAAATTAATCAAATAGAATTTGAATTGTATCAACAAAAGGTAAAGTACGTAGTGCTACAAAAGAAAAAAAACAAAAAAAACGTTAGATTTTGTGAAAACAATTAAATAAATAGGTTAGTGTTAGGTTATTAAAATAAAAAGCAATTGATTTAAGGCGAGTCCAAAACAATATAATTTGCGACGTTGTCAAATTTAAAAAATAAAGGACAAAATAAAGAAAGAAATTAGATATATATAATAAGTGGCTGGATAGATCAAGTATCTCCGAAGAGTAGATCTGGGTATCTTGGTCTTACGCTACCACGAAAATAATATAATTAAATAGTAATTGAATACAAAATATAAACAAAATGGATAGTGATGATTATTCTACAGAAGATTCAAAGAAAAGAAAAATGGATGGTGTATTTGAAGTTAACAAGAGGACTAGCAGAACCCCAACTAAAAGTAAAAAAGATGAAAAGTTAGATCAAATCATAGCGTTAATGAAGGAAATGTCTGCAGATCAAAAGGATATGAAATGGGAACAACAACTGATTAAAAACGAGATCAAAGAAACCAAAGATCAACAGGCTCTGTTTAATGAGGAAATATTAAAGTTGAAAGTTGAAAACGAAGTATTGAGAAAAGAAAACCAAGCAATTAAAAAAGAAAATGCAGAAATGAAAACAGAGATGGAAGAGATTAAAAAACAATGGAAATTATAGATAAAGAAAGAAGAAAGAATAATGTGATGATAAATGGATTAAAACTTGATACTAATGAGCCGTCGAAATTGGTAGAAAATGTCAGAAACTTTTTGAGTCAACAACTAAAAATGAATATCGATCCTAAAGCAGTTAACAAGATAGGGGAGAAAATGTGTATAGTGGAATGTCAAAAAGAAGCTGATAAAGAAAAAATTATGGCAAATAAAGCTAAATTAAAGGAGAGGAAAGAAGAAAGAGTTTTTATAAATAATGATATGACCAAGAAGGAAAGAGAAAAACAAAAAGAGATAAGGATGTTTGCAAAATTAGAAAGTCAAAAGGGAAAAGACGTAAAAACGGGATACAATAAGGTAACGGTAAATGGGCAAGAATGGAGATGGGATAAAGAAACAAATAGAATGAGAATACTGGAAAAAATACATTCAAAAAACTAAATAAAGAAACAGATATTCATGGTAACAGAGAAAAAGACACAGCAACGGAATTGGATATGAATAAAGTAAAATCAGCAAAGGAAATGTGGAGAATTGGAACATGGAATGTAAGAAGTATTTTAGGAAAAGAAAAAGAATTAGAAGAAGAGTTTGAAAATACAAACTTGAGAATACTAGCTATAACAGAGACAAAAAAAAAGGACAGGGGATAGTGAAAATGGATAATGGCCATATACTCATATATAGTGGTATTGAAAATGAGAAAAGAGCGGCAGCAGGAGTTGCATGCATAATACATAGAAACTTAGAAGAACAAATTACTGGATGGAGGGGATGGTCGGAAAGATTATTGGTGATGGAAATGAAAGATAAAAATATGAACACAAAAACTATAATAATTGTATATGGACCAAATGAAGACGATACAGTAGGAAATAAAGATAGGTTTTGGGAAGATCTAACTATGGCTACAGAAAATGCAAAAGGAAAAATAATTATACTTGGAGATTTGAATAGCAGAGTGGGAACAAAAGATGACATTTATAGAGCAGTAATAGGAAAACATGGTGAAACATTTAGGAATAATAATGGAGAACGGCTGCTGGATTTTTGCATATTACACAATTTTATTGTAACTAATACATTTTTCCAACATAAAGACATACATAAATATACACGTGTGATGGAAAGCAGAAATGAAAGGTCAATAATAGATTATATATTAGTGGAAAAGAGAAATAGAAAGGAAGTATTGGATACCAAAGTTAGCAGAGGACCGGAAATAGGAAGTGACCACTATTTACTTGTAACAAAAATAAGAGAACAAGTAGAAATTACGAACCATAATAGACAAAAATTAGAAAAAACAATAGAATATGAATCGGTCAGATCATACAAACTACAAAACAAAGATATGGCAGAAAAATACAAAATAGCATTATCAGGAAAGTTCTTAAATAATTGTGATATAATGAAAAATGGTAATTTAGAAGAAATGTGGGATTATTTCAAAAAAACCGTATTGGAAACCGCTAAAGAAATATGTGGTTGTAGCAAGAAAACTAATAAGAAAAAACAAACAGCTTGGTGGACGGACGAAATTAAAATAAAAGTAAAATTAAAAAAAGAAGCGTGGAAAATGTATATAAATAACAAAACAACGGAAAACTATGAAATGTACAAAGAGAAGAGGAAAAATGTAAAAGAGATGGTAGCAGTAGCTAAAAGAAATCAGTGGAAAGAATTTGGCGAAATAATGGAAAGCAATAGTAAATCAAATCAAAAACTTCAAAAACTGTTTTACAAAACATTGAAGTCATTAAGAAAGGAAAAAACACAAGAAATAACCTGGATAAAAAATAAAAAAGGAGATATACTAAGAAATGAAAACGAAGTAATTGATAGATGGAAAGAGTATTTTGAGGAATTACTAGGAGCAGACAACAAAGTTCAGGACATTAACAAAAAAAAGGATGCAATAATAGAAAATAAAGACATTGTAACACTAAAAGAATTACAGAAAATAATAGATGTATTGAAAAATGGAAAATCTCCAGGAATTGATAAATTAACATCAGAAATGTTCAAGAATTTAGGGGAAACAGGAACAAAAATATTATTGAAAATATACAACACTGCTTGGAGTGAAGAACAGATTCCAGAAGATTGGAAGACAGCCTTAATAGTTCCAATATATAAAAAGGAGGATAGACAAGACTGCAATAATTATAGAGGAATAAATCTACTTAGTACAGCTATGAAAGTCTACGAGAATATTATAGACAGTAAGCTAAGACCACTGATAGAAAATACTCTCGAAGAATCGCAAAGTGGATTTAGAAGAGGGCGAAGCATACAAGACCACATATTTACGGTGAAACAGATAATTGATAAGTTCTCACAACAAGAAAAAGAGGTATATATGGGCTTTATAGATATGGAAAAAGCTTTTGACAAAGTACCAAGGGAGAAGTTATGGAAAGTACTAGAAGGAAGAGGGGTAAACTACAAAATAATAGACATAATCAAAAACATTTACAAAAATAATAGAAATTGTGTAATATACAAAAATAAAGCATCAGAATCATTTTCAACACAAGAAGGATTAAGGCAAGGAGGGGGACTAAGTCCATTATTATTTACAATTTTTATTGATGAAATAATTAAAAAATCGTCAATCAAAATGGCAAAACTACACGTTGGATACAGACATTTAGGAAGAGTGGATATATCAGAAGCAGCTTTTGCAGATGATTTAATAATTATGGCAGGGAAAGAGAAGGATTTACAAAAGAATATGGAAATATGGAGCACGGTATCTGAAGAATTTGGAATGACAGTTAATCAAAGCAAAACCAAAGTTATGGTTATAGGACCGCAACAAAAACATTTGAAAATACAATTAGATGGAATAAAAATTGAGCAAGTTAGAAGATATAAATACTTGGGAGTAGAAATAGAAGAAAATGGAACGCAGGAAGTCGAAATTACCAATAGAGTACAAAAAACGATGAATCTTTATCACACGATGAATTCGACATTTATAAATAAAAAATAGATTTCCAAGAAAACGAAGTTAAATGTATTTAAAACAATTTACCGGCCAATATTAACATTCGGATGTGAATCTTGGGTATTAACAAAGAGACAAAAGAGTCGAATACAAGCAGTTGAGATGAAGTATCTTAGGCGAGTTAAAGGAGTCACAAAGAAAGACAAACTAAGAAATACGAAAATAAGAGAAGACCTTGAGATAGAATCAACACTTAAATTTATTGAAAAGAGACAATTAAGCTGGTGGGGACATTTACAAAGAATGAACGATACAAGACCAGTTAAAAAAGTATGGCAATCAAAAATACAAAAAAGAACGAAAAAGGGAAGACCAAAACAAACATGGGATGGTGTTATGGTAGGCATACTACAAGAAAAAGGAAAAACATGGACAGAGGCAAAAACAATGGCAAAAGATAAAAAACAATGGGCTAAATTTGTACATGAATAAAATTCTATCTGGACCAAAGCATCGATGAAAAAATGGATATATGTCTTAAGCATAATACTATGTAGTTGAAACAAGTATAATTGTAAAAGTATACCCTACACCATACACTATGGTAATTGGGTTTTTGATAATATATATATATATATATATATATATATTTACGACTATTTATCGCACCCAGCACCCCATTTACTAACGCACCACGCATTTCACTCCTTCACAACACAACTTGGACATTGTATTTTTCAATAATAATAATAACTCATCCATGGTTGATTCAATAACAACCATAATACAGCACAACACACCCTAACGATCAGAACAAAACAATTTGAATAAACTGAATTAACCGTAGTCAACGACGTTCAATTATATCGGATTATTACCAAACGGCGTTACTGTTTCCATTAAATACGAAATTAAAGTAACTCAACATACCTACTCTCCGGACTCCCTACTGACAACACACTTTGTTTGTAGCCCACATCTCAGCATTCAGAACCTCTGAAACTATGTATTGTATTGTATTGTATTGTACAATTTTTGCATTTTCTTTTGCACTTCACCTCGAATCACCTATTGCTAAATACAATTTAAACGAATAGACAAAGAATCTTTGATGGTTGATGCATTCAAATTGCTTCACAAAACTAAGTATTGTGCTCAAAAACAAAACAAAGATCTGTCTACAAACGTAAACATTGGATATACGTAAGCGATGTTGGCACAATTACTAAAAAATACCAAAACTCTCACAGTTTTACGTGCTGTTTATAAACATTGCCTCATTATATATACTGTGTTCATTGGAAAAGGACCCACCCTTAATATTTCATAAATGGGACATATTAGAATAAAATGCCGAAACACGTCAACTTTTAACTTGAGGGGGACACTTTTTAGCGCTAATGTCATAAACGCCAGATTCACCCCCTCCCTACTGGAATTTTTTCAAATGGCATTAGGTATCAAGTCATACCTCATTTAAAAGGTCTGGTGAAGCTCTATCCAATCATTTTGTTTTGCCTTTGAAACAGCCTTCCATTGTTATTTAATCGTTGTTTAAAAATTGCTCTCTTTCAACTTGTCGTATGCCCCCGTATTAGGTTATGACCGAAAGACTCTTTAAAGAATAAAAAATTAACAAACAGTGAAAAGACAACTGTTAACAAGAAATAACTGTTACTTAATCATGGGTACAAAGTGACCACCGTTAACATCCAGGCAATCAACGTTGAAAGAGAGCCATTTTTAAACAACGATTAAATAACAATGGAAGGCTGGTATCAAAGGCAAAATAAAATGATTGGATAGAGCTTCACCAGACCTTTTAAATGAGATATGACTTGATACCTAATATCATTTGAAAAAATTCAAGGGGTATCTCCAGAAGGGAGGGGGTGAATCTGACGTTTCTGACATTAGCTCCAAAAAGTGTCCCCCTCGAGTTAAAAGTTGTCGTGTTTCTAATATGTCGCATTTCTGAAATATTAAGGGTGGGTCCTTTTCAAATGAACACAGTGTATAACTGAAGTAGGTATACCGGGCGAGGATTGAATAAATTCCATGCTGTACATTTATTCCGGTCATTTAATAAGCCTTGAATGGCGTATTTGAGTTTTTAATATCCATTTCTTTCTGATACATAAGCAATGATATCCTTGATAAGTATAAGAGAATTCATAATTATCTGACAGAAAGCTCATCGAGCGACACTTATCTTTGATGGAAAAATAATTTATCAATTCTCGATGATAACCATCTTTATTCTGCATTTGTATCTTAACCTCACATTTCCTTTAGATCTCTAAGCCGAAACGCATCTCTATATAAAGTGATTTTTCCTCATAATAAATCTTCTATGTAGGACTATAAATCAAATATTCTCGAGAAGAATGAATGTAATCTAAATTTGTAAAAAAAATTAAGCGTACAATAGCAAATAGAAACTCAATGACTAGCTAGTTCATTGTTTCCCGAGAAGGGTTGTTCTAATGGTTCCGAGATATCGAGGTTACTCAGAAAATCGAGAAATATATAACTTCGCCTCCTTTCCAAATTTGTGTTGTTTATATAACGAGAAAGAAGTTAACTGGAAATTTAATACAAAATATAAAACAACGAAAACAAAATTTGTCATGCGACCTCTCAACAATAAATCTACTGGAAAAATAACACCACAATCTGACGTTTAGACAACAATAAAATTAAGATCTATTTATGTTTTGGCTATCCAATTAGAGTGTTGACTGGTCTTCCCAAGAAGAAGAAGAAAAGCTAGACCAAACAATAGGTTCCGCTGACGAAGGGAAGCGAATCCAAATTACAGAAAAGGAAATACAGAAAACTTAGCAGCAGAAGCAGATACAGATTAGTCTTTGGGAAGGATACAATTCAAATCGGTAATCCAATAATGTCAATTACTCACATTCGAAAAAAGCAAGAAGAATGGGCTATAAGCAGAAAGCGGTTTTATTCACGAGTGTGGAAAATCACTTTCGCACGAGTAATGTACAGTATTTTTCCTACGACCTCGCGATAATTTCACCAAATAACGTGTAATCAACATCTGGCATATTAGTACACAAACAGTTATAATTAAAGTCAACATAGTTTATTTCAAAAAGTAACAATAACTATTATAAGTAACAAAAATTCAAGTAGGTATAGGTAGGTTATCAATTGGTTGCATTATTATAGAAATTAAAAGTAAAATTGTTATTGCTGCAATTTGTAAATTGTAGTGGTGTGTGTGTGGAAGATTAAATTCTATATTTTCTTTGATTTGACGTTGATGGTTTTGGATTTATTGCTGACTGAATAGTTTCTTCAGATGCTGCACTAACTGCATATACAATTTTAGATGCAACATTCATCTTGTTTGTGGTTGAGTCATTGATATACCCCTCAGCGGCAACAGATGACTTCCATCCTCCGTGTCTTTTAAGAGTGGTAATATCTTCTCCTGCGTCTACCAGAATTGTAGCTGATGATCTTCGGAAACAATGACTAGTATATGTTTCTGGATGATCCAGTTCAAAAAATTTTGCAATTGACCTAAGTACAGTACATGTTTTGTTTATTCCCACTACTTGCTTGGTGCATTTTTTATTTATGAAGTTGAGAAAAAATCTCTTTTCATGTGTTGCAGGTCCTAATTCTGCATATTCTTTGTATTCCTTTTTTTTATACTTTTATTAACAATCAGGATATTAAGTTACATTCTATGGGTTAATTTGCTCGCAACTGCTAGGTGAACTAGCATTTATAATGTATTGATGAGGTTTACATCCAGTGATGTAACCTCTTAAACCTCATACAAGGTCTATTCAGTATTTTTGTGTTTCTTGGTATTAACAATTCCTCTAGTAGTGGATTTGGCTGAGTTTCTATGGTTTTATGATGTTTGATGATTCTCTCCTGAATAACTTCTTGTACTATGGGCACTCCCAGGTCTACGTGAATGGTGTGATTTGATACATACCATGGAGCATTTACTAGTTGACGGAGTATTTTCGATTGGGATCTCTGGATAATATTTACGTTAGATTTTGAAGCGCAGCCCCACCGCTCAACTCCATATGTCCATAAGGCTTAATGACAGTTTTGTAGATAAGGATTTTGTTTTCTAGTTTTCTCTTGCTTTTATGTCAAGTTGTTTTCTTTTTTTTATGATGTGATGTTTCCAGATAAGTTTTTTGTCTAGGTGGATTCCTAAATATTTGGCGCTATCTGTATCTGCTTTGTGGAATTTCTGTATCATTAAGCTTTACTGGAGGACATGTGCCCTTATGTAGCGTAAATGTTACATGTGTTGATTTGCTTTCATTTACTTTAATCCTCCATTTTTGTAGCCACTCTTTTAATTTGTTTAGATGGGCCTGCTGCTTGTGGTTCTTGGTTGGTGGAGAGGATGAGTGTGTCGTCGGCAAGAGTTCCTGTTGTTGTGTACACTGTGTCTCTGGTAAATCTGATGTGTACAGTATGTGAAGTAGGTAGTGGGCCAAGTACTCTACCCTGCGGCACCAGGAAAAAATTCGTACTTTTCTTCGTTAACTTTCGTTTGGAAGGTTCTGTTGGTTAGGTAAGATTTCAGAAGTAGTAATTTGGTGAAAGAGTTCTTTTAATTTTGTATATCAATCCTTGGTGCCACACTCTGTCAAAAGCTTGTCCAATATCGAGGAAAACAGCAGAGCAGTATTCTTTGTTCTCCAGGGCTTTGTTTACTTCCTGCGTGAGTCGGTGGACTTGTTTGTGTCGGAATCCAAATTGGTGGCAGGGGATCCATTCCTGTGGAGATATTCTATGTAGGAGTAGTTTTTCAAGAAGTTTGGACATTGTTGGTAGCAGGCTTATTGGACGGTAAGATGACACGTTGGTTGGGTCTTAGCCTGGTTTGCTAATCAATATGATTTGTGCAACTTTAAATGAACTTGGCCAATATCCGAGTCTTAAGATTGCGTTGTAGATATATGTTAGCATGACTACCCCTTTTTGGAAATTCTTTCAGCATTTTGGTGGTTATTAGGTCGGTGCTTTTTTCTGGTTTAGTAATTTGACCTCATTATGTACTTCTTTTGGAGTAATTGCTTTTATGGGGCGTCTTGTGTTTATTGGATTTGATAAGTTTTGTTCTAATTCTTGATCTATTCCGTGACTTAGTTGTTGGAAGACTGTAGTCAGGTGATCTGCAAATAAATTTGCTTTTTCTTTGTCGCTTCTAGCCCAAGGTTCGGGTTCGTTTTTTCATACTGGAGGGATTGATATCTTGGTTTTTTTTTGAATTCTTTACTGGCTTCCAGATGGAATTATCTGTTCTTGTTTGCTTAGACACTTATTCTTCGAATTGTGCATCCCTTATTTCTTTGACTTTGTGACTAAGTCGATTATAGATGGTCTTATCTGCCGGAGAGTGGCTCCTTTGCCATCTTGCCCGGGCTTGCCTCTTTTCTGCTATTAGTCTCTTGATTTGGAGTGGGACGTCTTTGTTTCCTTTCTTCTGTTTCGTGTTTGGTGTAGCAGTTTGGGCTACTAGCTGAAGTTGTGAGCTAAATAGTTCTGTTACCCTTCTGGTTATTTAAGTCTTATCTTTAAATCTACTGCATCATTAATTCCGTTACGGTATACTTCCCAGTCTGTTTTAAAGGTGTGTAATCTTTGTGGTGGGGTTTTGTTTATGCCTAACGCTCCAACGGTTGCTATAATAGGCGAGTGGTCAGAATTTAGGTCATTACTGTGCAGGATGTCTGTGTAAGTTGAGTTTATTCCGTTTGTAACAAAGAAGTCCAAAAGGTCTGGAATTTTGTGTGGATCGGATGGCCCGTATGTCGGAGTACCTGTCGAGATAAATGAGTATCGGTTAACTTCTATGGTTTTGTATAGTTCCCTTTCTTTGGTTGTGCACAGTCGCGATCCCCACATGGTGTGTTTGTCTCCTAAGGTACTGAAGAACTCTTCAAGATCATTTTGTTTTATGTTGTGTCGAGGTGGGCAATATACCTGCTGCAGATATTGTGAGTTCGTATGGCAAGGCTGTTACTTTTATTGAGGTGGCTTGAGGGTGATTTTGTTGGTACTTTAAAAGACTTTATAATTGGGTATTTTAAAGAACGTCTTATTTGTGAAATGTGTCTCGCTTACAAGTAGTATATCTATTTGGTTTTGTATTAAAAATAGTTTTACTTCTTTTTTATGCTGTTCTAGACCATTGTGCAATTCTAAGGAACTTGGCCATTAGGAAACCAGTTTATTGAGTAGTGTTGTTAGCATGTTTAGAACCTTGCTATTTTGCTGGATCAGTTGTTTGAACATGACTTTATATTCGTTGAGAAACTGTGTTAGTGTATTTATCTCTTCTGTTGATCCAGTGGTGTTTTGAGAGTAATTTCTGGCTGCTTCTGCATAAGATTTGTTTGGAATTCTTTGGTTGTTTGTTTTCTGCGGGGTGTATATATTTGATCAGCATTTGGAGGTATGTTCTTTATGTATCTTGGGTTGCTTGTGTTGCTGTTGTTGATTAGTTTGTGGTAATGTTCGCATCTTTTATAATTGGCAGGGTGTTTTCCGCCGCATAGAGCACATTTTTGTATTTCTGATAAAATAAATCTGTAATATTGAACTTTCTATCATTCTTGTTTTTTGTATTAATAATTCCAATTATAACAGTAGAACTTAGATCTTCTATATCACCAACAGTTATTCTCACTAACATCTAATTATTATTGTAAGGTGATAACGTTTTAATTCTTTTGGAATCAAGATTTCACATTTGTATTGTTTATTTTCGGATCTGTCAGCCTATAGGTGACATAATGTCAACTTCGGAGAGTGATGTTTGTCAACAACAATCACGGGTGGAATAAAACTGTTCCTACGCACACCTCCTTTTTACTTAGACGATGACTGAAATAGCGTAAAATACACTTGTCGGAAGGAACATGTTGTTTTGGGGTTCTTGAGACTTTGTTTATTTTTCTATGGTTTCGCGTCCAACTGTGGATTGTTGACTAATTTGTGAAGTCACTGGACTTCGACATGAGGGATGGTTATTACTTTTATTGAGGGGGTCGTTTTTCTGATTCATTAGGATTTTGTAATTTCGAGTAATTTGGGTAATCTTGTTCAGGGTGGTATAAATAAAGTTTGTATATTTTAGTCACGTGGTGGCTGTAGGCCTTGTCGGGTAAAGGATGGCGATCAAATGATTGACATTTGATGGGTTGTTGGCTTCCGGCGTGAAGGGAGTGGAGCGTCACTTTCCGATGAAGTCAAGTTGAAGGAAGATGGCGATATATAAAATCTTAAGAATTTGTGGTATGTGTTGACAATCCGGTGTTTTGGGCTTTTATTTTTATTTTGCCGATTTGGTGGAGTGTTGGAGAAGAGTAAATTTTTTGGACCAGGGAATTACTGGAATTTTGTGGTGAACCACACTCTACCCACGTTGTGGATTTGAACCTTTTTTTGGGAATTTATGGATTTTAACCTTTTTGGGAATTTATGGATTTAATCTCTAGGAAGGAGATATTAACGTTGGAGAAACCTCCGAACCTGTATTAGTCAGGACTTTGATTTTTTTTGGTCGAAACCCTTCCCGCAAGAAGGGTTCGAATATTGGGCCAGGAAGTAGGACAAGTACTGGTTTAGTTGTTTCGAGTATTGGGCCAGGAAGTAGGGCAAGTACTGGTTTAGTTGTTTCGAGTATTGGGTCAAGAACTACCACAAGTACCGGTTTAGTTGTTTCGGATATTGGACCAAGAAGTAACATAAATACCGATTTGGTTATTTCAAGTGGTTGTTCGGAAGGTAGTCCAAGTATGGGGTACATGATTTAGAAGAGTCAGACACGGGACGGAACAGGAACCAGGAACGACAGTTTTGTTGAGGTCATACCGTTTTGGACAGGGTGAACCCAGAAGTTTCGTTGATTATTTTTTTCCTTATGTAAATTAAAATTGAGTTGTTCAGTATATGTCACGGGGTAATATGAGGGTAATACACTTTTACCTTAATCGGTAATCCGGAATTGTGTAATTTGACTCATACCCACTCATTGTCTGAGTTAGTTGAAGGCCTGAAAGGTTGTCACCGGAATAACCGGACTTACCTGTAACCCATAGGAGATTTTGTTTCGTGACCAATTTGGGCGGTTTCAATTGTTGTGCATGTCTGGGATACAGGTATATAAACTGACCTCACAATTAATGCACCCCACATTCACTATTATAATCAAAATAATTTTTGACGTTTTCCACAATTTGTCAAAGGGATTTTGAGGTACAGCTCTGATTCACCTGAAACCTTTTGCATTCTCAAGGGTAATATCAGAGAGACTTCTCTGATATGTGGGGTATTTCTAATCATTTAGTAAACGCACCATGGTATGTGAGAAATGTAGACCTCCACAGATACCTTGGAATATCAACTCTTGAAGAGGTGATTAAGGTTTGCAAAGAAGTTGGATGACTGACATCTCTTTCATTACAATGCCAAAAAAGCGAGCTTCTGTAGAATTACTAAAGCCCTGACCGAAAATTGAAAATAACTAAACCACATGAGCTTGTGTGGTGTTTTTTTGGAAAGTAGTTCTTAGTTCGCGGATGGATGGTGAACAATAGAATGCTTCACTGATCTGAGAAATTCAATTAACTAACTTTTTTATTCGTTTTAATTTATTAGTAAAGTAGTTCTTTAATATTATTCTACTTTTATCCAGGATTAACGAATAAGTATTTGAATTATTCATATTTCTAACTTTGAATTCATACATACACTTACCGTGTAATAATAACCCAAATAATTTCATCAATTGACAAACCCAAGTTAGTAGTAGGTACTCTTACCTGAATACTTCTCTGATCCTTTGCATATTTTAAAAATTACATATCCCAACGCCGAACTTAAATTGTTGAAGTACGGCTGAAACTTGTTCAAATAATAATTCTAATAGACGTTATACTACATTTAACTAGAATCTCGACTGCTAAGTACGAAAAGACTATTAGCGAAGTTAAGAAGTTCGCGGATTTACTTCGTTCCGCAGTGCGGAGACCTTGTTTGTGATCTCTTCAGATAATTTTCGCCAAATGACAAAAAATTTAATTGGGAAAATATGTACCTCATTCCTACGACGGAAATGTTAGTTGGGAACATAAAAATTATATTTAAAATTCGTTGTTTATAGCTTAGAATATAATATATGTTCTTCTTTATTAGCAGTTGATTAAAATAGTAAGTAGAGTGTTGTTTTTTCAAAATGTTCAAAATAGAGAACGGAAGCATATCGAAAATTACTTTAGTTGTCATCAATTTTTGAAGTTTTCAGTAGTAGTATCCCAAGAGAGTAGAAATAATTTGACAGATTTTCGAAATTCTATTGCCAAAAGGCAACAGGTTTGGGAGTAAATCTGGGTATGAACCATTCACTGTTTAAACATCTTTGAGATCCTTTGAGATATTTATGAGAATATCGGGTTATACTCCATGCGACCAGTGACCGAACCATCGTTATTGTTTTTTCCTCTTTAAAGTAATGTATCAAACGAATGTTGTTATGCTGCTGTTTCTGTCGGTGGTAGAGGTGCACTATTGAATTTATTTCAATATACTGATTTTGTTCTCCAAATTTAGCAATAATCTTTGGATCAAAATTTGAAATTTGGAAGACATGGGCAACTTCGTGAAAATCTGGATTTTTCCAGAGTACACTAGCAATGCTGATCATGTATCACAGAGTGCAAGAGTAGTATGTGATCTGCTGCTGATTTATCTATTATACTTTTTAATGAATATATTTTTAGCGAAATTTATCCTTTTCCTGGTTTGAGAATGTACGTGTATGTTTGAACGCGTATATAGTGCCGTCAAAAGAAGAAGAAGACCTACGTCTTCGCCAACTGTTACGGAATCGAATGTAGGTAAAAAGGCTGATTGCGATGTTGATTATTGGCATATCCGCATATCTTCCGTGGCTTGCTTGACTATAGAATTCGCCGTTTAAAATTTTATTCCCAACATTCGTTTCTTATTTGCTCCGTTGCATAGGATGTCACTTTTACTCTACTTCACGGTGATGTGAAATGAGTTTTTTGGACAAAATGCGAGTTGGAATGAACTTTGCGGCGTTCGTACGCAAAAACTATCAATAAAAGATAAAGATTTTCACATAAAGTATAAAGAAATTTCCCTAGTTTTATTTTGAACATAATTATTTCCATCATCAAATGTCTCGGAAAGGAGATTATGTCTAGAAACTTTTTCCAATATGGTGATGCGAGCGGCAAACACGATGTGGCAAAGTAGAAATTCTGAAAAAGTACGTCAAAATCTATGCAATCAGTTTTCAGAACTTCCGGAAAACTTTACAGTTAATCCGTAAACAGTATGTAAAGTTTTTTGTTTTCTTATTAAGTATATACAAAAAAAATATGTCTGTCAGAACTCTCCTCTAAATGAAAAAAAAACTTTTCCAGAAATTTCAGGAGAAGGAGGAAATACTAGAATCCTACCAAATTTGATCATCCTGAAATCAGGTAAAGAAAAAGGATGAGAATCGGAAAAATCAAATTTTACTCGATAATTTGAGGTTATGTAAAAAACTCACTTCATCAAAAGTTGTAGATAGATCATATCCAGCTTTTTCAATGAAAAACAGTATTTACGCGGCAAATCGTGAAAAACCATTTTTCACCCCTTTCAATCACCACTCCTCCTCGACAGCATGCATTCAGATGCTGAATTTTTTTCATTGCATTAGTTAAACCTTTTCCTACCCTTTTCAACTTCGTTTACCCTGTTATGAATTATTTCGTCGTTTAGCTGTTTTTTGAGCTAATTTGTTCGGACCCCTACAGGGTGTTTCATTAGACATTTCAAAATCAGTATTTTTCCGGTTAAGCTGGAATGCGAAGATTTATTAGAAAAGTTCATTTTGACGACTCCGAAATGAAAGAAATATTCACTGGACACATTCCACCGTAACTTATGATAAACTTGTATGAATGTTTGAAAAAATGAATATATACAGTATGTCTGAAAAAGTTGGCAGCATATGGGAAACTTTTTTATTGTTAATGTTAAATTATTTTTTTAAAAAAAGTTCAACATGGTCCAGAACGTGAAAGATGTCAAATTTTTTCATTCGTTAACGAGTTATATAAAAAATATGAATTTGGTTCAAGAGGAAAGTACCTTTATTGGTGACAATATCGTAAACTTTAATTTTGAAAAGTTGTTCGGAATGTAACATGCAATTACACATTTTTTTTTTCCTTTTTACAAATTGCCCTTCACATATTAAAGAATGGTATTTAATGATGGCGATAGGAATTAAAAATTACGATGAAGTACACTCACTGATTACATCAATCATTTTCTCGATGCATAATTGATAATCAGTGAATGCCCTTCAAAGTAATTTTTAATTCCCATCGACATCATTAAATTACAATTTGTAACAATAAAATCAAGTGGGATGGTGTAATTGCATATTACAAGTTTTCGATATTATCACAAATAACTTTGCTCTTGTACCAAACGCATTTTCCGTTCTAGACCATACTGAAGTTTTTATAAATAATACTTTTTTAAAGTGAAACTTTTCATATATCGCCTCAAATTGTTTCGTTCATATGTCGCATGTCGCATTGTTTACAATTATGGACCATTTTTACAAATTTTTCACCATTATTGACAATTATTGACCATAGTTGAAATTTTTTGACAATTTTTCAAAAACTTTAACAATTTTTGACAATTATCAACTATTTTTCAAAATTTTGACAATTTTTAACAATAATTGTCCATTTTTGACAGTTTTTGACAATTTTTGACCATTTTTGATGATTTTTTACAAATATTGGCCATTTTTGACAATTTTTCAAAATTATTGACCATTTTTGATAGTTTTTGACAATTATCGACCATTTCTCAAAATTTTAACAATTATTGACCAATTTTCATAAAAAATTGTCCATTTTTGACAGTTTTTAAAAATAATTGACAATTTTTAACCATTTTTGACAATTTTCCAAAATTTTAGACCATTTTTCAAAATTATTGATCATTTTTGATAATTATTGACAATTGTTGACAATTGTGGACCATTTTTCCAAATTTTTGACCATTTTTGACAATTATTGACCATTTTTGACCATATATATTTCAAAAACTTTAACAATTTTTGATAATCATCAACCATTTTTCAAAATTTTGACAATTTTTAACAATAATTGTCCATTCTTGACCATTTTTGATAGTTTTTGACAATTATTCGCCATTTTTGACAATTTTTCAAAAATTTTGACCCTTTTTATAATTATCGACCATTTTTCAAAATTTTAACAATTATTGACCAATTTTGACAATAATAGTCCATTTTTGACAGTTTTTGAAACTTTTTGACCCTTTTTGATAGTTTTTGACAATTATTGACCATTTTTGACAATTTTTTAAAAATTTTTACCATTTTTCAAAATTTTTTCAAAAGTTTTCACAATTATCGACCATTTTTGACAATTATTGAAATTTGTTGACCATTTTTCAAAAAAAATTTAAATTTTTTGACAATTATCGACATTTTTCAAAATTTTAACAATTTTTGACAATATTTGACAATTTTTGACAATTATTGACCATTTTTGACCATATTTAAAAATTTTTGACAATTTTCATATAATTTTATTTGATTTTTAATCTGATACATTGTTAAATATTCACCAATTGAGTTAATTCGGAGGGCGTGGTTTGATTAAATAAGCGAGCGAAAAAGATTCCTTTTTTGCGCTAGAGCGTAAAGTAACAATCCTCGGCATTTGTCTACTTTACGATTTCATTTGAATATAGTAATTAGTCATTTTACGCGCGACTGTAGAAAAACATATTTTATTTCTATCGTCGAAGAACTGCTTTGTGCAACACTTGCAAAGAGCATTTAGGATTTAGCAAAAGCCCCATTTACACAGGAAGGAATCTAACAAAAAACATGAGAAATATATGTAAAAGTTGTGGAGTCTGCATAAAGAATAAAACAAGAGGACAAGATAAGTTTGGTCTCATTTCTCATTTTGGACCAGCTACAAAACCCTTTGAAATAGTTTCCGTAGACACAATTGGTGGTTTTGGAGGGTCCAGATCTACAAAGAACTATCTACACCTTCTAGTGGATCATTTCACCAGATACGCGTTTATTTCAACATCAAAAACTCAAATTGCAAACCATTTTGTTAAATTGGTCAATAAGGTCTCGGAAACAGAAGATATTGGTATGCTGCTCACAGACCAGTACCCTGGAATCAATTCAAAAGAGTTCAAAAAAGACTTAGACGGAAAACAAATTCCACTGGTCTTTACAGCTGTGAACGCAACATTTTCAAATGGATTAAATGAAAGTTTGAATTAATCTCTGATAAATAGAATCAGATATAAAATGAATGGGAATAGGAAAAAAATAGCTGGGACAACAATAGCACAATAGTGTGTTGATAAATATAATGAAACTGAGCATTCAATTACTGATTTTGCCCCAAAATACCTATTATATGGTACAGAACTAACAAGTTTGCCAATGGAGTAAAAGCAGACAGTGAAAGAAAACTGGATAGAAAATACTGTTTGTGATGGTGAATTCAGACTTTTCTTTAAAACCGGCAACCTAGTAGGATCAACTCGCCATCAATCTATTGTAGGCGCGAGTCAAAAAAATGACATAAAAAAATAAGATAAATAAATAGAAGTGTCAAGACATTAATTTATATATCTACTAATAAAGTGTAAAATTTGAGAAGTTTGTTATCATTGAAGAAAGTTTAATCATAAAAGAAGGCAAATTCCCCAACAAATACAATTAGATCACAGAATTATAATAAAATACTATTTGATAAAACCAGAAAACACTTCAAGTTCAAAATTGGAGATTGGGTTTATGTGGAGAATGGAAATAAATTAAATCGGAAGAAATTGGATGAATTTAGATTTAGGCCATATAAAATAGTGGAAAATGTATCAAATTCGATTTATAAAATAAACACTGGTCGAGAAAAATCAAAGTACAAACTTTTCCATATCACAAAACTCATCCCAGCTACACACACTGAGGAAGAGGATCAAACAATTGGAGGAAACTGATGAAAAAATACAAAATTTGTAGTAAATTTTCTTTCCTGGGAAGGGGAGATGTAAAGAAAGTGTATTTCTTTAATCTTAATTTTTCGGCGCTCAGTCGTTATCGCCTAGCGTGAATAATTCAATGTTGATAGAATCACAACACATGTCAATATTGAAAAAGTTATCAGTCAAACTGTAACAGGGAATAATTAAGAAATAGACTTTAATTGTCGTTTCTCTATTTACAGGTGAGAGTATTTGTAAGTAGTGTAAATGAGCTTATATATTAATTGAAATAAATCTCTATTTACAGAGCAACACTGTGAAGTTTATTTATTCCCAATTATTGAAGATTAATAATAAATAATTTTTTTCATTATTAAATTAACGGTCTCAGCTACTATAGCCACTTGCACAGTACAGTTTATTAATGTTAATAATACGTAATAGTATTAGTGTTAATAATACATTGTAGTACATTGGATTGAATTTTGTGGTAAAGTTGAACATTCTTTAGGAACTGTAGGAAGTTATTTGCTTCGTTGGGGTCACTCAGCAATTCTTGTAAATTTGAATTAAGGTGTAGCTGCTGTCTTTCTGATAGGTATTGGTGACATTCAGTGTCGATGTGTTTGATTGTGATGTTGCATTGACAATTTGAACAATTTGGTCGACTGCTCGATGACATCAGGTAGCCGTGGGTATGTTTAGTGTGTCCAATTCGTAGTCTTCTCATCACTGCTAAATTTTACCTCGAAGGTTCTGAAGGTTCGGTAAGGTATGGGTGATTTATTGAAGGCTGGATATTGTGTAGACATGAATTGATGGAATCCCAGTGCTGTTCCCACAGAGTTTTGAATTTGTGTTTTGATGGTTTGCTTAAGATCCTTTGCCGTTTGTATAATGATTCCAGTGTTGTTTGGTGTTGTGGTATTTTTAGCAAGCTGATCAGCAAGTTCATTGCCCCTAATACCAATATGAGATGGTATCCATATGATGGTAGGTGGTGTGAATATTTTGTACAAGAGGATGGTCAATGTTGGTAAATGTAAGAATTTACAAAAAAGGAACGATTTTTTTCGGGATTTCACCATTAGTATTTAGTACATACTAGGTTTTACCAGTGACGGTTGGTAACTGCTGCTTTTTATTGGGAATGAAACAATGAGTACTTTTTAATCATTTAACTATCAGTCAAAACCTGACATATTTTTATGTATCATATGAGATTAATTTTGAAGCATTTATATTACTAATCAGTCAAATCCTTACCATATCCTTTGTCTTTCGGGCAAATCGTAAGATTTACCAAGTGAATGGTGGTAAAAGTTCGAAATAAACGATGATGAATGGTTCGGACTTTTACCATCAAGAGCTGGTAAATCTTAGGATTCACTGGAAAATTTTAGGATTTACCATAGTTCGGCATTTACAGTAACATATACACTACAAATTGAAGATAAAATGGATAAATATATGGATGATTCTGAAGTTATAACAATGCATCCAACTCCTGTTCCATTTTTGGCAGCATCAGTGTATATTATCAAATCGTATTGATTTCTGAATATGATCTCTAAAAATGATTTTTCAATTAAACCATTGGGTGTTTTTCAATTTGACAAGGGACGTGTTAATTTGTGGGATGTTCTTTGTTCAAGGGGGGGTTAAAGATAGGGGTCTGAATAGTTGCATTTAGTAAAAATGTGGTATCCTTAACCAGACTTATAAAGAAAAACAAAAAGCAATAATTATAAATTCTGTAATATTTGTAAGTTTGTATTAGGTTTGTGAGATTTTTTAATGGACAATTTTTACAAGGATGAAACATTGATGTCAGGTCATAGTTAATTTATTTTAGTTACCATAAAATATTGGTTACATGTATAGATTGTAAGACTCAAGGCGAAGATGAAGTTATTGATAGAATGATTGAAGTTCAAAACGATTCAATGATTTAAATAAATATTGTTCTCAGTTTTTAACATGTGTCTATAATCTGAATGATTGTATTTATTGCGTATTCCGTATTCTAATAGGCAGATTGAAATTAAAATTTATAGTTGGATATCTTGTCTACTATTGATTTCCCATTATCATTCCAATTTTCCAATGATTAAAAACGCGATTTTAATACCATTAATACACTGCGCGTCAGGGAAAACGGGCCACCCCAAAAATTTGCGAAATTATTCAATTTTTTAAATGTAGCTTATTTTTGTTGTAATAAATGTATGATGTTTTTATTCAATAATGCTTTTAGCATGTTATATGATGTTTATACGGGTTACAGTCAGAAAGTAAGCAACAATTCGAGAATTTATAAATTTATTAAGAAGCAACACTTTCAATAATTGAACAAAGCACACACAAAAAGTGACGGTGTTTATTTTTCAATAGGGCGTATCGCCACATCGATACTGGATGACACCACACATTCGAACCATCTTTTTCTCGACCATCGTCTTATTCTTTTCCCAATTAGAGTCCTATTGAGTGCCATTTTTGTCATTCTCAATTTTCCTTATTTTTCTACGTGTCCCAATCAACTTAATTTCTGTGTTTTTATCCTTGATGTTATTTTTGCTTCTCCGTACAAGATGTTTACTTCTTTATTCATTCTCCTTCTCCATCCTTCAGGTGTTTTTATGCCGCTGAAGATTGCTCTAAGTATGTTACGTTCCCATCGCTCCAGCATCTCTTCCTGTTTTTTTTTTGTTAGGGTCTATGTTTCACTTTCGCACGTCACAGTGGATTTTATATTCTTATCTTCATCTTCATCTTCAACAACATTTTTATTTCATTAGTGACTAAAGCATTCCGAATTCTAGTTATAAGTACTCCTAGATAAATAAATATGTTTACTCTTTGGGAAGTGTACTCGTTTTCGTTTAACGTTTTCACTACCAGATTTTCTTCGATACCTCCAGTGTCTTCTAGCATAGAACGCAGTATATTCTGAATGTTTGCTTGAGGAAAATTGGTCGATTCCTCAATCAGGGCCAATAGGAGCTCTTCACGTGTTGATGGAGCGACGTCTTACACGTCTTTTGAGTTGGTCCCAAATGTGCCTAATAGGATTTAGATCTGGGCTTTGAGCGGGCAATCCATTTTTGCAATACCAACCTCTTCAAGGTACTCCGTTACCATTCTTGCCGTGTGCGGTCGAGCATTATCTTGCATTAGCAGAAAACAATTACCAACAATCCAGCATATGGTAGCACATAATCTTCTAGGATATCTGCAACATATCGTCGTACTGTTAGTGCGCCTCTGTCAATCACGACGAGATCCGTGTGTGCCTCAAAAGAAATACCTGCCCAAAACATTACTGAGCCACCCCCATAAGCAGCCCGTGGTAACCGAGTACAGGCAGCATACCGTTCTCCAGCTCTTCTGTACACCTTATTTCTGCCATCTTTGCCATAAAGGCACATTCTACACTCATCCCTGAACAATACCTTTTTCCAGTCGTTCATTGTCCAATTCATGTGTTCACAAGCAAAATCAAGTCTGCGTCTTCTGTGAGCTGCAGTAAGCAAGGGTCGTTTAGCTGGACTGCAAGCTGTCAAACCACTTTTTGTCAACCTTCGTCGAACAGTAGACGTGCTGACTGCTGTTCTATGAGCTTGTTGAAGGCCGTTTTGGAGCATCCTAGTGGTTTGCGTTCGGTTTCGCAATGCAGCAATCGTGAGAAAGCGATACATACCAGCTGTTAGTAGGAGAGCTGGCACCAATTTTTGGGTAGGTATTTGAGGTAAGCTGAAAACTTGTTCCATACCTCTCCTATTATACCCCAACTCGGAGCTGCAGACCTGGCTGGTGAGTAGCGGGGCTAAATGGTCCCCTAAATTTTTAAAAATATTAATTTATTCTTGCTAAAAATATATTTGAGGCAATTTGAAATTTTCATATATTGTAATTTAATGTTTAAAGAGTTAAGAAAAAAATGAGCCAGACGATTTAGTCGGGGTTTTAGCATTGCCAGACGCGTGCAAAAGTATTTTGCAAAAAAATATAAAAAATGAATTTAAGGCAACTTGAAATTTCAATAGGGTATTATTCATAACTAAAAAATAAGAATCTCAAAAAGACAGATCATTTTGGTGGAACTTCCTACCTGCCAGGTGATCTAACAAATTATGTATAGGTGCGAGTGAGTAGCGCTATAGGCAAGCCATAGTGTGTGAGAGAGAGCGTTAATGGCAGCTGTCTGCGTTCTTGCTTGCCGCGTTACTATTGGCTCTAGCGAGGTCACGTGACTTATAATAGCCATGAGGTTTCTAGTCGAAATTTCGGAGTAAAAAAATAAAAATTTTTGTGAATTTGTGCTAAAAACGTTTTGTATAAAAATGATTGTGTGTGTGTGTTAAATGGACATATTTTTTGTGTTATTTTTTTATTTAGTCAATTTCAATACAATTCTAAATGTAATCAATTACCTCAATATTTCTCATTACTGCAAAAATATTGTTTTTTTCAAGAAATCATAAGAGACATATTTTATAAATAGATTTTTCAGCAACTTTCGTTTTAAAATTTTTTTTATAGGATTCATATTTTTGCCGCTACATCCAAAATTTAAAAAATCACTTTTTTTGTTACAGTATTCTAACTCAAAATTTATATAGAAATTTAATATTTTTTTCATGTTCAAATTAATAAAGGCTAACGTATTGAAGAAAGCAATGATTACAAAAATATGAAATCTCAAAATGAGATTTATTGAGATATAAAATAATTATACAACTGGAGAATTATTATAAGTACAAAAATATAAATTTCATTCATTTCACGTCAGAAATAAATTGTGATTCATGTTCTGTGGATTCTCCTTCATCAGAGCTAACAGAATCTTCTTCGGATTCATCTGTCTTCGATTGGGCTACCTCAGCAACATCTGCGAAAAGTAATATATATTTATTTATTAATTATTTTATATTCTTCAACCATTTATTATAATGATCGCTTGATTTATTTAGTTAGTTCACCTGCTGTAACATTTCCAACATTATTATTTTTATTTTTTCCATGAACAACAGCGTCGAATACTAATTGCGGAAGACAGTCTCCGTCGAACCAGTGAAAATCTAGGGAATCCTCATTAAGTGTCCATCCGTTCCTGTCCGGTGTCAAAGAGCTGGAGAATCGCAAATATGCATTTCTCCAAATACTCGTTATATATTGCGTTCTTAAGAGATGTTGTAATTCTGCTTTGCACGGAGGTAAAGTAGAGGGATCACAATTTTTCAATGTTTTTTCAAAAGGTTCATCTTCAGTGTCGGCTTTGTAAGTCGCATAAAATTTTTGAAATCGTGCTGCATTTATATTTGATATATTTTTATATCCATAAATTTCAATTTTTATATTTTTTTGCAAAATATTTTTGCACGCGTCTGGCAATGTTAAAACCCCGACTAAATCGTCTGGCTTATTTTTTTCTTAACTCTTTAAACATTAAATTACAACATATAAAAATTTCAAATTGCCTCAAACATATTTTTTGCAAAAATTAATTAATATTTTTAAAAATTTAGGGGTTCACTTAGCCCAGCTACTCACCAGCCAGGTCTGCAGCTCCGAGCTGGGGTATAATAAGAGAGGTATGGAAAAAGTTTTCAGCTTGCCACAAATACCTACCCAAAAATTGGTGCCAGCTCTCGGACTATGTTGTTTTTCGTTTTCCGCCCGTGTTCTTTGTACTGTTGAACGACTAACATTCAAACGTCTCGCTATATCCCGTTGACCCGTTCCAATATCCAGCAATGTTTGAATCTCAACAGCTCTCCGATATTTTTCATCCATTGTTAAGAAATAAACTTTACTCTATGGAGGCTACTTTAGTACAAAGATACGTCTAAAACTTAAAATCACTTTAAATGTTACAAAGAAAACGTTTTAAATCACAATAAACGTACATGAAGTTGTCGAAATTTTCATTCACGCGAACGGTGTTTGACCAGTAACTAACTAACAGTATCGTTTCCTTGGTTCCGAGAAGTTGTGTATCCTCTGTACAGGGCCGGTCTGCCTGATCAGTATACATACTAACCCATTTCACTGAATTAATAAATAACAATTGATGATTTCTCAAATTTTCCCTGACGCGCAGTGTAGAATAATTTTCACTCGCATCAAGGTTTCATGAAACCACGTAACGATTTTTTCGTCACATTAACAATTAAAAAGTTTCCCTATATGCTGCTTTTTCAGACAGTAGGGCGACTTACACAAAATAACCCTCAATACTTTCAGTTCCCTTGTTACGGGTTCAAACTTATTTACTTTAAACTTAAAAGCAAACTAACACTTACCGCTTAATAATTATATTAAGAACAAAACAAACAAAACTAAATTAAAACTTCAACTTTAAAATAAAACTTAATGATAACATTGTTTATTTACATATTTACAATATTAATAAATTCTTCTTTTATTGTTTATTCACTTTAAACGGTCTAAACATACAAGGCTACCCCTACCTAAGTGTCAAGCTGACCAGGTGGCGACCATTAATTATAGTTGGTACTTAGACTTACTTATCTTACACATTTAATTGACATACTGTCAATAGTCTTATGTTATCTCTCCTTTCCGTTTTGTTTTCTGATGGCTGCAATTTTGACTACATGAGGTTGAACGAATTTTTTTCGGATTTTTGAAGCCAAAAGCAAAAGGAAATCACTCTTGGACTTTTCTCTTTATTTTCATGTCTTGGAAAGCCCGCAAGGGGATCTTTACAAATAGTCTACTTAAAAGCCACTCCACCTTCGGTAAGTCTTCCTAACCTAACCGAACCACATTTCAATTAATCACCATCCAACTGCTCTTCCACTCTTTTAGGCTATTTATGTTACACTCTGAAGAATTACTCTGATTGGTGACTGGCTGTAGTGCACCTGTTGCTGTGGATATAGCTGAATGCCTGTGACTGCGACTGCGGGTTGCTAAGTAAGAGTATTCTTGTTTTTTTAAATCTCATCGTTGGCATCACATAAGGAAGGACAGCTTCGATACCAACTACTACGCCACTTTGATACTTACAATCGTTAAACATTCAGTATAAACTTTATAACCATTTGAACCTATTAGTACTAATGAGGGGAATTGCGTAATGTATTAAATAGGTAATTTTGTTTGAACTGTACTTTAGAACAGCTTGTAACCCAAAATTTCGAAATCTTACTCAGTAATAAAAACACTTTACAATCTTAATTTCACTGTCTTAACAGTACTTCCCATAAATTCCGTGAAACGGGAAAATAAAATTATCCCTTCAAATATTTACTTACCCACCCTTTACTCCACTGCAACTAGCTGAGGATTTAAATAATTTAATTGATACCCACTGATAAATTGTGTATCACCCTAAAACATAATTATTGTCTCAATAAAATATTATTTGGAATTTTTAGTTTTGACATAAACTAACAAATATACATGCATAAAACGAAAACTCACATTTTTTGTATACTAAAATTGGCATAACTAATTAACGCGTTCTTTTCAGAGAGGTCAGGGCAGTGACAGCAGCACATCATCATCCTCTTCTGGGTTTTCTGGAAGGGGTCGTCAAACTAAAGTAAGTACTTTTCATATTTTATGCAAGTTAAACCGTAAAAAATCGTGTTAATAATCGTGTAAAAGTTTTTACAGCCTCTAACAACTTTTCGAATAAACTGCAATACGACTGAAATTATCTCTTAAAAAGAATTTACTGTTTATTTAAAGGGAAATAAAATCATATAGCCCAACAAACAAATGCAATATTGCGTTTTTTTCTCCTTTTTACGTAGACAATTATTCGTCTTTCTCAGCAGAATATTTAATAAAGTACAGGGAATAAAAACAGTGTATCTACTTTAAAAGCATTTTTACGAGCAAAGGTTTATTTCATTATTTTATCTCTGGAAAATATTATAATTTAGGTTTACAATTAATTTCATAATCATCGTAAATAGAAGCCATATTTGTTCAAATTTCGATAGAAACTAAAATAACAATAAATGTATGAAACAAAAAAAAACATGATTCCATTTAAAAATCACTTTTCAGGCCAGATATTGCAGGTTCATACTGCAAAATAAATCTCTGCCGAGCATTTCGAAAGCTGGCTGCAAAAAATATAGCCTATCGATAATCCACCAAAATTATATTTAAAATTCAAGTACCTACAGTCACTGTGCATAAACAATGAATACCAGGTTCATTTTAAAGGTACTTTGCAAATCGAGCGGCTGCAACGACTACAGCCACGCGACTCTGACGACTTTCCGTTGTTCACGGGAATTGGGGGGTTGTTCGCCTTAATTTCGTAATTGTTATATTCTTGAAAATGTCTCTGTGATATGAACGTACTCGGTAATTTTAAATTTCCCGCCTCTTCCCCATGAAAAAACAAACCTCAAACCTTTGGGAAAGTCCTCTGACATAATGCTTAAAGTAGTAAACTACGACCTGTCTTATACCGTCCTAATTCCGTGAACTACTATGTTGACATACTCCATTCCAAGATATTTCGTTTTGCCTTGATGATTCAAGACCAAAACACACAGCAGGTAGTCATGAATCTGATAACAATAGCACAGTATCGTACTCGTTTCTTCGAAAAGCGAAAAGGTAATGCCTAATAGTATCATTATTTTACAACTAAAATGTTTGGCTGGTAAAAAAATATGTGAGACTAATTTTTTAATTTATTCGATTATTCCATCATTCATTTGTGCTTCGGAAGATATATTTCCGAATCTTTATTTTTGAAGTTGAAAGTCTTTTTCACGATAAATTGTTATCTATAAATCTTTTAATCTGATTGTGTAAATGTGAAAAGAGCTTCAATAGAAAGACTCAACAAAGTGTCTCTGGTCTAGATCCCCAATCATTCTGGTATGTATGGCAACGAAAAGGCAGACTCCCTTGCAAGTGAGGGTGCTGCAGGTGATTTTATCGAACACCAAATACCTGGACAATGATGTAAGGTATGGATTTCTGGAAAAATTTACCAGAATTGGCTTTTATAGATCCTAAGAAGAATGTCTTCAAACAAGTGTTAGGCTATAAGAGACGGTGCAGTCTTTGTCTGGAAGATGACGAAGGCAGAGCATATACCCCACACAGTTGGAATCAGGTATCTGATGTTTAGCAGGGTACCTTTCTCGCCCTCAGACCTGAAATATAATTTACCAAATAAACCTATTTGTATCGGCTTTGTTAAGAAGCTGAATTTGTTTGAAGAAATATGAATAGGTGTGAGCCACAATTGATTCCTGAGAGTCGGAGTGGAAAAACTGATAGACTGACAAACCTAACCTAACAATTTTTTTAGTCTCCGCAAAAATGTAATTTTTTTCCTGTACATCTAAGTTCGGATCAGATACCTGAATGAATGTTTTTTGGCCATAATCTGAAATTCATGCATTCAAGGGTTAATCTGTTTTGTTTTTTTTTAAATTGGATTATACATATGAAATACTTCAGGTACTTCAAACAAAATATCTGTTTTGCTATCTTTGCTTTTTGTAAAGCCTATTAAAATTTGTAATCTCTCATTTTTGACAAAACAAACAACAAACATATTCCGCAATGCGTTGTATTTGTTTTGGATCGCTTATAATTAACATGGTACGTGTACAAACTTTAATTTTTCCCACTTTGATCCCTTCACGAATAATGAATCATTAAAACTGGGATAATTTTTTTCTTTCGGTATCCAATTCTCTTTTCCCACAAACATCGATATTCCATTAGATGCATTTACATACCATTAAAACTCTCTGTGTGTATATTGTAACAACCGAACATTGGATTTTGTATTTTGATTGGTTCATTATGCGAGCATAGTTGCCCTGAATATATCCTTCGTCTTTGTGTCTTTGGAATAAATCTAAATCCAAAGTAATTGGATATATTAGACTCCATATTTTTGCTTTGAAGTTATTATCCACTTTTCGGCTTTTCTATTTGTTCAAATTCCAAGTTCGATTATACTGATTTGAGTTTTCTTTCAGAGGTTTGATCAAATTTAATCGTATTTATTCTAACACTTATTTCTCGGCAAAACATTTCATAGTAATTTGCCGTTGATCTAACAGGTCGTCTAGTTTTATATTTTTACGATACTCTGGATAAGTTGGTGTTAAAGCTCAGGCATTAAGTTCATCTAAAGACTAATTGAATAATTTTTGATGATACCCAAGGAAAAGCAATCAATATAAATAATGAACCACTTCAGTCACCGTACATAGACCATAGTAGGTTCACTCTTGGTCGGCACTTTCATGTAGCGCTGATAAAGACTTGCCGAAAAACGCTCGTTAAGCGGCCTCACAAATTAGACAGCTCAAAAGAGTCGGCACCCCAGACTTGCAACAAAAGTTAGGTCATTTTGTAAACAACAAATCTAAAGAACAAAGTAAAATTAATTGTTGAAATTTTAACACAATATAACTTGGACCTTTGTCTTGGGGATCAGGTATTTTGGTTAAGTTTTATATTGTTATAAAAAAGATATTAGCCATTAAGTGATGGTGTGTTTTTGACAGTTTTGACAATTTGTGGTAACCAATTTGAACGCCAAAATCTGATCCCCAAAAGGAATTCCATTCTAAAAATATGAAATCTAAAATCATTGTATTTTTTGAGATTTGATGCATAAAAATTTTTGGAAACGAACAACTTTCTGTATTAGTTCAGCCGTTCCACCGTCTTGATGGATGGCGCTGTATGGAACTTCAATGACGGATGACGACGGTTTTGTGCCCATAAAAATATTTCAAATTATTTATTATTGTTTAGAGCATAGCTTGTTAGTATTCGTAGGTGGTTATAATAAAATAATTTTCATGCTGGAAAAGTAAATTTGTGCTTCGTAAATGCTCTTTATATTTACTCCACATGTGCTCCATCACAAGAAACGTGTTTAGTGCCTATAGGTGTAAAATAAACCACAAATATGTTTAGCTATTGCTAGTGATCCCACACAAAGTGCCTTATATTTATTGATCCTCATATCGGGGCCTTTTGGTTCCTCCGGGGACCTGAACACAACCATAGACTGCATCAGCATATATACATCGGCCTCCCGAGTTAGTGAGAAAAACCACATTGGTAATAGTAATAATTGCATTCTACTAATTGACCAAAATAGACCCAGTCGAATTTGTTCGTTTTTTACACAATCAAAAAACGTAAATGTGCCACAACTATAAAAATAATGTTTAATTTACTTACCTAGTTATTGTAACGAGAAAGTAATAATGAAAAACCTACAATTATCTGAAATGAAACAATAACAAAATATAAGTACCTAAATATACCTAATAATCTTATGACGTGCATAGTTTTTCTTGTTAAAAAAATTTGGTTTTTTGTTTTTTTCTCCTTGTTTGAGGATTTTCGTATAACATGGCAACATCGGTTGTAAATGCAGTATCCTGTATTTTACTTGGCTCTTTTGGATTCTAAAGCTTTGATGCCAAATGTAAAAATTATCCCTAGAAATCTTTAGAATTTATATAATCCTCTCATTATGACGATAAAAAGAAATGAGGAGGGTTATCTAGTTTTTAGCTTGCCATAGGCCATAGGTAATAATAATTGTTGAATAAAATTAATGAATGGGGTAGGTAACATTACATTTTAAAAAATTTCGAAGCATAAATATTTTGTAATTTTGTCTTGTCAATATAGTCGAAATTACCTTGCAAATTAATTGATTATATAAGCATTTAAAACAATGAAAGAAAATAAGAACCCAAATAATTATTAAAGGATGACTTAGTAATAGTGTTAGTTGTTGATATTAAAAAATATTGTGAAACAAAGGACGACTAAAAAATAAATTTCGTCTACCTACTCTAGAAATGGCAATAGCGCTTCTCATTAGAATCGCTTTGGTCATAGACTTGGTAGAGTTGAAATATCTGAGCTTTATTTATTTTTTCCTTCGATCTGTTTTCTTATCTTATCAGTAGGTAGTTATGTGGCTTCAATTATTTTTGGAATGGGGGTAGGGGGAGGGGTAAAAAAACTGAAGTTTCTAAATTCTTTTAGCGAAAAGCTCGGTCAAATTCAGTTCCTTTTTTTCCTGTTTTTTGCATTGATACTCTCAATGGATTTTTGTTAGATTATTGGCTTGGTTTGCTTTGTATTTTATCATTAGGTACCTACTTATCATTAAATGGAAATTATAAATCTCGATATATAAAACTTGAAAATTTTGAATATTCTATCCGAATATATTAATATGGATTGCGAAAACTTGGTTCGAAACCAAATTTATACCCACAATAGAGGAATTCAGTTCAATTATCATGGATAACGCCAGTTACCATTCACGATTGGTGGAACCAATTATATGATCAATATTCAAGGAAGCCTTATGATTCACCAAATATGGGAAATTATAAAAACAAAGTTGCCAAAAAGAAACTATTATTTGGACTGTTATGCAGAATCAATGGATCACGAAGTTTTTCGTTTACCACCCTATTATTGCCAGTACAGCGGCATTGAAATTGTTTCATCAGAAAGTAAAAGAATGATTGAGTGATTAGAATTAAAGCTTTTTGTGACGAGATTCAATCAAGATTCATCCTTGGGTCTCTGAAATATTTTAAATCTTGAATTACCATTTTCCCATGTTTTTCATGTGCACCATTACTTAGCAGCTGGGAGACTATCCGTGTCGAGGATAAAGATTAGCGAACCATCGCTTTCGCTCACATCCAGCCACTGAGCATGGTGAAACCAAATGGTGAACGCTTGCAATGGCTGTTACCTATAAAGTGTAGACTGCGAGTATTTGAACATCCTAAGACATAAATCTGACAAATAATGATAGTTTAAAACCGAAATAATAAAAGACGTACGTTCTATAACTATATTGATAGTATGATCAAATAAAAGGACTAGCCCTATGTCCCCGACCATATGTTTTTAGACCTCTCGTTAATTGAATTATTTTGATACTTATAGTCCAGTAAATGAAGGATGAAAAGTAGGCAAAGTGTACAAAAATCCTGCCGGTCCAAGAATTTTCCGAGAAGGGTAGGGTTTGACTAGTAATTGAACATCCACAAATTTCACTCACCTTATCGCCTTTTTGGGGGGGTATTCCCGGCTCCAAATTACGAAAAATTGGTTTTCCGCCAATATCTCCTAAAATATGGCATTTAGAGAATTTCTTTAGGAGAAAAATATAAAGAGTTGTTGATTATCTACAAAAATGGTTCTTATAATTTTTTTCGCAACATCAATATTTTTCGCAAAAACCGATGTTGAAAAATCCATAATTTTGAGGTCCAGAAAAAATACCTGTTTCTTGCGAACTTGTGGATCGAGGGGATCGAAAATACAGTAATATCATGTTTTTCACTGAAAACGCCAATTGCAAATGGTACTACCGTCTTCTCTCTACTACCGAAATTGCTACGTCCATAAATGAGGAACCCCGGAATTGAGCGATTTCACGACAATTATCGAGGTGAACACCAACTGAAAAATCAAGGGGCAAGAAAGATGACCAACAAAAATATCTGAGATCAATAAAGACCATTGAAGAACCCTTAATAACAAAAAATCGAGAGTAAGTGTCTATTATTAAGAAAAATATGAGTAATTTCCCGACACTCGAAAAAAAAGTTATTACAAAATCTTTGACTCATTTTATAAATATGGTGGAAATATAAAAATGGGCCTTGAATCATCGGATATGATAGCTGTGGATGTCCCCTTCCATCTGAATTTTGAATCGTAAAAAATATGCATTTTTACCCGAGATTTTGAATAATTTGTTCGCCCGGTCATGAGTAAGTGCAAAGAACTCTTTCGACTCCGGAGCGGGAGCTCAACCCAGTCGGCACAAGTACGTACCTAAAACGTTCCCAGGATGTCTGTTATCAGACATCCGAAGACCCAGCTACGTCCGTTTCAGATCCTTAGCCATCCTCAGGACGTCCTGAGGACATCTTTTGTTACTAAACCTTACATCCCCTGGAAGTCCTAATTAGAACATCCCAAGTAAGCTCCCTCAATTTTGGTAATTGACCTCCTAGGTACGTCCTCTTATTTTTTCAATGGACCTTTTAGGATCTTTTTAATGGACATAGGAAAAATCATTAAAAATAATTATATCTATATATATTTATTCAAATATTTATATTGTACATTTATATATAAGGACTAAGGACCACGACACGATAATTTTCAAAATTTTCGATGCCTTTCACCCTTTTTAAGTGAAAAAAAAAATAAAAAATATACTTCATGGGAAAATTATCCTTTGACACAATTTAATGAAAATCTGATAAGTCGCACCATTTTGCCAAAAAATGTGAAAATATCCTGTTTTTCCAAAAAGCTACAGGCAAAAGAATCATAGCAGGCTAAGATTATCAGCTGGATGATCGCAATAGGTTCAATAGATACATGTGTATATAAAAAAAATCGTTGAAATCATACATCTCAAAAATTTTATAGAAGGGTGTCCTGGTCCTTAGTAAGTGGGTCACACTGGGTATATAATATGTACATTTATGAATATATTTATTTTCTTTTGCTTGAATTCTCTCGGTACTTCTTTTTATGAAACTCTGAATGGCCCCCTCAACGTCCTTACACTCACTTGCAGCACAAATTGTAAACAATTGTGGTCTCTAATAATGATATGTGTAGCTATTATTTTCTAATTTTTTATTCTAATTTGTGCGTCCCCAGGACGTAGATCCCTAATACATACAAACTAAAACGTCCCTAGTACGTACAACTTAGGTGTGGGACATTGGGATCAACTTAGGACACAATAAGGTCGTCCTAAGGATATCCTGTGCTGTCTGGGAACAAAAGGATCCCGCTTCGAGAGCCATTATCTCGAGAACTATCGAGTTTTCGGCAAAAATTATAAGCACTATTTTTGTAGATAAGGACCTGATCTTCATTTTTCCTCTCAATAGAAACTCTTTAAATTCCATATTTGAGGAGATATTGGCGGTAAACCAGTTTTTGGAAGTTTGGGGCGGGAATACACTTCACGGAAAATTCATGGACCGGCAGGTATAATCGCTTCTGGGACCCATTATTTACTGGACTATTAGTAAGTTTGTGTTATTCAAATTCTATCTAAACCTGAAAACGCTTCTTCCTTCGGGGCGTGTTGAAAAAAGTTGAGTTTTCCTCGTTCAATTTCTAGGAAAAAGTTCCATTAAACAACTCAAATTCACCCAGTAAAATACAAATCTCGTATAACTGATAAAGATATCCGTCATATATGAAAACTATCCCCTCCACCTGAGTTTCGAGTAAAGAATCGAGGTCGGAGAAAATTTGATAGATCTGGTAATTCGTAGTTGAATGTCTTCAAATACGAAGAATACATTTATTTATCCATTATCACGAAAAAATTAACGTTGTAGCTTAGAGAACAAATTAAAAACATAACAATACATTTTTTATCCGCGGATTTCTCCTATAGTAAGCTTATTTTTGCTATAAAATGACATGTTAAAGTACTTTATTGGGTTTTATTGAAACTTTCTACTTCGAAATAATAAGAAAAGCTGGTTCTTTGAAGTTTGGATGAATAAATCAGTATACCTTGCAAAATGGATATTTCACTTCAATAAATCTTCCTTTTTCATTTTTATCATGTGGGTTTTCTTTCCTACTGAATTAAAATATGAAGAATAAGCAAAAACCGATATAATTACAATTGTACACCACTGGATAATGTTATAGTAATATGAATCTAATAATATCTACCATATACTTATTTCTTGCTATATTTCATGTTAAAAAGTAATTTTAAAACTAAGCATCACACCCAACTACGTATAATTTAATATTAAAAGTGATTAAATCATTGACCACAGTGCTCCACTTCAATACAACCTCCATAAATCTAGTCTAAATTTAGCATTATAAATATCCTTCTGACTCCGCCCCTGCTTACGGATGTAGTTTCATAGCCTGCTTGGCGTTTCCAAATTCGAAATCGGTAAATTATCCACAAGTTTCCAAAGCACAGTTTCCTTCCACAGTTGCCATTGAAACTGACTTGATTTCTCGTGATGAATCAAGTTTGCCATTGAAACAACTGATTATCAACACAGCATGTTCTAATGAGTTATTGACACGAATTTATACATTTATTTTTCTACAGTCGCGCGTAAAATGACTAATTACTATATTCAAATGAAATCGTAAATTCGACAAATGCCGAGGATTGTTACTTTACGCTCTAGCGCAAAAAAGGAATCTTTTTCGCTCGCTTATTTAATCAAACCAGGCCCTCCGAATTAACTCAATTGGTGAATATTTAACAATTTATCAGATTAAAAATCGAATAAAATTATATGAAAATTGTCAAAAATTTTGAAATATGGTCAAAAATGGTCAATAATTGTCAAAAATTGTCAAAAATTGTCAAAAATTGTCAAAAATTGCCAAAAATTGTCAAAAATTGTCAAAAATTGTCAAAAATTGTCAAAAATTGTCAAAAATTGTCAAAAATTGTCAAAAATTGTCAAAAATTGTCAAAAATTGTCAAAAATTGTCGAAAATTGTCAAAAATTGTTAAAAATTGTCAAAAATTGTCAAAAATTGTCAAAAATTGTCAAAAATTGTCAAAAATATTCAAAAATATTCAAAAATTGTCAAAAATTGTCAAAAATTGTCAAAAATTGTCAAAAATTGGCAAAAATTGGCAAAAATTGGCAAAAATTGTCAAAAATTGTCAAAAATTGTCAAAAATTGTCAAAAATTGTCAAAAATTGTCAAAAATTGTCAAAAATTGTCAAAAATTGTCAAAAATTGTCAAAAATTGTCAAAAATTGTCAAAAATTGTCAAAAATTGTCAAAAATTGTCAAAAATTGTCAAAAATTGTCAAAAATTGTCAATAATTGTAAAAAATTGTAAAAAATTGTAAAAAATTGTCAAAAATTGTCAATAATTGTCAAAAATTGTCAATAATTGTCAATAATTGTAAAAAACTGTTAAAAATGGACAATTTTTGTCAAAAATGGTCAAAACTTTTCAAAAATTGTCAAAAATGGCCAATAATTGTCAAAAACTATCAAACCTGTCAAAAATTGTCAAAAATGGATAATTATTGTTAAAAATAATTGTCAAACTTTTGAAAAATAGTTGATTATTGTCAAAAATTGTGAAGGTTTTTGAAATATAGTCAAAAATGTTCAATAACTGTCAAAAATGGTCAAAAATTTTGGAAAATTGTCAAAAATGGTCAAAAACTATCAAAAATGGTTAAAAATTGTCAATTATTTTTAAAAACTCTTAAAACTAGACAATTATTGTCAAAATTGGTCAATAATTGTCAAAAATTGTTAAAATTTGCAAAATCCAATTTCCTCAATAATTATACATCTTTATACAAAGGATTCTGTTTTATCCAGATAGAGGATAGTGGGAATATTTATTTTTCAGTACCACGTCCATTATTCGATGAATGATATTTACTTTACAAGAATAACAACAATAGATGTTTATAATTATTATACAGTGATCAGCTAAGTTAAGGGAATTAATTATTTTGCACACAATGTACTTTTGGCAGGAATCCTGGAACAAACACTACGATTTTCTCTCCAGAAGTTATTCGTACCTTTCATAATCATAATATGAGGTAATACACTTCAAAAACGGTGATTTCCTTTTTTTTTCATTAATCGGCATATAAAATTGGAAATCGTCCTTTTCCAGACTTTCATTGTTTGCAAAATATTAAATGTGTTTCGTTATTCAGCACTGCACTGTATATGACTTTCACCGGCGTTTGAGTCAATTTTTAATACAGGTTTTGCGAAATATTCATTGGTGGCTTATTCAAAGGATCCTTTTTCAAGTTTATAAATAAATAGAAATTACTTGGAGCCAAATCAAGAGCAATATTGATTAATTTGACGTTGGTTGATTAGTTGGTCAAAAAGCTTTGTATCCAAATTTTTCCAAGTATTGGTAGGTCTTAGCATATTTTGGAAGATCCATACCAGAGTGGTTGTCCTATATAGCCTTTGATTGAACTGTGCTACCACAGGGATTTAATGGTACAATTGTTAAATTAAGTTCAATGGTTAAAAGTTTTTAACTGAGTACCCAAGTGACGCGAATCGTTCATCGTCGATAAAATCCATGGAGTAATATTGGAAGATCGGAGAATGAAAGTGCTTGTGATAGCTGAGGCTGTTGGCATCTCAACTGGGTGCATCATATTTCACATAAATATGTCGGCAAGAAAAAGTTGTATTCCAAGATTATTTCACATTCGATCATAAGCGCAACCGTGTGACTTCTTCGAAGAAGTTTTCGCGTCGCTTTGTTAGCGTGGACGAATTATAGATCCACCATAACATTCCAGAGACTAAAGACCAAGACAGATGGCTTCTCCGGGTGATGGTATTTCAAAGAATCTAAGGTGGATCTGCTAACAAGTTTATGGCCAGTTTTGTTTTTGGTGCATGCCGTGTCATTCACATTGATTACCTGAAAAAGGTGAAACGATAACATGTGAATATTACTTAGGGCTTTTGGAGAAATTGGATATTGATTTGAATCAAGAACGACCCATTTGACAAAGAAACATTGTTGTTCCATCAAAACAACGCACAGGTGCATAGGAGTGTAGTCCCCATAGCAAGAATTGAAGAATTGGGCTACTTCATTCAACATATTCTTCTATTTTAACCTCCTGTGACTATTGCTTTTTATCCTGAAGAAATGACTGAGCGATAAGATATACAGATTGCGAAAATCCCTTTCTTACAATGCGACTTATACAAGTACGACAAGGAAAATATGAGCAAAACTACGTGAAAGAGAGAGAAGACTTGTTGGCCCAACGATCAGTCTCCTCTACCAAAACAGTTGGGCGTGTGTTCATCGCCCCACTATTTCAACCGCTGTTGCCAGAAGCTCAGATTAATTTGTACAAATGATATTTTTGTCTCGTTATCGTTAACTTTTTTTCGAGCTCATGCACTATTAGGTAAAATTAAACACTTCCATCCGGCAACAGTGTCCTTTACATAGAGAACTCACATTTAAACGTATGTGATATTTTCGCTACAGACCTTGGTTGTTAGCGCACGCCGTTGTAATTGAAAATAAAACATTTTACAATGCCCATATCAAAATACGAAGCCTGCGAAAAAGTGCGAATTATAAAATGGTATTTTGTAGGTCATTCGGCTGATGCAATAGTTAATTTATTTATTGTGGCATTTGAAAATCGCCCAATTCCTTCACTAACAATAATTTTGAACATAGTTAATAATTTCGAGACAAAAATTAGGAATAATTTTTACAGATAAGTACATTTGGCAACACAATATTTAAAATAAATAGGAGGGGACTGAATACACGCCCAACTGTTTTGGTAGAGGGGACTGATCGCAGGGCTAACAAGTCTTCTTTCTCTTTCACGTAGTTTTGCTCATATTTTCCTTGTCGTACTTGTATAAGTCGCACTGTAAGAAAGGGATTTTCGCAATCTGTAGGAGTCCAAATATACCGTTTTCATTAAAATTGAAGAGGCTGTTTGCTTTCAGTGGCTGTCAAACAGAAACTAAACGACGCAGCTTGATAAAAAAATTTACTGGCGGAAAATTCGAATTGGCAATGTCAACCTTCAAATGTCGAAGGACATCGCAACGATAGTATAATGAATCTGCAATTAAGGAATTTGTAGACTAAAGCAGGAGTAGAATTGAATCTTTTTTGTGGAATTTCCTCTTATTTCACTTGCTTTTCATCAATTGGTTGATTTGCCTACATATCTTCAATAATCTACATTTATTGTTATTGCCACGTTTTATGTAACTCGCTTTTCTTGACCAGTTGGAACTTTTTACATTATTTCAAATTTATTTCCTGATGGGCTAGAGACTTGAATTTTTCAACCTAATTCAGAATTGGATGGATAAAAGAAAACATTGAAATAATTGAAAAAAAAAATGGAGAATTATTTATAAAAAGTAACTTTTTTTAGTTTTGATATACATCAAATGGTCTATAGATAACAGCTTGGATGATAGAAATATTATGCCTCCGTAGCCGAGTGGTTCAGGTTAGGTTGTAAGCGTGAGGTTCGAATCCGGGTCGCGGTGATACTTCTTTTAAAATTGTTATATTGTGACATTTCTATATGAATAACCTTTAATATAGTTCCTATCAATCCGTAAACACACCTTATAGTAAATCAAACTAAAAAGTAAAAAATAAATGGAATAATAGTTATTTGTGTATTTAGAGCGTAATGTAACAAATTGCCTCTTGAGAAAGAATGTTGTCGAAAGCGGCAATTTTACTTTACGCTCGAAAAACACACATATTTTTTTCTACAGTCGTCCTTTTAATAATTAAAACAGTTTTTTATATTATCTTAGGATATAATAGGAGTGCTAGACTAATCGTCATTTTCGCTATGAATCATGATTAACCTTAAAAAGATCTACTGACTAGGGATGTTAAAAAATAATCGATTTTCATATTATATCATTATTTCAAAATTATTGAATATTTTTGATAATTATTGAAAATTGTTAACAATTATGGACAATTTTTCAAAATTTTTGACCATTCTTCAGAATTATTGACCATTTTTGACAATTATCGACCATTTTTCAAAATTTTAACAATTTTTGACAATTATTGACCAATTTTGACAATTATTGACCAATTTTGACAATTATTGCCCATTTTTGACAGTTTTTGAAAATAATTGACAATTATTGACCATTTTTGATAATTATTGACAATTGTTGACAATTATGGACCATTTTTTCAAATTTTTGACAATTATTGACCATATTTCAAAAACTTTAACAATTTTTGACAATTATCAACTATTTTTCAAAATTTGACAATTTTTGATAGTTTTCGATATTTTTTCAAAATTTTTGAAAATTTTTCAAAATGTTGACCATTTTTCAAAATTATTGACCATTTTTGATAGTTTTTGACAATTATCGACCAATTTTGACAATAATTTTCCATTTATGACAGTTTTTCACACTTTTTGACAGTTTTTGACAATTATTGACCATTTTCGAAAAAATTTGACCATTTTTCTAAAAAATTTTAAAATTTTTGACAATTGACCATTTTTGAAAATGAAAATGAAAAATAAATTTAAATATTCCACGTTTCTTAAAACGAACTAAAAAGAGAAAAATAATAATAAACGTGGGGCGCATGTAACACAGCTATTTTCTATATTTTTTAGCACTGTCCCTAGCATCATTTTTAATATTTTTTCATTTCAGTACGTTTTAAAAAACGTGGAATATTAAAAAAAACATTTATTTAATCTATTTTCATGTAATTATTGTTGATTTCACCTTATTTTCGAGAAAACTTATATATAAATTAATCGTGACTATTAGCGAACACTTGATAGGAAACGTAATTAAGATAATGTGGCTCTAATAGAGTTCGTAGCTACGCTATTCAAACTTGGCTATTGGGACATCATGATTTATACTGTAATCAAACCATTCGAAATATGTATTAAGCAAACTCAAGCCAAGACCAACACCAACAGTGGATATTAATTCGATTATGTTTAGTTTACAAACGACGGTCGGCGATTTACACATTTACACAATTATTTTTTCACAGACGTTATATTAACTTGTAACCGTATCAGTCGGTTGTTCGTGACTAGAGTGGTCACTCGAGACAGATGCCGACATGAGACTCTTCACAAGGTGGTTCTACTCCATGTTAGTACTGTTAGGTATGTCAGAGGTTATCAGACTATAGAAAGCTTTAGGGCGCCACTACCTTTCAGACGTCGACGAAATAACAAAAATAAATTAATAAAAAGAAAACTAAGGTGAAAAAAATTGGATGAATTGGAAAAAAATGATGGGTATGTAGCCTGGACTTTTTATGGTACTCATCTTCAATTTTCCTCCGTAAAGGGGGATGTAATCTTGGCCTGGAGGTATCACAGTGGTGGGTCGTCAATAAATTTGGAGGTAGAGGTGTATTAGAGATGTTCTAACTGCGTTCTGGCGGTATCTTAGAAGGTGTCTTGATATCCGGTATCTTTGAGATGCCTGAGCGATATTTTTGAGATGTTTAAGGTACCCTAGCAGTCAACGGTATCCTAGCTGCTAACCACAGCAATTTAGATAAGGAAGATATAGATAGTGCAATATGATCTCTATCGTTCAACCCGTGTGCAACTCTTTTTTAAAATGATATGACATATTTATATGATAGTGTATCCCTTCCTAAGTCGAATGTACCCGGCAGTATGAAAATCGTGACGGGGGGAAGGGTGGGGGAGCATTTTTGTTGAAAAAATTTTAAAAAACAATTTATTCCCCAAGACGAGTTCTATCAACTGGTTAAAAGCGGGTACGGGTACATTCCACTTAGGAAGGGATACACTATCATATAAATATGTCAAATCATTTAAAAAAAGAGTTGCACACGGAATTAGTTTCTAGACGACTTTTCAATCACTGAGCACTATACTAATATAAAAAAGATAAAAAAGAAGGTCTTTCCTCGAAGAAAGTCGATAGCGAAAAGGGGTTTCGTTGGTGGCGTTGTAAAAATGGAAGCGACCGTTGGCAGATGTCAATTGTCTCATAGTCAGGGTTGAAGATTGGGGTGGCTAATGAGACGACGAGCGGGAATTAAAGAAAGATTTGCGATATAAATTTAAAAGTCGAAGCAGGTCGATAGACATGTTACAAACTACAATTTAACAATTTCCATTATCCACTTATTTTATTTGACACAGCTTCCATGGAACATTTCCTTTCAATATTTTCATTATGTTTTTTGTTATGAAATATTCAAAAATAAAACCAGTAATTAACAAATTCCGCAACAGAAATATCACCCAATTACCCGACCGGTTTCATAAATTGCAAAATTTCCATGATCAGGAGTATGAATTATTATGAAAATTCATCGAATTACACAAATAACTATGCTTCATTTTTATATGAAGATATTTCATATTTCAGGAAATTGAAAATACAACCACCGAACATGAATGGAATAACCCTCTCTTTCTCAGAAGAGGTTGAGTACCTATAGGAGCCTTCCTTGATAGGATACTTAGGTGGAATTCACACCTCGCATATATTACACCAGAAGCAAGCAGCAAAGGCTCTCAGGACGTTCCGCAGGTTTCTTGGTAGAACGTGGGGTCTGAAACCGAAAATTATCTACTGGTCATATCTAATGCTCAGACTCATTAATACCAATGCTAATACGTTGGTTTGGTGTAAGAAAATAGCACAACAAAGGGCAAGAACATAGTTGCGAAAAAGGGCAGCAACGACTCCCCTACATGGGAATCGTGCCCCATTGTAGCCTTGAAGGTAATGCTATATCTTCCTCCACTACATGTACATGTACGGAGGATCACTCGAGAAAATGTCTAAAGCTGATTCAAGCTAAATATTTGCAACCCGACGATCTAACGGGACATCTTGAGATACAAGGGCTGGAGCAGCCCAATCCATAATTATACCAACGGACATTATGTCTGCGAAACAAGATTTCGAACTCACTTTCGACTTAGAGCCTGATCAAGTTACAGAACCAGCTCCAAAATGGATAAATCATTTCTTGGACTAAAATATAGATGTAGGGTGTACAAAAAAAATCTCAACCGAGCCACAATCGACACCCTTATAATCTATTCCAATATAATTATATTCAATCTTTTGTTAAAATAATATGATTGTGATCCGTGATAAAACAATGGAACAGATCTTCACTGTTCCAAAACTCGATTTAATCAAATCCCTAATATTCCCAGGTGACAGATATTCATCTCCCGTTACTGGTTACATTAAATGAACATTAGGTGGCTAGAAAGCCTTCATTTATAAGAATTTACTAATACTATTTAATTTTTCACTGAAGCTCAAATATAATTTTGCGTTACACTCATTTATTTGCAAGACCGTAAAATGAAATGCGGCCCTGCTAAATTCAACCGCCCACTTGCTTTTGTTTACATTGGGTGTAAATATAATCTGAACATAGTATACCTATTTTCCACCATATTTCTAGATTTTGAGTTAATTTTTTTTATCCTAAAAGCTTCAAACTAGATTTCATCCAAACATTCCGGAAAAATTTGATAAAGTGAGTGGAAAATTATTCAGAGCCTTCCTCCACTTATAATTTTTTTTTAACTCAACTTATGTCGAAATATTACTATAGTATAGAGCGAACTGATTATTGAATTAAAACTTTTAGCACCTTGTATATCATCAAATGAGTCCATTAACGGTTTATATTCCCATATCTAGATTCATCATTTAAGGAAAGGTCTCTGGAGTACAGCGTTGTCAGATAAATTTAACAACACTGTGTTATGGGTGAAGATACACAATACTACAAGTAATTGCTATAGATCTTGTTATCTTCTCAAGTTGGAAAAAAATGAAAGGGAAGAAATATGCTTAGCTGTCATCGAAAATTGACACAAATTTTATATATAGAGCGATTAACAGCTTTCCTCTAAACCAAGGCTAGTTGGCAAACACTCGGCTACTACTTGACACTTATGGCAAAGCGCTGGCTCTTTTCACCACTTTTGGAACATATGTGGCCCGAATATATACCACCCGGCATACGGAATACCAATATTATTCCGAAAGAGGCACAGAATCGGCAATCTGGTGCCGGCATTCACTCTCTGCACTGAACGATTGCAGGAGACAACTACCCCGGATCTGGGAAACCAGGCCAAGAAATAGGTAAATATTTTTGACAAAAATCCTAGAAGAAAACGGATGGTGCCAGCATATAAAAGACATTACGTAGTATAATGTTCAAGGCTTGTATAGCTATTCAATACATACCTACGGAGTGGCAAAAGGGGAGAGTCATTTATATACCCAAGGTAGGGAGATTAAATGACATGACGCCCAAATTATGCCGTCCAATCAGTCTAGTGTCCTTCCTGCTTGGAACGTTGGAGAGACTAATAGACAGATACATTAGAGATGAGGTTTTATCAACAAACCCTTTCAGCCGTATCAGCCAGGCAAGTCAACAGACTTAGCACTGGATGGTTTCAGCAGGCTACTAACAAAATCCCTAGAGGATAAAGAGATAGCCATGACAACTTTTGTAGACATTGAGGGTGCTTTCAATAATGCATCTACACTGTCAATTACCAAAGCTCTGGAAAAAAAGGTGTGCCACTCCTCCTGTGTCAGAGGATAAACGCCAGTTTGGAAAAAAAGGGTAATCATATCATCCATTGGCGATACTACCATCACAGCTAGAGCAGACAGGGGTTGCCCGCAAGGAGGGATGTTATCACCACTTGTGTGGGCTATCTTAGTAAACGAACTCCTGAAGAGGCTCACATCCGAAGGCATGTATTGCTTAGGGTATGCCGATGATCTCGCGATTATTGTAAATGGCAAATTCGCAGGTATTGTCTCGGAGCAGACACAAACTGCCCTAAACATACTCAAAAAATGGTGCCAAGAGGAGGAACTAACTGTAAACCCTCTTAAAACCACGATAGTTGTTTTCACCAAGAAGAAAGTACTGAGAGGACTGAAGTCACCAGATCTTAATAGGGTGGAAATTCCAATTGCCCGGGAGGCAAAATACTTGGGAGTCATATTTGACCACAAGTTGGCATGGAATCAACACCTACAGAAAATAATATAAAAAGTTACGATAGCCCTCAATCTGTGCAGAAGAATGTGCGGAAAGAACCGGGGGCTACAACCAAAAATGATCATATAGCGATATCATGGCTCGGTGGTATGGTGGCCAAAGACTTGGCAAGCTGGGGCGATCCAAAAGCTAAGTGGCATCCAAAGGCAAGCTTGCCTGGCTGCCACGGGAGCCATGAGGACAACCCCAATAGCCGCACTAGAAGTCTTGCTGAACCTGCCGCCACTCCATGTCTACATACAAGGTGAAGCCAGGTCAATCACTAATAGACTGACAAGAGGGCAAGCACCCATCAGTAGGCTACACGGTAAGGTGTATAACGAGCTATACAATGAGTTGGATATCGACCCCATAATGGGGATGCCATCGGACGAGATGATTCGCAAGTATAGCTTCGGAAAACACTTCAAAACATTCATAAGAGGCAGAGAGGCATGGAAGGAAGAACCTTCAATTAATGCAGAAATGGCCTGCTACACAGATGGCTCAAAAACCGAGGAAGGTGTAGGAGCAGGAATATATTTAGCCAAGCCAAAGATAAGAGTCTCACTGAGCATAGGTAAACATGTGACGATATTCCAGGCAGAAGCTGCAGCAATACAGTACTGTGCAGGGGAGCTATCAAGGTAATAGTTTGAGGAAAAGACCATTGGCATATACTCCGACAGCAAGCGGCTATAAAAGCAATCAACTCCATGCATATAAATTCCAAACTTGTTTGGGACTGCTTGGAGACGCTACAAGAGCTGGGCAGTCGTAATAGATTGTCCAAAGCCTGAGTACCAGACCATTCAGATCACAAGGGCAATGAAGAGGCAGACTCACTAGCCCGAGAAGGGGCACGTTGTGCTCCCATTGGCCCAGAACCTTTCTGTGGCATAGCGAAAGCGCTGCAAAAAAACAAATAGCAGCACTTGGATAAAAAATCAGTCTAGAGAATGGTGGAAAAAGGCGCCAAAAATGAGGCAGGCCAAAGATATCATCAAGGAACCCTCGCCAAAATTCACGGAGTATCTACTGAGCCAGAATAGCAAAACAATCAGGATCCTGGTTGGGCTCCTGACAGGGCATTGAAGACTTAACAAACACATGAATAACATCGTATTGGTAGAAACAACCATATGTAGGTTTAGCCAAGAAGATGAGGAAACCCCAGTACACATACTGTGCTACTGCGAAGGCCTGACTAGGCTGAGGTTTTCAACGATAGAGGAGGAAAAACCACAACTTTCCCAATATATGGAGGACCTGAGGTGTGCCATCCGTCTAGTAATAAGGCCAGGTCTAGACAAGGAACTCTAGAATAACAGGAGGGCATACACAATAGATCTGCGAAGGTCGTAGTGGAATGGCTCTTAGAAGCACTTGAGCCCCATATTTATCTGTTTATCTATCTAATGGTATGTATAGATGAACCGCAGGTGATTAAAATACAAACAAAATGGGGGGTCGAGCGTGTTAATCGGATATTTAGGAACCGAGAAAATTTGGAAAAACCCGGAAATTCATATTTTCGTCATTTTTCAATTATAAGAGCTGAAACTTGATACAAAGGAAGTTCTTCAGATGCACTTTATATGTGCTAAGAACAGACGCCAGGCGACGATAACTTTCATCGCAATTGCAATTGTAATTTTTTGATGCGATAACTTGCAACGTATCTGGATGCGTTATCGATTGTTTGATTTCAAATTTTAAAGCGGTCTTGGAAAGTATAGATTTAGAGGAACAAAATAGTGCGATGTCGACCAAGAACGGCAGGGAACATGGCCAAATATGACCGAGCCCCGGAAAGTAACGGAGTAGGATGGCAGCGGGGATCGAGGAGACGCATACTATATAGATATAGGTACGATCATACTGGCGAGCGGCGTAACCAGTCATTTTCGGCAGTGTTCTTGGGCGTTTTTGACCAATTTCGCATCATTTTATTACAAATTGAAAATATACGTTCTGCTGCTCTACTTCTATACTTCTCAAAACAGCTTTAATATTTAAAATCGGAAAATCGATAACACATCCAGACACGTTGCAAATTATCGCATCAAAAAATTACAATTGCAACTGCGATAAAAGTAACAGTCGCCTGGCGTCTGCTCTTCGCATTTATAAAGTGCATAAGAAGAAATTCCTTTGTATCAAATTTCAGCTCTAACAATTGAAAAATGATGAAAATAGGAATTTCCAAAAAAATTACTAATTTTCTGGTTTTTCCGAATTTTCTTGGTTCCTAATCATCCGATTAACTTGCTCGACCCCTCCATACTTAAAACTCACTCTGAATATATTCTCAAAGTGAATCCTTCTCTTTTGCTCTGGAACTACTGGCCCTGAACTTTTGAAAAAATAATTAGAATTGAAAAAACAATTCGTTCTTGTTTGGACTGTATTCGTCAGTTGTCGGACTCTTTTTGAGATATCGCACAATTTGTCTACTGTAACATTTTTTTATTGAAAAAAAGAAATCAAATTATGGAAAAAATTTCCCAGGTTGAGATATAAATTAAAATTCATTAACTTAATCAATCAACGCTATGTGCGTTCAATCAAATTATAAGTTATACAGTTTCAATTGCATTGATTTTAATTAAAATAATTTGGACTTGGTGAACAATTGTTAATTCGCTGTTATTAATGCTTATTTAATTATATTGACGTGCCCAATTTAACTGGTCCGATACATTCAGAAATCTGAGTTTTCAATTTCACGTTTGTCAGAAATAAAATAACGACGGCGGCTACATCAATTTCCATTTAAATAACTTATACGAGGCACGATCAACATTTATTCATGAATATTCCTATGTAAATGAAATTATCGAATATTTCTACACATCATTGCATCATTGCTCGCTTGAAGCTAGATATCACAGGCCATGGACAACTAGAGGAACACGTCCTTCATAAAAAAATATGGGATTATCTTGGAACAGGGCTAGTCAATACATTATAAACCCTCCTTTATCTCGAAAGTTATACAAGTTTCGAAAAAAAAATAATATACAAAAGTTTGAATAGGTATTGTAACGTTTATTCTAATTTATATTTACAATTAATTTATATTTACAGATTCATATGTAATTCAGTCCTTATCCAATAATTTATGTAATACACTAAACACACTAATTATAATTTATATGAGAGTCACTTAATAAACACTTTATCGAGGCGCGATTACTTTCCTTCGGTATCAACACTGACTGATTGACTAATTGCCTGCAGCGATGCTCGTGGCCTATTTATACTCGCGCGCCGTAATTCTAGAAGTCTCTCGACGTTCTGGCGGATGCACTGGGTATTCTCGATGTTTCGTATTTTGGATGGTTCTCGAAAATTGGGCGGAAGAGCCATAGTCGTCTCATACGGGGATTTCACTGGGGGCACTAAGTGAGCATATTAATGCAGTAGCTCGCGTAACAGTATATAGATTTCATACTGTGCTGCAATAAGCTATTTCCCGGAATCATTTAAGTCCGGGAAATAACTCATTACAGTACTAAGTCCGGGAAATTTTTACTTCCCGGCCTGCTTTAAAAAAACAAAATATTCACATTTTTAAAAGATTTTATCCTCAAAACTACAAAATCAAGCCTATCAAAACTAATTATAATTAATATTAACAGTAACTGTGCAATGTCAATTTTCTTGCAGGCTGAATGCAGGAATACCTCTAGAGACAGAATCTTCACTAGACACGGTAGTGACGGTAGATATATAGTTTGTTGCTTGGGCTGAAGAACCTGTATAGAATTTTCTCCATTTTGAATCATCCCTGCTACTTTTGTTTTGTTTTCTATGGAATCTTCAATGTATCGTTCCGCAATAGAAGATCTTCTCCATGCACCATGCCAGTGTTGATAAATCAGCTCCCGCATTCGCCAAAAAAGTGACAGATGTTCTGCGGAAACAGTGCCCCGTATATTTTACTGGGTGTTCCAGCTTCAAATATAATTTTTTGTCCCCCCAATGATATGTATGCCCGCTTTTTGGGTAATACATTTTCCTCTTCTATAATCCAAAAAAAAGAAAATCTTCCTTCGTATTTTTAACGTATTCTATGAATATTTCCAGAAAGAAAGAAAGAATTCCTTCATTGTCATTCAATACAGTGAATACCCGTTTTGTATTCGTCTTAGAAATGGGAATGGTTATAATTAGTTTGGTGCCACAATCTTCAATGTCTTTTAGGGTCATATTGTATAACTCTTCTCGCCGGCAACCGCCAGCGATTACCTGTAACAATAGAGAAAATTATTAAAATTGTCAAAAATTGTCAAAAATTGTCAAAAATTGTCAAAAATTGTCAAAAATTGTCAAAAATTGTCAAAAATTGTCAAAAATTGTCAAAAATTGTCAAAAATTGTCAAAAATTGTCAAAAATTGTCAAAAATTGTCAAAAATTGTCAAAAATTGTCAAAAATTGTCAAAAATTGTCAAAAATTGTCAAAAATTGTCAAAAATTGTCAAAAATTGTCAAAAATTGTCAAAAATTGTCAAAAATTGTCAAAAATTGTCAAAAATTGTCAAAAATTGTCAAAAATTGTCAAAAATTGTCAAAAATTGTCAAAAATTGTCAAAAATTGTCAAAAATTGTCAAAAATTGTCAAAAATTGTCAAAAATTGTCAAAAATTGTCAAAAATTGTCAAAAATTGTCAAAAATTGTCAAAAATTGTCAAAAATTGTCAAAAATTGTCAAAAATTGTCAAAAATTATCAAAAATTGTCAAAAATTGTCAAAATTTTGAAAAAATGGTCAATAATTGCTAAATATGTCAAAAATTTTGAAAAATTGTCAAAAATGGTCAATAATTGTCAAAGACGGTCAATAATTGTCAAAATTCGTCAAAAATGGTCAAAAATTGTCAAAATTTTTGAAAAATGGTGAAAAATTCACGAAAAATTGTCATTCTATTGAGCATAAGAAGCAAGCTTCTGTCGGCGGTCCGACGACCGCTCACCTTTTTTTTAATTTGACTGGTCATTGTTACAAAAATTGTTGAACTGTCACTCCTTCCTTACTTGACTTTTTGGATTACTACAAATACTGTTAGCTTGACTCTGATAGCCTTCAGTTAGTTCAGTGGTTTTGGTGTTTCAATTTTTATCTGACTGACCTGGACTACTTGGTTTATTTTTAAACTCCCCATGCTCTATGGAATAGACTGAATTTATTGAAATTTCCTCTTCTTGCTCACTTTCTGCTTCTTCTTTAATCAAGTTGACTTTTCTTCTACATACACCTGATGTATGAACTCTTTTGTGGCATGTAAAGCATTCCCATTCTTTTGCAGGACGATTGTATTGGCTGACAACGAAAACATGGCTTGCTTCCATGGTAATTACTTCTACTTATTTTACCATACTTTCTATTTGGATCAACTGATCCACTTGGACTTGACACAAGGTCATTGTTTGAAGATTTATTCTTAAAAAGGACTTTATTTACTCATTCTGATTCCATCGTCTTTAAGTGGTTTTCTGCGGCTTCAATGCTTTGAGCAATTTCATATGCTGTGGCAAATGTTAACCCATCCTCAGATAATAGTTTACGTTTGCAAACATCAGACTTTAGTCCACAAACAAATTTGTCTCTAAGAGCTTCATTAAGAAATTCTCCAAACCGACAGTATACCGATAATTTTTCTAGTTTTTCCACATAACTAGCCAAATCTTCCTAGTTTTCTTGCTTGGAATTATAGAATGTATACCTTTCATATATGATAAACTTTTTGGGACTATAGTGTGTAAGTAACACTGATTTCAACTGTGTGAACGTTCTTGAACTAGGTGGTACTGGTGATGTAAGGTTTTTTATAACCTCCCTAGGGAGGAAAAGTAAAAATGAGGTTATGGTACGTCATCAATGAAATAACTTATACGGCATTGACAACCCAAACTATATTCTATTATATAAGTATGAATTTTACCTTTTAATTAAAGAACATCCCGTATTTTGCAAAATGGTCGAAATTAGTGAATTGTTATTTTAATTTAACGATTTTTACATTAATAATTTGACTTCAGCAATACGTTATGTTCATGATTCCGCAACACTTTCCTATGAGTCTCGGTAGCCCAACGCGTTGGAGCACAGCTCAATGTTCGTGATAGGCCTGTAGGTGTTGGATCCAATTCCGGCGAGGACAATTTTTTTTAATTAATTCTTTCATAATTAAATTATTTAAAAATGTCTTGTTATTTGAGGGAGGCGGAAAAATCATATGTATAACATGGTGGTAAAGTACCTTTTCCTCAATTGAATGATTACTGCCCTTCGCTACGCGTCGGGCAGTAAACTTCATCCTCGGGAGGAAAAGTAGCACTTTCCTCCCTTGTTATACAAATAGCTATTTGTCCACTCGTTGAAGAGCTGGTATTCCTTCTCATACCGAACAGAAGACTTCTTGGGCACCAATTTACTGGTTGCTTCAGCACATTTTGGCTCGATTTCTTCCATTTTTATACGAGAATTATCACAAAATACGCACGGGATGACAAACTGTCAAATCTAAACCACGCTAACACCCACATACAGTATTCGCCAGCTAATTTGATGGCCCAGAAATTACCAACTAAGAGAGACAGAGTAATAGTGCCCTGCCTACTCGGCTGCTATTGGTGGTAAAATTTTGACAAACGCCAATTGCATCGAACCTTATCAGGTGTTAAGATTTTCCGTAGCGTAGCGTCACACAGTTATTGTTTCTACTTTGTACAATAAAGTGTTTGTAAAAATGTCATAACAATAGAAGACTCATATTTTGATAGAGAACTTCAAACAGATATGTTTTATGACGTCAACCCTCTTGTGATTACTCTAGACGAAAGTGATTCCAGTAGCGGCAGTGAGTCAGATTCTTCGTAAAGATAAAAACTGTTTATACCTATTCTTAGAAATATACCTAGCTTAAATAATTTCCCATTATCTTGTGATTCTTTTATTCTCATTACTACCTGGAAGAAATTATTTAGTTTCTAACAAATTTTAATTATAGTCCGTCCGGAAATATAAGATCCTAACTTTATAATCTTCAATTAGATAAATAACATGTTATTGTAATGGGTACATTATTGTTAAAATATCATTTATGTACTCAGAATTCAGGTATAAAGCAGATCCGTTTCTATTAAAATCAATTTACCAATAATTATAACAAAGAATTAAATATTATTTATTAAGTTAGGATCATATTTATATTTCCGGACGGACTTTACTTTATTAATTGTACAAGTTGCGTTAATTTGTAACAGAAAGCGTATCCTCAGAACTTGCACTGCACTGTTTACAGTTATCGGATGGGCGGCGTCAATAGCTCCCTAGAAAGCATTTAGGATATCAAGTTAGCTGGCGAATACTAAAATAATCTAAAATAAAACATTAAAATTTCATTTTTAATACAACACAGTATGAAATAAAACATTGTGCGAAACACAACCGTGAACTGTCATTAAAGTACTCGGCTCCTTCGTCGTCTCGTCCGTAAACATCTATACTTGTACTCTAATAAGCCATTTCTCGTACTTGTAACGTAAATTACTATATTGTGTTCTAGAGTTGTGTAACAGAACAGTAACCTAACTTTTTCAATAGGACACCCTGTATATTATCATTTTTTAAAATAGTGTCCAATGTGCTTTTTCTAAAACTATATGATATGTAATAATAGCGTAAACTTGATGACCTTCACAATAGGAGTTACGAGTAATTTTTGAAGTTATACTTCTAATGCGACTTCCAACAAGATTGCGTTAAACGTTTATCGCTAGAAAGAAAGATACACAAAGGTAGAAAGGAGAGAGAAAGAGAATGAGTCCTTCGGTATTCGATAACAGATGGCAGTGTAAGTACTCTTTTTATTATTTAAAAAGTAATTTATTAAGAGATTGTAATTTTAAAATTTCCTCCACATGACCAAAACCTTCGGCATTCAATGACAGATGGCAGTGTAAGTATTCTTTTCAAGGGATATCGATATATTCAAATTATTAAAAGTTTGCTCTACTGATTGTCTCAACCAAAACGAAGTCAGTCAATATTTTCAAATGATTGAAAAATTTTTATACTGATTGTCCCATCCAAAGAAAATATGACCGTTTGATATTTTCAAATTTGCTATACTAATTGTCCCATCCAAAGAAAAATTGAACATTCGATATTTTCAAATAATTAAAAATTTGTTATACTGATTGTCCCATCTAAAGAGAAATTGAATATTCGATATTTTCAAATAATCAAAAGTTTTCTATACTGATTGTCTCAACCAAAGTGAGGTCAGTCAATATTTTCAAATAATTGAAACATTTTTATACTGATTGTCCCATCCAAAGAGAAGATGAGCATTTGATATTTTCAAATTAAAAATTTGCTATACTGATTGACCCATCCAAAGGAAAATTGAAAATAGTATATTTTGTTCAATACATTAAATATTTTAGAAGTTTTACTTCAGTTGTGTGGTCTAAAGCACACTAATTTTTTTTAGTTTGATTTGATTCACATATAATTTACTTTAGTTATCATAATCCCATTGGAAATGTTATAGATTTGGATATTTCTCCACTAGAAAATGATAATTAAAAGATGCGATCAATTGTGAATTGTAAGCAATGTTAATAAAGTTTGTCTTAAAGAAACAATACAATTTCACTAAAAATCAATTTCTACCCTTTCCTATTTTCATTTCAACATTACGAAGTATAACTTTTTCCGCGCGGGGGGACTGCACGTACTAATCGTTTTTTTTTAAACTCGCCATTTAGACTTTCGAGTTACATTTTCATTAACCCAATAATTTTAGGACTGTTCATATTATTGTATTATAACATATCAAATGACATTTTTTATCCCTAAAGTATTAATGTCACTTTTTTATTTCACTCCAGTTGTTGTTATTGATCTCATTTTTTACTGTTAATCGCTTTGATCATAAATTTTTTATAAATTTCCGATAACAATAAAGCATATTTCTCTCTCTCTCTCTCTCTCTCTCTCTCTCTCTCTCTCTCTCTAATCAATGTATGTGGAGTTATATTTATCCTAGGTCTTTATATTGAACGAAATATCACCTTGGAGGTTAATTAGTGTTTATCAAATAACAGTTTTGTCATTGTTAGATAGATATTCACTTCACGGGTCAAAGATTCATCGTGATTAATTAGATTTAGTCACACGTATCTGCTTTTGTCTTTTTGGGTAGTGCGAATATTAAATCTTGAGACTTCTCCTCGGATTCATAAATCGTCTTAATTAACTTGAATAATCGACAACGCCCTAATTCTCCTATGGCTTTGAGTAATTCTACCAGTATTTCCTCTACGCTAACCGCTTTCTCCGACTACGGATCTTCCAAAGCTTTGTCACATTCCTCACGTATGTCGCATAAAAGTTCATTTCTTTTATGGAATTACCCCATTAAAATATTATTATATAAGATTAAGTAGATTGATCTTGGATGAATTAGATTGATTATTTACAAATCCTCTCGTTGATGTTGAATATTTTGAATTATTTTATTAATTTTCTGTAATTATATATAAATTTTTATTTTTATTTCATTTGAAAAATTCCTTTCTTACGGTTGGGTTTTTGGGAATTTAGTTTTGAACAATTTAATAGTAAATACAAAAGATTATTACGGTTTCCTCTGAATTTGTCGTATTTAGTAAAGCGCGTTATCAATATACAAATACATTCAAATACAAACGGAACATAGAGATTTAGTGTATTCGCCGATCTAAACAGTCCACCAACAAAACATTTCTATAAGTTCACTTCAATGAATATCAAGTATTGATCTGGACAGCTGGATTCAGAATCACTGTAAAAAAGCCCGCCCCTTCTCCTTCCAAAATTCGTTAGTTATGTGCGAGGTGTGTCCGAAGTGCGAACTGCGATTTGGTATTGAATAATTATTTGATGGGGGTAGTAAGCGTCGCGTTAGCTATTGGACAAATCGTTTTTAGGTCCTCTTAAGATCTATTGGAATCAAGAAGCTTAAACATGGATGCTTAACAATCCCAGCAGAAAATTGTCGAGATACCAAGTAGGACAAATTTTGGGAAAGGCGTGGGGCTTCCCCAGCAGCCAGAGCCCTTTCTGGATGTACCGGCATTTATCCACTTGATGAAAATGCGATTCCTGGTCATTTCTTCGCGATCGCCGATGAAGCAACAGCAAATGCAGGCCAAAATAATGTTTCCCATGACGAAACAGATGAGAACTCAGATGAAATATCTTCACCTCCAGTGGTAACAGCTCCACGTCGCACGATTCAACATATTTGGAACATGAATTTCCAATTCAAGAAATAAATGAAAATCATACCCCACAGAAAAAGAATGATTCCCTAGAGTCCCAGCCAAGTACCTCAAAGAGTTTAAATAACGACATAAATCCCAGTAAATTTTTAAAAGAAATACAGCCTATTCCATTATCATTTAACAAACGGAAACGGTCGGCTACAGAGCTAACTTCTCCTGAGAATATTTCAGAAGAGAGATATAAAACAGAGAAAATTGCTAAATCAAAAGCAACAAACATAAATAATAATTGTGATGTATACAGATTGCTAATTGTATTACCCTGTATGTACCCTGTACCCCGTATGGCTCGTTTTCTTCTAAAGAGGGAGAACTTGAGGTTAATCTGTACCAACTAGATTGACGTTTATTGGAGAAGGACACAGTTGTATCTTGTTCATTGGACGTAGATGGTTGATCGAAGTTTGAAGGAATTGCGGAATACTGTTGATCCTGATATCTGTTAGAAGAGGCCACGGCTGGATCCTCGTCATTTTATGTGGATGGTTGATCGATTGAATTTGGATGAGTTTGGGAATAGAGTTTCTCTTGAGAGACCAACGAAAGAATTTTTTTTTGCTCTTGATGCCTTTTCATTAACTCTTAGCTACTATCTGAAATAATATATTCAATATACAAATCATTTTAAAAAGTTTATCCGGTGTCCACCGGTGTAGCTCGACGGCTCCAACAATTAAACTTTACTTGTGGCCGACGTGGCCCACCACAAAAAATGGGTAAAACGCCAAAAAAAACTTCAATATCAAGTTTAAACTTACTTTATTTTACAATATTAACACAACTAACAAATAAAATAGTGAAAAAAATGTCGGCCTATTGGAGTTTATAATTTGTTATCGTCGCGAACGTGTTTAAGTTTAAATCCAATAAGAATGCAACATCCTAATATTTGATCAATATCCGATATGTCAATGACTACATATCTGGTAGATTTTAAATTAATTGAATTTGGCAGTTTTCTGAAGTTTACTCGTTCTTGAAACTTATCTAATGGTAAAATTTAAATATGTAACTCGCATTTATTGGTTATCAAGACACTCGTAATCATTACTCTGGTGTTAATAGCCATCATTAAACGCTCATTACATGAAATTCTATTTGTATACAGTATCTTGGACCATTTTTAACAACTACAACTCTCTTATTTCACCTGTGCAATCTTTCTGCAAAATGGTGCGGGAAAAAACCGTTAAGAAAGAATTGTCCTGATAGTTGAATGATCAGATGTACGTGATAAAAAGCCTTGGCTTCGCCTCGTTCTTAATATCACATACGCCCAAAAATCCATTTTCATGACTTGGGTCGAAATAATCTATTTATTCGTTCGTGACCTAGTTGTACAGTTACCAACGACCCTTGTACTGAAAAAAAAATTCTACGGTTTTTTAACCGGGAAAAAGTTAATTCGACTAAGATATTACAACCAGCTCTTAATGAAGCTCATGAAAAAAAACTTGAAGCGATTTTAATGTCGACAAAGGAGACAAATTATAAGCATTTTTGTAAGAATAGTTTTAAGAGGACTTGGCATAAATGTAGACGCGAATGATCTTGAATAGCGGCCTTTAAATATGTGCCGTACCAGTAGACTCTTCAAAGCACTGCAGCATCATAATTATGAGAACAAAAGTTTCATTTATAATGCACCTAAAAGGCATGCATGGCCGGCTCAAGGTAATCAAATGCGAAAACTTTATTAAATTTCAAAGTGGAAGTTTTTGATATATTTCATATTAACTGGAAGTCAGGTAAGAAAATTCATATTCCAGGTTGACACATTTAGATCTTTCTGTACGAATGTAATGAAATTGTTTGTATTTTTACCTCCAAGAATTCTATAGACAAAGCATACAGGGTGATAAACGTATATACTCCTAAGTCTGATTACTCCTTAAAAATACATGCCGAAAAACTGTCGCTGAAAAACACGTGCACTGTATATACAGGGGTCGCGTGATTTACCATTTTCATATCTTGTTGACTTATAGATTGAGTGTTTGGTACGAAGGTTGATAAAAACATACGTTACCATTTAAAAAAAACGATGTTGTTTTCTAGTCTTTAATTGAAAACATCAAATTATGGGAAATAAACTTGAATCATTGATAAAAATAGCTTTGACTACTTTACACGAATGAAATATTTTATAATTTGCACTTTTTCGCAGCTTTCGTATTTTAATGTGGGCATTGTAAAATGTTTTATTTTCAAATACAACGGCGTGCGCTACCAACGTGTGAAAGATTTGTAGCGAAAAGATCACATAAGTTTAAATGTGAGTTCTCTATGTAAAGGACACACTTGCCGGATGAAAGAGTTTAATTTTACCTAATAGTGCATGAGCTCGAAAAAAAGTTAACGATAACGTGACAAAAATATCATTTGTACAAATTAATCTGAGCTTCTGGCAACAGCGGTTGAAATAGTGGGGCGATGAACACACGCCCAACTGTTTTGGTAGAGGGGACTGATCGCTGGGCTAACAAGTCTTCTCTCTCTTTCACGTAGTTTTGCTCACATTTTCCTTGTCGCATTGTAAGAAAGGGATTTTCGAAATCTGTACATATATAGGGTCAAGTGGTGTAAAAATAAGACACTGAAAATTTTGGGTAAATATGAGACATTCAATTTTTTTCCACTATAAATCATTTTAATAATACGAAAACAAGACGTTATTAAGTACACATACTGTAAAACCTAAAAGCATATCAATTTAAACAATAATAAATAAATGGGGATTTGCCTTGTCCAAAAAAGAATTTCAGTCAGCTGTACAAACATATGTTAATGAAATTGCTTTAAAAACTACATTTAATGACGGCAAACCTGGTGATGACTGGTTTCGTTCGTTCTGTAAGAGGAATCGACTGAGCCAGGAGAAAATGGAACAGCTGGAAAAGTGTGGGAGAACGGCTACTAGCGACCCGTTTATAATATACTCTTTCTATGATCGCCTTGGGGAAACAATCCAACAACTTGGTTTGCAAGAAAAGCCTTCGCACATATTTAACTTGGATGAAACTGGGTTTAACATGGATCCAGGTAGAATAAAGGGAGAAGCATCTGGTAAAGAAAATATTACAACAATGGCATGTATTTCTGCTAGTGGCTAATTATATATCAAGGAGAAATCTTTTGGAGCACATGGAGGGGATCAAACGATTTAAAAGGCACCTGCTACGCTGTCTCTGATAAAGGCTGGTTCATCACTGCTCTATTTAATAGTTGGTTTTCCAAATTCTGTTCAATGGTTTCAGAAAGGCCGCTGTTACTTATTATGGATGGTCACGTCTCATAATAAAATTTTCACGAAGATGCGTGCATGATACGTTATTAAAAAGATTTTGAATGCTGCTCCTATGAAATATTGACATACTAACTTATTGAAGTTATCTACAACTATATTTTCAAGTTGCGTTATATATTCAACAACATTTACGCGAGGAACTATGAGCCCACCAAATGGAAATCTGATGAGATATTTGTGCCACATCTTTACACCTACAACCGACAACACAACAAATCTGCGATATTTTATTTTCAATAAAGCAAAGCAAAGGCGGTCCAGCCTGTATACTATAACTCCACTCGTATACCTTTAAACTACAAAAGCCACACGTCTATCGCTCGGTTGGAACCTAAAAATCCCGAAAAAGAGTAGCAACGGAGACCGAGTGAGATAAACATTGCGCTGGGAGGTGTTAGAGTGAACTTTATATTTCGAAATTATTTTCCAATACACAGGGTGTTTCAATCCGTCTTAGCATATCAAATATATGGATTTCTTAACACCTTATGTTATATTTCCCAATTCCGGCAATATACGGTTTGATTAGTTCCTACTAGGTACTTGTACTTTTGAAGATATTGCTATTTTTATTTGAAAATATTCATGAAATTGTCACCCCGTATTATTGAAAATGTGGGCAAACTTCTTTCATGGCCAATGGATTTTTGTGCTAGTCTATATTTGTTGTAATTAATATCGTTAGCCCAATGAACTAGGCGAAAACAATATCGTCACCTTGCTGTGGATTCCAGGACACACTGGAATATAAGGAAATGAAATAGCAGATGATCTAGCAAAGAGGGGGACTGGAACACCCTTTTGGGGGCCGGAACCTTTTTGCGGAATCAGCTCCAATGTAATATTGGAAAAAATAGGCAGAGCCGAAAAAAAGAGAAAATTTGACCATTGGAAAGATCTAGTAGGACTTAGACAATCAAGGTCAAAATCGATATCGTTTTTGATAGCATTCATTTTGCATATAGGATGACCCAAAATTCATGTCTATAATTTTTAAATACTAAAAATCCCCCAGTCTATATAGAAGACACGAAGCTTCTGGAATAAAAGTAAAAATTATGGGAAATAGTACAAAGATTTAGTTCAAGTGCTTGGGATGTTAAGTATAACCCAAACGAATAAATGAATGATTCTCTTGATTATTCCAAATGGAACATCCAGAAACATTTGTTTAACCGAAATTTGCAAGCCCTAAGGTTATTTTGTTAGAGCTCCTCATTTAATCTATATATAACAAGTATGCTCCACCTCTTGGTCTAACACACAAAAGAAAATAACCGTCGTCTTGTTAAAATTTCGTAATACAGTTTGACTTTTTATAAATCTGTATAACGATAACAACTCCCTTACACAGCTTTATTGTCTTAATTTTTCAAAACAACGAAAACCTTTTCGGAGTGCTGCAATATCAAAGCTATCACATTTTTTGTACAGAGATTTTATTTCTGAAGCCTCTGAAGTATCGTATTCGTAACCAAGCGGTGAACGTTCTATAAAGAGCTCCACAGAACATTTGCATACTGTTTAACATTGTATAATTTCTCTTCTAACAAAAACGATCAAAATGTGTTTGGAAGGTTCTTTTGAAAATTAAATAAACCGTTTCTCACAACGGAACTCTTGGATAACCCCGAATATACCCTCTGAGAATTGTCACTCCTAGGTGCTATAATGTACAAAAAAAGGAAACGTACAATGAAAAATCAATTTCCGTATTGCCTTTTTCGGCCAGCTCATTGTAAACTATTTTATATCTACCCTTACTGTTAATTTTTTTCCTTTTTTTTTTAATGAACTTCAGTCGACACAACCATTGTGTTGTATAATGTGGGTGAAAAGTAAAGAAAAAAACAATAATTTAGAGTAGCTTTTTAAATATTTATGAAAATGTATACTGGCTGACCTATTGTAACGTTTTTGTTATTTATTTAAATGGTTTTTACTTTTGGGATAAAATTATACACACTATGGCTAATTACTTTTGATTTATTTAAAGAAACACACACTGTACTAAACTTAATTTATATACACACTTTACTTAATGTCTATTAATTTATTTACACTCGATATAATAGTTCTAATTTATTTGTACCACTTGAATATTACACTATTTATCTTCACTATTTCATTCACTGTTCGATTACTGAGAACTTCTGTAACTAACTCTTTACTGTCCGCTCACTAATTTCGAACTAACTGTTTACGCACTCAAAAACCCGCGTATATATAGTCCTTCTCGACTCTAGAAAATTCCACAGTACCTTCCGCGCCCGACCTATGCACAAACAAAGCAATAAACTCGAATGTTCTCGAATCCCCGTGCATTCACCAAAATTTATAATCGAGAGACAGGGCTGGCTTTGAGTTGGTGACCTCGCAACACTATATTAACCTGAGGAGTCTAGTCTATTAGAGTCTACTACATCTTATTAAAAAACTAGGAGGAGCGATTTGAATTTAAATTGGCAATTCTGTCGACTATTATTTTATGAAATGATTTTTAACAACAAAATAACTTATTCAAAAAAAATCATTTAACGTTATAAATGTTCAAATTGTTCTCCCATAACTTCTTGGCAGTTATCAGAGAATTCTCTTCTAACATTCTATAACATTGCTGGGGTTATTTCGGTACATACTTGTGAAGTTCGATCCATTTATTCGTTGATAGAGACAGGTTGAGTTACATACACTTTCGATTTTAAGTAATCCCATAAAAAAAAAATCGAATGGAGGTAGGTCAGGTGAGCGCGGTGGCAATTCGATTGTTGCTCTTCTACCAATCCATCTATTTTTGAAAGTTTGGTTAAGATAATTGCGTAAGTACTTCTCTTGAGTAATGTGGCGGAACACCGTCTTGTTGGAATATTACGTCAATATCAAACTCTCCTGGGTGTTGTACTATTTGATTTATTTCCTTAGTAATCTGGTGTCGTAATAGATTCAAATATTTCTCGCTGAATAAATTGCCGCCCAAAAAGAAGAGCCCTATTATGTAGTTGCCTAAAATTCCACATTTTCTTGCCGGTATTGCGTGTGCAGGTCACGACTTGCGTCTAGCCTGACCGTTTAATTTTGTAGCCCGCATGCACGCACGCGCATTTCATGGCGGTGCGTTCTTTTTGAGTTTTAAGTTACATTCGAACCAGCAAAATGTCAAATAGTTCATCCGACGAAGATTTTTTTGTTTTTTCCGCATTGCTAAGTGCAGAAGAGCGGGAAACAAATCAAATCAAAATTCCTATAGTTCGATCTAGTTTTTATTTACTTATTATATCTCATTGCTTTCAGAAGTTGTGTGGGGGGGGGGGCACAATTTACGACCGCACTGTATATGAGGCAGAAGCGTCGAATGTTTTTTTCCGTAAATTTTCTTTGATATTGTCAGGGTCAGCATAAAAGAGTCCAATTCCGACAAAGAACAATGCTGTTTCTCTGTCTATCAGAAAACAATTTTATTTTATACTGTGGGAGCTGTTGAAACGAGGTTCAAAATAAAGGAAACCACGGGATCGAAAATCAATGCTATTAAGATTGGAAGAGCAAGATCGTTAGGAAGTCGTTTGAGATAAACGATAGGTTAAAAGAATGAAATGATACCGCGATTTATTTCAAATCAGTGTAAAGACAACGCTGCGCTTTGGATTGTTTTTCACAGAATGTATAGTAGAACCTACAGCTGGATTTATACGATGGAAGATTTGAGAATGTCGAGTATACTGGGTGAATCACGATCAGCGGAATGGATGTTTATAGCGAAACGGAAGTTTTAAACTTTCTGACGGAATATATATTCAACTCCTGAGACGTAGAAGTGAATTTATTATAATTAGTTGGATTATAAGCCAAGCAATAGAGCATGCAAGTATACTTATTTTCAATAAGAATTCTAGTAGGAAGTGGATGGTGTGAAACATCCTTAACTCTGGCGTAGACCGTTTATGAATGAAAAGTTGAAGGTTTTTGCCTAACTTATATCGAAATTTTGAGATAACAAAGACAGTTCTCAGGACCTGTGGAATTTCGATATAGGAATCTGACTGATATTAATATAAAAAAAGAGCGCTACTAATTTAATTTTTCGAATGAAATTTGAAAAAATTCAAATTGAAAATCAGCTAACGTTTCACTATTGTCATCTGCCAATGAACTAAAAAAGAAATACTAAGATACACTGAAGTGAAGGTAGTTCCTGTGTGATAAACAAAACTTACCAAATAAAAAAATATATAATGATAAAAAAGCAATTAAATCTACAAATATGAGTGAATAGGTTAATAAATTAAATTAGAGTAGACAAATATAAAATTACTACATTAACAAACACTTGCCTGATTTAAAGTTCTAAAGTTCTTCTAACTTATACTCCCTCCGTGATTGAATCTAGGGAATATTTATTTCTGGTAGTTGTTCATTCCATGAAGTTGAATCGCAGGAACTTATCAACTTGTGGTGCTCAGGAATTGTATATTCCAGCGACTTATCTTGTCCAGAAACAGTATATTCAGTAAATGGTATATCCACGTAACTTTCTTATCCCAGGAACTGTGCTGAAATTACATTTTACATTCAAAAAAAAAATCCACAAACTGGAACATATTGGGATATCTGTGCAGGATAAATACATATAATTATATAATTTCACAATTATTTAACTTATAGCTTAATGATTCGTTCTGGACAAACATCTATTTTATTTGAAGGAAATTATAACCAAAGGAGAGGAGTATATACAGAGTGGGCCACAGAAAACAGTACACCCCGATATTTGGCATCAGTATTCCTTAGATTTTAAGGAAATTAGGAAACACGTCGATTTTTTTTCTAAGAAGGGCACATTCTTACGACCCAGGCTTCTGTCATTTGTCAACCCCCTCCCTTCCACTTCACCAACCCCTTATTTTTAAATAGGGACTATACCATGTGCAGCACATCATTATAAAGGCATTTAGATGAAGTATTCACACATAATGATCGTCTACGATTTTTTTCGATATTTACACCATCTTTACACCATCTTTAAAGTACAACACCTCTTAAGAATGAAACGCAACGCCTATGGTTTGCTAATGTGTCATTTTTTCTGTCACATCAAAAGTAAATTAAAACAAATATTGCAAAAACAATATGATAATTAATTGTAATACTATAACGAAAATTAACTAACTTAGCAGTTATGATATAATAATATTGAATTAATGAATTAGATGTTGAAAATAGTGTCCATCGACTTCCATACAATTGTATAGTCGCTGTTCGGAATTACGTCGAACGTTTTGAAGCATTTCAGCACTGCATTCATGTACTATTCGTCATCTTAATTCTTCCAATGAAGCGGGTTTTATAAATTTTTATAAATTTTGCTCTTTAATAAATAACCCCACAAAAAAAATGTTAAATCGGGGGATCTTGCAGGCCATTCAATAGGGACTTTCCTTCCAATCCATTGCCTAGGAAATCGTTCATTAAGATATTGTCTTAGTAGTGTGAAGGTGCGTCGTCTTGTTGGAAACCTAAGTAGGTACCTATTATCATTTTCGATTATATATGTGAGAGCACGATCAATAGCCTCCTCTAATAATTCGATATATGTTTCTCCATTCAAGTTGCCATCAATGAAAAATGGCCCAACAGTACGATCCTCATAAATTCCTGCCCACACGTTTAATTTAAAAGGATGTTGGGTATGTGTTTCGTGGAATACTCTAGGATTTTCGTCAGCCTAGTAGCGGCAATTGTGTCGATTTACGGTACCATTTACAAAAAAGAAACATTCATCCGAAAAACAAATATTGAATAAAAAGTTTGCATTAGTATTTATTTTGTCAGTCATAATCTCACAAAACTGTAGTCGTCAGTCTGGGTCATCTTCATTTATTTCCTGTACCAAATGTATCTTGTAGGGATGAAATTTATGATGTTTCAAAATCCTACAAACGGTAGTGCGCGAAAAACCAGATTATTCTTGTACTTGTTGTAGGATCTAAATTAATATGATCTAAAATTGCTACTTCTGCCGCTTCAGTCCTAACCCTATTTTCATAGTTCTTTTTTTGATTAGCTACTGACCCTGTTTGACGAAATTTTATCATTAGCTGTAATATGTATGAAGCTGATTCATGAAACTGATTAAATAAATTCGCTGTTCTTCTTGCACACTTCCCGTTTTCAAAAAATATGGAAATAATCTCAACTCGTTCTGCAATAGAATATTATACCATTTTGGAAGTATTCAAAAACTAACTAATAACAATGTTAAACAAACTGTCTTAGTATCAAATTACTTGCACTTTAAATTAAGACTTTTTTTTGCAAAGATGGTATAAATATCGGAAAAAATCGTGGACGATCATTATGTCTAAATACTCCATCTAAATGCCTTTCTAATGATGTGCCGCACATAGTATATTCCCTATTTAAAAATAAGGGGTTGGTGAAGTGGAAGGGAGGGGGTTGACAAATGACAGATGCCTATGTCGTAAAAATGTGTCCTCCTTAGAACAAAAATCGACGTTTCCTTTGAATCTAAGGAATACTGCCAAATATCAGGGTGGACTGTTTTCTGTGGCCCATGCTATATAGAAAATGTAAGTTAAAAAGGTAAAGTCATGAGGCATCCCAAAAATTAGTAGCCATTTTGTGTATTAATTTATGCATTACATTAATATTTTTAATCAACAAACATCTACAAAGCTACTAAATTAAAACAAAACTGTATAACATACCAGTAATCCTAGTAAAATTTAGATAGTTCGACGAGTTATATTTGTATGAAAAATTTTTCCACTATTAGAACTACTGCACAGTTCCTACTTTGTGGATTCAAAGGCAATAATGAACAGCTAGCCGGAAATATCTTTGTCCGTATTTAAATAAAATTTAAATATTTTAAATTCCGCGGTAAAGTTAAAGCCCGGAAACTATAATTTTTAGACCGAATACAATTATTGTCTATTCCACCGAAAGATAAATTTTAAGAAATATTTTTATATTTGAAATGTTATCGGCACAGATAACGTTTCAGGTGCCATCATGTAAAAGACAATATGTAGTATAGTTTTTATATATTTTGGACACGAAAATGTTTTTCACTAATTTGTTATAAAAATTTAAAACTAAAAAAATAGCTTTGTTATTTTCCAAAATAGTCGAATGCAAAGCCTGGATACGCCGCGTGCCAGTGAGCTTGTATATCTATATAGTGTGATGTTATAAATAACTCCACAAAGATTAAACTTAATACATGTAAAAATCAAGGAGAAAGAAAGGTAGAAACTACTGAAGTTACAAAAATATTGTGATACTATATGAACATACTCTGTATGTTAACAAACAAACACTCTGTATGCTAACATAGAAATATAATTAAATTAATTAAATTAAACTCATCTCATTATCACTTTTACATAGTTACAAAAACCTAGAATATTTGATTTGATAACAATTCAAATGCAATAATGAAAATTTGTCATTCGAACAACTATCTCAAAAAGCTTAGGTCCAGACTATCTCTGGAGATTAATATTGACGATTTGATGTAAGAATAAGTTCTAACAATCCTTCCTCTTTAATTATAAACTATAAAATCAATCAAATAACAATTTATAATTCACAGGGATTGAAATTAAAGATATGTAGTCACAAGAAAATATGAAATGAAATAAATAAAATTTTCATAATAAGATTTTGGTTAATAATTCTATTAGTAAATGTTGATATTACGTTCAAAAGGTTATCAATATCATTGAAGTAATGATATAAGATTCAGAAAGAACACAATTGTAATAAAGGACATAACCTTAACATTGATATTGAAAAATAGATAAAGATTGTAAATTAGCATAAGAAAGGGGAAGGAAAGTATGTGAAAAACATTCTACGAAAAAATAAAGTGTCTTTAAAATCATTTCGCTTGTGTTTAACAGAATATAGTGCTTTTTACAACATTCAAGTGACAAATATTGAAATCTTCTAAATAAGCAATAAAACGCAAAGAGAACGCGAATGAGGGTTTATTTTGGTTATAGGATGTTATGAGCCCTAATTTAGTATAGTTTTTGCATATCCTGAAGTAATATTAAGAAATTTGGGAAAATTTTGACCATAAAAGTAAGGTTACAGAACCCAAATTTATCAGTTTAGTGTCATAAAAATCGTCGTTCAGGGAGGATGTATGTTTCAAGTTTTAATAACCTAGAAAAAAGATTAATTTTATAATCAAGACAACCCTGAGACGCCCAAGTGCGTGGGGTAGGTGGCGCGCATGTTGTGACAGAGGCAAGAATGGTACGAGAGCCTATTTTCCCGACTCGGCACCCCCTTCCTAGACCATGGAACTGTTTAAAAAGGGCGCGAACTACGAAGCGATTTAAAAATTCGTTCGTGCTACAGAGTTGTTTAAAAAATAATAAGACAAATCAACACAAAGAATTGTTTATTGATAAATATAGCGAAAAATATTAAAGTGCGTAAACATAATACAGTTATATTATTATAATTAAATTGCAGTATTTGAAGAAAAAAATACAAGTACACAAGTTTTCTTTCATGCATTTGATAGGTAGGTTATCAGAAATAAAATTAGTCCGTTAACATACCTTCAATGCAAGATGCTCTTCATTTTTACTGTTCTCCAATGTTTCATTTACCATTTACTTGTTGATGATTTTTTCCAAGTGTATTGCTAGGGAATAAACTCGGAACAACATCGATTCGCAGTTTACATGTACTCAAATTCAGGTAACTATCTTGTACTTCATACCCACCGCTTCTTGTCACAATTTTGACCTATAAATGCATTAGAACTATCATTTTTTACTTTAAAAAGACCAAAAATATTCTTACTTTTTATCATTGGAAGGAAAATAATGCATTTTCTCAACCTCTTCTTCACTATTTCCACAAAGCAAACAAAGTTTTTGTGACATCTTAACTTCTAAGCACTTCAAACTGGTCGGAATTTTAATACAATCAAATAACTAGCAAAACAAAGAGTAACAAATAACGAGAAAAATAAAAATCAGATACGCAGAGCAACACAAATATAAACTAAATATGGCGACAGGCGACACAGCAAATGTCAGATGTCAGCGAATATCCGATCACGATACAAGAAATGCACGGAATGAGAATAGCAGCGCTACTACCGCCACCTGCCTACACCTTGTGAGCTTTTGAACAAAGACATATTTATGCAGTTCCAATGTATCAGACAAAGAATTCTTCTCATGTTCTCACCGAACTAATTTTCCTATGCACTTGTGCGTCTCAGGGTTGTCTCTGACATAACCTAACTTTGACAGTCAAGAAAAATAGACAAGAAGTGACAGTGATGTTTACTAAAATATTATAAATCAAATTTAACATTTTAAATCATAAAGAAACGAGTAATACTCACCGATTTTACAAAATATTGAAGAAAACAAAAATATTTCCAATTTAAAGTAACTTTTTGGAGATTCCAAACGTCCTAATACTATCTCCAGAAGTGTTTTATTTTGAAACACATTTCCATACTGATGTTTGCTGAAAGATATTAAAATTAAGCTCTTAATGTTTAGTAAAGTGAAAATAGAATCGCATTGATGGTTCAATGCGACCCAAAGGTTAGTGATTAACTGATATTAATAACCATACTTGATTTGTTTGACTAATAATAGAACTCAATAGCAATACTTACATTTCTTGATAAACTTCAAGGATTTTTCCAAACTTCGTTGACGACATCTCAGTCGTGGCATAATATTTTATAATAATAAGTCATACCATTAATTTTTTTAATTGTGAATTATTTCATTGAATGCATATCGTGGCGTGAACTGTAAGCCATTTTGTAAAACTGAACAAGGAAGCTTGTCATTAGTCAACGCCACGATCAGTGGGCAGTGTGTTTAAAATTACTGTATTTAGGTTTGTAGTTTTATAAAAGTTTTGTTTTCTATTTGTTATTGTTCAATAAAATTTCATGAATTCAACAAGAAGGTTTAGGAGTTTGATTTGTTAAACATACATCTGTGAGGAATTAAATCGCACGTATTTTGATGGAGAATTTTGTTTTGATTGAGTTTAGCTGAGCATAAAAAAAATCTACAAATTTATTTTCATTTCAACTTATATTCTATAAAAAAATCAACTCACATTTCAAATAGTAATAAATCAAAATATCAACACTCTACGAAGAGAAATGAAAAATTATTAATAAAACGTAGGCAACACATTATACACGTATGTATAACAGTGAACCTGCATAAAATAAAAACATTCAACATAACATAACAAAATTTGGCTCACCAACGTGGAGCATTAACGTATTCATTACAATTTGGCTCACCAACGTGGAGAATTTAACATTCGTTACAATAGTATCCCTCTTCTCGATTCCCGCTCCCCCCACTACACCACTGCTTTCCGGCTCCTGGTCATTTTCGGCGATGTTCTCGGGTATTCTTGGCCAGCTTCGCAGCATTTTATTACAAATCAAAAATATATTCGTTTTGTTGCTCTACATCCATTATTTTCAAAACCGTTTTAAAATTCAAAATCGGACTGTCGATAAAGCATCCAGACACTGAAACGTTATCTTTGCCGATAACATTTCAAATATAAAAATATTTCAAGTTTTCTTGAAATTTATCTTCTAGTGGAATAAGTATATTATGGGACTAAAAATCAATAATTATAGTTCCTGGGATAAACCATTATATAGTTCCTGAGATATATAGTTCCAGAGATATACAGTTGCTGGAATATACAGTTCCCAATTCCCAGTATCCCAGTTCCCCTACCTCCTGGGATGAACATCAACCAGAAATAAAATTTCCCTGGATTCAATCACTGAGTATAAGATTGAACTCAGGAAAGTAATTTGTTAAAATTGTAAGGCTTCATCTACGTTTTTTTTAATGTTATAATTTTATATTCTTCTTTTGTACAAGTTTCCAGCTCCTAAAATAAAAAATTGGCGAAGATATGAATTTTCAAACAAATTACCCATTTTGCTGTTTTTCCAAATTTTCCCGGTTCCTAATTATTCGATCAAGTCGCTCGACCCCTCAATTTGTTGGTATTTTAATTAGCTATGTTTTTCCTATAGATACCATTAAGATAAGGCAACTCTTTTTAAACTATAGCTCATTTTTCCCGTACTATCAGAAAATTCAATGTCTCATAAGAAGACACACAATAGTTTCAAAATGTAACCTTTATCACTATACAAACTATTGATATGACGTAAAATTTAAACTTGCACAGCTTCACCCTGTATATTGTTATTATATTGAATATTTCTTACAAAAGATGTAATAATTTTTCCCTCCGTTTTAACAAAAAAGATATGAGCTCAGATGAAAGAGATTCGTTAATTCAAATCTGAAGAATATTAAGCGAGATAGCGTCAAAATAAAATTATCAGATCCAAATAGGCTTAATTTGATTTTGTTCTTTGACGGGAAGAAATAAATTGGGGACCATAATTGGAAATTAGCATAATAATTGAAGTAGATTACGGCTGCTTTGAGAATTCCGATCTTTCATCAAAAACTTCTGTTGTCATAGTTGACTGATGTCACATTGAATTTCACTGGTTTTTAGAAAAATAATAGATATTTACTCCAACTGAACTTGATTTTAAAATTGGGTAAAAAAAGATGTGTCTATTATTCCACATGATCTTGTTAGGTGAAAATTAGGTAGGTATGCGAAGATGCATCGTAAAACTTTCTTTTTTTCTTCTTATTGTCTAAATCCTAAAACAATAACCAAAAATAAATATACTTTTATAAATAACTAATGCTCACATGAATTATAACCTCTCGCTTCGGAAGCCTATTTACTAATAGCGCCCTCTCCCTCCAAAGCTCCACTCGGTAACGTCCACACGCTCACTTAGTATTTTTCCTACATTCCAATCATTTAAAGAGACCAGATAATGCACCTCAGTAACTTGTGATTTTGGTTGCACTGTTTATGTAATGAAACCAGTTGTCCTTATCATGCTTGACAGTATTTCCACAAGATCCTTCTTAAAGCACAATAATCCCAGAAGTTTATATCTCAGTGAACGCATTTGAAGGTATTATGTAAGGCTGCTTCTTTCTTTTCCATGCACAACCGAAAAATATGCTCATCACTTTTTTTATTTAAACCCTGCTTAGGTTTAGTATTCGAGAGACTTTTTATCGAGAATTTGATGAGTTCTTGCTTTGGCACGTGGCGTCCAGTATATTTTGTTTGAATCCACTAAGACATACATCCCTGTGCAGCTTCAATATACCAAATGTTGGTTGAGGACCAGTGAATATAGTTTCACACTCTTTCTTTGCTAAAGGTGAGGCTGAAGCTGCCTCAACATCCATTGTTGATAGTTCAGTGGAATCCATAATGTCCCAAGAGTAGCTAGGGGAAGACGGTCGTCCTCAGAAGAGCTTCTCATCTTGTAGGTAGATAGGGTACAAAAGGGTTCTACCTGGAACTATCAGGTTAGTCGCTGGGGATCCGAAAATGCTGGGTAAGGCTTCAAATGCCCACAGATCAATAAATTTACAGTTCACGCGTCACGAAATTGACCCGAAAGCTAGTGAAGGCAAACCCCTTGTATGCTCTCTCCATTTTCTATCTTTTTGGCGCGCACTATACTGTATAGGTTTTATGGTGGTTATCACCACGCAGTTTAAGCAGTGTGTCTTAGTACTACATACCTTCCATATAGTCGAAATATTAATAAGGTGCCTTAAACGCACTTGGATACCATTGCTAGGTCATGGTAGCCTGGGTATCAGGACACGAAGGTCGTAACAGCAACGAATTGGTGGCTCAAACGGCCAGACAAGGCTCGTCGATACCATTCATTGGACCGGAACCCTTCTGCGGCGTCGCGAAGTCGACAATAAACATGACCACAAGGAAGTGGGTGGCACAAAAATCTCTAGAATGGTGGATAATCTCACCAGGACATAGATAAGCAAAACTGTTCATTAGAGAACGTTCGCAACTTTTACGGCAGACCTAATAAGCAAAGATAGGAAAACTGTCAAAGCCATAATAGGTATGTTAACAGGGCCCTGTAAACTTAACAGGCACGCAAAGCTAATGGGGTGCAGATTCTGTTACCTAGAAGAGGAAACTGCAGAGCGCATCCCATGCCAGTGCGACTTCCTGACGAATTTTAGGCGATAAGAGGCCACCGGCTAGTTCTGAAAAGGTCGCAATGGAATAGGCCGATCAAATCGAATCAAACACCATAAGATGGACCATACCACAAAACCAAAATTGATAAAAATCCAGCTAGCCGCTTTCGTAATAATTGATGCGTTCCATACATAAAACTTACCCTGTATAGATCAATTACTACGTAGGACTGGTCGGTTTTTAAAAAACCTATAGTTTTTCTTGGTTGAGTTGATAAATTGCGAAAATATCAAAAAAAAATCTTGCTGCTACCAATTGATTCATTTTAGAATTTCAGAATACGGGTCCATTAGACATGTCTTCTTCGCGGGAATTACAGGAGAATTTTAAATTGAATATGGCACAGAAAGCGAGTAAATACAGCCGATTTCGCTTTGACTACGTTCTATAGAATGAGGAAAATAGATTGTTCAAACATACTACTCGCAGAATTCTGGAAATACCCAATCTGGATCTGGCAAAGTTTGGCGAGAAAATGTAAACTTTAATGTTCCATACAGAAAGTGAAAAAGAGTAAAAAATTCGACGCCTTCTTTAATCACAGGAATAAGGTGGAAATGATATAAAGTGTAAATGACGTGTATTTTATTTTGGCACATTTTAAAATAGTGTTATGTTTTTATTTATTTGTTTAAATAGTTTTTACTTGTGGGATAAAATTATACACACTATGGCTAATTACTATCTATTTATTTGAAGAAACACACACACTGTATTAAACTTAATTTATATACACGCTCTACTTATTGTCTACTAATTTATTTACACTCGGAATAATAGTTCTAATTTATTCTTACCACTTGAATATTACACTATTTATCTTCACTATTTCATTCACTGTTTGATTACTGAGAACTTCTGTAACTAAATCTTTACTGTCCGCTCACTAATTTCGAACTAACTGTTTATGCACTCAAATACCCGCGTATATATAGTCCGCTTCAGTTCTGGAAAGTTCTAGTACATTACGCTCTCGTCCCAGACACAAACAAAGCGCCTTTTCGATAATGTGCTCGAAAGGAGCGCAGCCACCAAAATTTACAATCGAGGGTCAGGGCCGGCTTTGAGTTGGCGACCTCGCAACAATAGGGTATAATTTAGGGAAAAACGAATGAAACCAGTACTTGAGAAGAATAAATATGTTATCAGGATGGGCGGCTCATCAATAAATTCAAAATTTTGGTCAGTCAAAAAGACGGTTATAGACACTGATTTCAAATGAACGTAATTATGGATAAAAGTTTCTCAGTCACGTTATATCCACTTAAAAAACTTGTGTGGATAAAAAGCAATCTGATATAACTATAAAATAAATATCTATTATCCATTTTTCCAACTGCGTATAATATCTTCAAGCTTTTTGAAAATATGAGGGACTTATTTGTTAAAAGTCGACAGCGAAATCGTTACGGGAAAAAAATAAAATTTCAACTTTGGTATGATTTTCCCTCCGCCACTCGATTAATCAAACGTTATGGCTAACTTCAAATCTTAATTTTCCCACGGAAAATCTCTCAATAAGGTTAACCAAACTTTTCGTTCGCACAATTTTTCATCGGGCTCTAACGGTACTAAAAAGGACAATTAATTATAAGAGCCCCTATTGGCGGTTTATGGGACAAAAGGACCGTTGGAAAATAGTTTTTTAAATTGCGGAAACTTTCGACTCGGATGGTGATAAATCAGATGTGCTCACTAAGTTTTACAATTTTCACAGACATTTATATCGATCATAAAAACATGGATTTTGAGAAATATTTATTTATTTTTTATAGTCTAGCGACTAGACTAGACTATTCTTTGTCAACTAGAATCTAGTTGACAAAGAATAGTCTTCTACCATTTTCCACCAGCATGGAGGCTGTAAATCGTTTATACGTATTGTCTATGAAGTTTTAATCGGTATTCATTGACCCTGTTTAAAAATCTCATTCAATTGTTTTAAATTTTGAAATATATATTTTCATTTCAGTCAGGTTGGAAGGTTCAAAATGGATTTTTTAATAGTTTCAAGTTAAGCATAAAAAAGAAAGTATTAGATATGGAAATTATTGTACTGTAATGTTTTTGTTATTTATTTAAACAGTTTTTACTTGTGGGATAAAATTATACACACTTCTATGGCTAATTACTATCTATTTATTTGAAGAAACACACACTGTATTAAACTTAATTTATATACACACTTTACTTAATGTCTACTAATTTATTTACACCCGGTATATTAGTTCTAATTTATTTTCACCGCTTGAATATTACACTATTTATCTGCACTATTTAATTCACTGTCCGATTACTAAGAACTTCTGTAAATTGTCTGTGAACTAACTCTTTACTGTCCGTTTCACTAATTCCGAAGTAACAGTTTCAATAATGAATTGTTCGCGCACTCAAAAACCCGCGTATGTATAGTCTTTATCGGTTCTGGAAAGTTCTAGTATTTTATGACGCTCCTCATATGCGTAAATACTGCAGTAACTAGAAAGTTCTAGAAAGCGCATTCACCAAAATTTATAATCGAGAAACAGGGCCGGCTTTGAGAAGGTGACCGCGTAACATTATATACCTGTCACAATACCTCAATCACTTTCTCATTTCCTATTTAAATTTGAGATGTTCCTTGGTCCAATACCAATGAAACTGAAATGGGACTACCCTGGAGTTATACTGAGCATAACTCAAAATGAATAATTAAAATCGGCTTATAAATAAAGAAGTTATATCAAAACCTACATAAAGAGTATATTATACAGGCTGTTTCACGACGAGCTTACACTATCTATATATTAGAGAATACTCACAAGAATTCTTTAAAAATTGACATAGATGGAAAAACTGTGGTGATTTGCTTAACATTCTCTTCACAGTGTGACGTTTGGGTCGGGGTCGATCTGGATATCTTGTAGCAAATAAAACACATATGTTCTAGTAACAACTCTGTCACATTCACCATGTATTATTTAGCCTGCTAAAATAAGAGGATAAATAACACCAGTAGCGGTCATTAGGGTCAATGACCTCCCGTTAAAAAATAATTTAAAAAAATAATTAAATAAGCATTTAAAAAAATAAAATATACCTACTATACATATAGTATAGTATTCCTCTTGAATAAAATTTACCTAAAACGTTTCAAGACACCCGTGTAAATGTTTTTGGAGTCCCCCATGTAAACGTTATTCCGCATCAAGCATCAAGTACTCGGCGAAAACCAAAATTGGAAAGCGGGCTGGTGTCCACCGATGACCTCAAGGTGTTATATGGGAACGGAATTTGCCGAGCGCTGACGATCTTCGCGGAGCGTGAGAAACACGCGCGAAGTTTACATGTGATGGGTCAAAAGCCCGGTTTAATATCGACGATGAATCGACTTACGTCGGCTGATTATTACACGTTTAGAAAAGAGATCAGTAGAGGGGTTGGCAGGCCGCGCTATATTTTGATTTAAATGAGCATTTGAAGCGAAATAATGAGAATAATGAGCTTTGTTTTGACGTAATAAGTTGTTGCAAATACAAAAGATCGGAGGCTTCACTTAAATTTTAAAAAGATTTAGACTAATTATCATTTAATTTAAGTTTGTCATTTTCAATATGTATAGAAATCAATAAGATATGGTTGTTTTTTAAGAGAGCATTATTTTTATATAAAACAAGCATGGCCCAAAAATTTTTTTTGCCTCTGGGGCTTTGGAAAGGAACACCACAAATTTTGCTTTTTTAACGATTTTAACGATTTCTGGACAGAAATTGGGAGTGGTTTTTCGAAAAATATCCGCCTATAGAGCGGGGGGGCGGTCAGTGGCGTTCCGTATTTTAAGATTTTGTTCACATCACCTATGGCCCCCCTATCAAATTAACCACGAGCCGCCACTCAGGGCCGTCTTTAACCTATTGGAGGCCCTGGGCATATTAGGATATTGGGGCCCCTATGACTTTGACAGAACACAATTTTGTTAGAATAGACAAAGAAAGTAGATAAACAAAGTTAACTATTTTAGCATTTACAGGTTAGTACTCAAAAATCTATGTTATTTGAAGAGGAACTATTCTAGATTTCAGATGGGCAAAATCGTTAATCACTTTCTCAAAATCTATGCTTTTTATCACATCAGATTCTATGGACATCGGCGACAAACTGGTTAATATCTCTTGCAGCATTATACTTCTTAATTCATTTTTAATTCTTTTTAATTTGGAGAAGGAGCGTTCCCCACTGCAGTTAGTTACCATCATGCTTAAAAAGATTCTCCATGCGATTTCTACATTTGGAAATGTGTCTTCAAACATCTTTCAAAAGTTGAAATATTTTTAATATACAATCCTTATTGACACTGTCAACAATTTTCAAGTATTCTGTTAAACGCAAACATTCTATTTATAACTCTTTCTCATTAACATCTTCATAATAAAATTCAGCAAATTCCTTGCAACTTTGTCCCAACTCTTCAGAATTCAGAGTTTTCAAGCGAAAAAATAAATCAAAACGTTTACTGATATTCTTATACGAACTTAATCGCTGTTTTAAATGAACGCTGAGGGTATCAATTAAGGTTTCTATTTTAAATTTCTCTCTTCTATTCAGTTGTACTGACGGGGCGGAGCCATCAAAAAAACTCTGGCGAGAACTTCTGCGTTTTGTTCTTTGAGATAGGTCCTTGTAGTCAGATTCCAGGTTTCTTTCTTTGGCAGATGATTCGAAGTAATCAAATTTATCCCCGAGGTTAATATTACTTTTATTACGCTACAAGTACAATTTGAATATAATAGAGGCGATTGAGAGTAGGAAAAAATTTAAAAAATTGAATGACCTTGTCAAGGCGAGAGTAGAGCACAGCCTCAAACGCTTCGCGTAATTGAGGCGTGCAATACGTATTTTCCATCATACCACACTTATTTGTTAAGTACGAAAATAATCGTCATGTTGCAAATGCCTTCTCTGTGTATGTTGCGAATGGTATTTGACAAATTATTGTTTTTAGGTAAAATATACGGAAGTAATAATAAAAAAGTCTTCATTCATAATAAAAAAACCTCCTAGGAACCGAAGTTCCAAAAAAAAATCTATCAGATCACAAATTCCATTGTTTTATTAAAACTCATTGTAAATAAATAAAATATGTACCTATTATCAGCATTTATATACCTAAATAAGGTGGCATAAATTATTCTTGGACATCGATATTCAAACCAGGGCCAAACTTTTATGGGATTCCATTCCACCATCTCCTTAAATATAAAGTCAAACACATTTTGTCTCAATTTTCTATGTAATTTCTCAATTAAAAAAATTGGTTAATTCAAGCTTGGAGCTTCATGCCATACAGAGAAAGTCAATTACTAATTTATTACAGAGAAAGATAAATATTTATTATGAAAGAAAATTTTAGAAAGGAATAACATAGTCTTCTGCTTAGCAACTTAATAACTCATATTAGGAAAAAAAAAGAAACAAATAAACTAAACAAAAAAAACATAAACAAATAAATGCTTTAAATACCTTAATAAATTATACGTACAAGTTTATGAATTCTAGATATTTTTTACACACTCGCAATATATTTTCCCAGGTGTTCATCGCACATGGCAAGTCGACATTTAGTGCATACTAATTTGGTTTCCCTATCTTTTCCTCTGGGGCAAAATCCACATCTTACACGTTTTTGCAATACCACGGCCTCGGGTGTTTCCTCGGGAATATCCAAAATGTCTTTTATGTAGGACTTTATCGTTTTGCTCAATGTTGGAAGTTCAAATCGAACTCGGATAGGTTCTTACAATTGAAAATACGGTGTATTGAGAAACTGCCGCCGGTTGAGCTTTTTATTTTCATTTGCCAAGTTATATAGTGCTGAAACATTAACTCCACATTGATCAAGCATCCTATAGAAGTACCTCATTGGCCATCGTCGTGTTCCTCTGGCAGTTCAAAGTTTATCAAAGGTGTCTGTTCCGCCATTGGTGCTATTGTAATCTAAGATCATTTCCGATTTACCTGTATCAGGATCAACAGAGTTTGAATAGTGCATTGTTGATAAGGCAAGAACTCCTTTTTTTTTCAAGTATATAATAAACCAAAGTTTTATTCTGATCAAAGGCCAATTTGATAGACTCTTCCACCCTGCCATCTAGAAATATAGGAGGTAGTACCTTTTTGTATATCTTTCCTAGGATTCCAATCATGGTAATTTTATGGTTGGTGAGCATATTTTCAAAAAGGGGAATGGAAGAAAACCAATTGTCTACAGTAATGTTGCTGTATGTTCCATGAATTAGTTTTGAAAGTTCTCTTTCATAGTATGAAGGAACTGGCTCATTGTTTTCAGTACTAACTCTTCCAACGTATGGAATTGCATTAACCATATACCAGAATAGTATTAATCTATTAACTTTCACGTCTACATGTTATTATCTGAAAAACGCTTAACGCGAAGTAAACATAAACTGCCCTTATTTTCGGCCTTAGAAAGAATATAAATATGATTGTCTCATTTAAAAAAATGAAGATATTTAACATTTTTGAATTTGTAATTTTCATAATTTTTTCACGAACTCTGTATACAAAAAGAAGTTTTCGACATATTACCTAATACCTTTGATCGTCCTTCTAATCGATGCGACAAAATGTTTTTTATTTGGTATTGGGTATGTTCCCACAGAATTTTAAATATGAAGTTAATGTCAACTTTTTTTAAATAAATTAATTTCTCGATAAGATATAGAGTATTCCATACAAAGTGACATTCAAATTTAATGTAGAATCCGAAAAAGTACATTTAAAATAACAAAGTTGTCGTTCACTTTCGATATTACCGAAAATTCGCAATTACTTGTTCTCCATCTATGCCATTTTATATAGAAATAGTGTGAGTAGTCTCCAATAGTGTAAGCTCGTTGTGAAACAATCTGTATACATTGAAATGAACACCTCCTCCTAGTCGGTTGAAAATTTAACATTTTTTGCTTCCTTCATAATTTTACAATATTGTTAGCAAATTTCCGATTATCTTGAGCGTTTTTCTAAAATATTAAGTCTCGAAAGAGATATCCCGTTATGGGCAGAGCGCCAGCTTTAATCATCGGAGATCTTAAAGTGATTTCGCGCTTTAAAAGCAATTTACCAGAATGGAAAATTTTACGATGGCAAATATTTTTAAATTATTACCACACAATTAAATAACTGAAAATGGAAGCGTGGGAAACAATATTTTTAATATTTAAATAAAAAATATAAATCTTGAGTTGTACTTGTATTTTTAGATTCTTTAATGCGAGATTGATCCTTGATGGGTCAATAATTCCATGGGATACAAATCAGATGTTTTTTTCAGTAGCTAATTTCAGATGTTCCTAATTGAAAAGAAGTTGTTCGGATCCTTAAAAGAGTTGTATTGAGAATGACCCATCAATCAGCTCAGCCGAACAAATAGGAAGTTCTTGAGTGACTTGTTAATCATTTTTGCTAGTTGCATGAAAAACTTCCAGCTTACAATTGTTTCCTTTGAAGAACTGGATAACGTTAACCCTTCAGTAGGTAGCATGATACACGGACGGGAGTTTTTGCAGTGGCAGACAGACGGCTGTCGGATATAAACGACACTCTAGATAAAGCAATTTTTATTAAAGAACTGATCAAAAAAATAAGAAAATAGCTAATATTTTATTTTTTCGTGGTATGTTTGGAAATATGGAACAGCACAGAGCTCGACGTCACACAATCAGCACATGAATCTCGATTCTTTCCTTTTTTTGTTAGCATTTGTTGTATGAGAGCAGACCCAGCATCTTCTCAATTGCGGTTTCCCGTTTTTGCGAGGGACTTCTGAAGGGAAGTGCTTGTCTGATAGCCTCGCCACGTTAGTAGGTTGTATGGTTTTTTTCATTTGATAGTTGGTTGGATATCTGAAAATCAAAAATGATTACAATGTAAAAAAAAGACAAAAACAAAAGATTCAAAATACCTTTCGAGAAGCTGCCCAATAACTTCTAAATGGAAGGCAGGAAACAAGATGTTACTGGCATTCTGAGTCTTATATAATGTACCTATGTGCATTGAGCATGTGTGTCGAAAAATAATTTCTTACACCACTTTAAAGTTTTTCGCTCACAATCTATAATGCTCATCATCCACTTTTATCAACTGCCCCCATTCTTTCATTGTAATCCAGTACGCATAAAGGTTTGATCCTATGTTCATTGGTAAGTCAGTCCAGCCGGGAAAGGGTAATCATCTTATTTTCATTTATGGTAGTAAGCATCGCGACGGTCTTTCCATTTCAGTGCAAGCATTGAATCACTGCTACGCCACTCTGTTTCCCCTTTCTTTAATTTTTTTCCAAAAATTGGCATGTGTTTACGATTTATGTGAACAGTTCCTCAAGAGTTTGTCTTGTGAACAAAAAGATAATTGGACAAAGTTGGACTGGTGTAGTAGTTGTCGCTGTAAAACGAATGGAATTGTCCAAGTAGGGCTCCAAAAGTTTCACAACAACATCGCCTGACAATCCTAGACCGCTATTATTATCTCTATTCTTATCTGTATTCTTGCCAGTATATACCTGTAATCCCAAAACATAGCCACCTTATCACAATCACATAATACATAAAGCGATGCCTTTTGGTTTTAATGTACTGTTGGAAAGACAGTCTCCCTTTGAAAAGGATCATACTTTCATCAATGACGATATTTTGAAATGGATAAAAATTATTTTTGAAATTGTTTTGTATCATATTGAGTACATTTTGTATTTTGTGCAGTCGATTACCTTTCTGTTCATTTTGATTATTAGTAAAATGCAAGTACCTTAGTATTCTAGATAACGATCTCGAGACTTTGTTTGCGGAAAGAAGGCGTGCCAATTAAATTATTTGTAGACCAGTCATCAGACTATTGGACGTGAGGAATCAACATTGAAAGGGCAATAAAATTGTAAAACTCATTTTTATCAACGTTTTTCCTACCTTTGGCATCTTGTTGTTGAGCATAAATATTAGTTTCTTCATTAATAATGTTGATTATATAACTCATGTTCTAATGAACCAATACAATCCTTGAATTTCCCTTAGTTACGACGTATTGATAAGTGAATATACCCCTTGACGAAGTGATATAATCGTTTTGGTGTTTCGCCTTCTGCCATATTGTGATCATTTCCATAGTAACGGGCAAGCTCAATGAAATGTCAGTTAATTCTACTACAATTTCCGAAAACAACAATACATCAAATATGTATTTTAATAATTGTACCTTCAATATTAATATTATTCAAAAAAAAAATTTCAAATACCAACTCGAGCATAGACAATATTTTTCGAATATTTACCTCTTCACTCGACGTATTTCGCGAAACACCACTCGAGCTGCGCTCTCGTGATGTTGCGCTCTTGTGATATTATAACTGATTATATACCTCCAACCGTTTCTAACCAATCAAATGCCATTTTGCGACCAATCAGAAGCAAATTATACTGGATATTTTTTGACATCAGTGAATATACCCCGGCCCATTTGAATTTAAGTTGGCATTTCTGTTGCCTAGTGATTGGTCAAATTGCCGCCCGTTTCACACATCTCTTTTGATACAACTGACAACGACATTTGTCAGTTTTGTGTTTATTTATTTGAAAATATTCATTAGTTCAATCTTTATTACCAACCAAGTAAATTGCTATTTTTTAAGTTCTATTTAGTTTGATAAACTAAATCTACAGCCCATGCTTGTTTTTTCTTGTTGATTGCAAATAAAATCTTATTTTTGTGAGTATTTTTACATCAATTTTTACTTACATAACAGTACAATATTATGGCACATTTCGATATCAAAACTTTTGTTTACTTTTAGTTTGTGCTATTCCTAAGCCTATCTAAATCTACAATTGCATTTTTTACATACTTATTTATCCCCAAATTATCAACAAGTTCCATATAAATTACTTATTATAACCATACATTTTTTCACTGTAATGTGGCATTTGGTTACTACTTTCGCTATGGCCTGTGACCAATGATAATTCGATATTTAGACATGCCTTGATCTCTCATTGGCCACGACAACTGCGAGCAGTACAATACATATAACACGTAAATGTCAATTAGTTCAAAAAGTCTGAACACGACCCTTTCGGAACACACTTCCAATCTAGTTACTTCTAGTGGTGTGTTTGAGGTTTCATAGATTGCTCCTCCTAGTTTAAAAACAAGGTATAGTGACTATTTCTTCCGAGAATAATTTCATAAAATGCTCTATCTCATTTCCTTCATTTTTCAGATTTTCATTTTGTAGTCCACTATTAGTGTCGTCAAACTGGTGAACTCTGGGAACGTGAATCCCATATTATCTGAAATTCCTCCTTGCGTATACTGTGATCAGAGATATCAGACGCAGAAGCAACTAAATATTGTTGTTCTTCGGCGTTTTCGTCGTCCAATAAGGATTCGTCGTTTTCTTCGGAGCTCAATTTGCTATCAGAGTCAGGAATATTTTCGCTGCCACTATCTATAAATGGTTCCTCCTCACTGATATGCATATCACTATCGTTCACCGCATCCAAAATATTTCTCACATCCATATCACATAACCCACTATAGCCCGAAGGGTCAGCTTGATGACATTATGTAACCAAAGTACCTAATTCTATGCTTTGCTGAAACAGACTGGCGCTAAAACTCACGGGTGTGGCACAGTATCGCCTGACTTTGTCGCGTATTCACGACACTGTCGGAAATTCACGACATCCGTCTGTCTGACAAACACAAACTGTCGAAACGGTACGACGGACGCCGATGGGGAAAAGCAAAAATTTATTTGTGTCGTATCTGAAACGGCAGACGTCTAGCAGGGATATGAGTTACTGTCGTCCATACACTGCCAAAAAAGTCGGTGTCGTGTATGTAAGACAACCGTACTGAAGGGGTTAAACAGATTATCACCGAGAGCCCCTCTACAGATTCTAATGTAAGGTGTTAGAATATCTCTAACGCACCTCTCACCAATCATGGTGCTTTCAATATAAAGTAACTCAACAAAACCCAATATAATTCTAAAATGTTTAAGAATGCATTCTTCAGTCCACTGTAGTCGACGAACCCGATGCTCAGGTGTATCCAGGGAACTAGCAGGTCGTCGACATCTCAAAAATTCGTCTCCTCAATGTAGGCACATATACTTAACCTCAGTTCAATGCCTAATATCTTCGAATTAGCAGAAGAACTAAGAAATAGATGGACTGAAACACCCTTTTGGGGACCAGGAACCCTTTTGCGGTATCAGCTCCAATGTAATATTGGAAGAAATAGGAAAAGTCGGAAAAACGAGAAGATCTGATCATTGGAAAGATCCAGTCAATCAAAGATACATCTGGGTGACTACAACCTGTTGAGAACAAATTAATGCCTAAGCAGGAGTATAACTGAACTAAGAGTTTTAACAGGGATCCTGACGCCTTTGGAGCAGCAGTGGAGACACACATACTTGTGGATTGCATAGCAATACGGAATCCTAGGGCACAACACCTAGGTGACTACTGGATAGAAGAGGGACACTCGCCTAAACTAAAGCCTGCAGATATCCTAAGATTTGTTCGGGAAATAGGTTCAAAGGAGTTCTAAGACTTTCCACATGAACTAAAAAAAGTAAGGGGGCACAATAGATCTTTTAGGTTTCACTGAATGTCACCCGAATATACATAGATACATCCCTTCGAAGTGGAGCTGGCACAATAGGATCTCCCCGAATTAAGGCCTATATAGTGGATTTTCTGTTGGTTTGTTTCACTTATTCAACCGTTTCTTGGTCTATCTCGCACAGAACTAATCTCTAGATAGCGATATTACACGAGAGAAACATCATTTTGATAAACGCCTTTTCTCTCAGACACACATTTCTGAGAATAACCTTCTTGAACGGAAGTCACTATTTTAGTACGATCAATATTAGAAACGTTCAAGACTTTTGAAAATATGTATATTTCACAATTTGCATCAAAACATTCCAACTGAAACAGACTCCTTCAAACCGCTAATTTTCATAAAAACACATTTTTCCGATAATGATCGGACAAGCTAATTTATTTTCGCCGTATTTATCCTTCCGCGATGTTCATCGACGTAAAAAAAATCGACGCTTTGAAGTTCATTGTAAATATGAACGTAGTTAAGTGTAAAAACCACATCGTCCAGTCAACTAGTGCCGACGTGCTAAAAGCTGCAAGTCGCTATCGATATAGGTATGGAACGAGTCAAAGAGTTAACGTCAAAATTGTTGGGGTCGTTTGATGATGGTGAATGTTCAAAATTAGTTTGCCCAATTAGGCCAGTACCCGTAGATACAAAAATCGCGATTTTTGATGACATTAGGATTTGTGTTTTCATTAAATAAAATGTCGAGACTTTATGTCACGTGGAGATGGTACCCAGAACCTCAGAACAGAGCTCTCATTGTGTTCGAATTGAAACTAAATAGCTGCACTATGCCTCCAATTCCAATTACCTAGGTTTAACACTGTTTATATCTTGCCCTACAGCATCCCAAACAACTCAGGACTATGCAATTTCTTGCGACGTATTAAATGACAACAGAACTTTCAATATACAATTCCTCTACTTTTGAGCTTTGTTGACAAAAAATGTTTGTACTTTCCAACAGAATAGCTGGAATAAAAAAACTTACAATAACTCGAATGCCCGAAAGATCCACAGACGAAAGTTCAGGTCAAAAAACAGTATATTAATAAAAAATCTAACAATAAAACACGAAAAGTCTGGATACTGAGAAAACCGGCAGATGTTTTTCGTACATTTTCCTTGTAAAATGACGTCCATATTTTGTCAACAAAAAAACATACAAAAAACATATTGCGTTCACTCTTTTGACCATCATATATCACGAAAGTGAAACATATAAAATATATGAGATAAAAACCCATCAACGGAATATCTTATAATATCCTCAGGCGGTTGTTTAGTCCTTATATTCTCAAATCGGTTTATCGACAAAATACGAATTCCAGTCTCGGTCTCTCTCACGAGATAATTTCAAGAAAATTTGATAGTACAGTGCAGGGTAGTTTAGTAGATTTCATTCATCTAACAAGCAAACTTGATAGCCTCTTTAGCCGTTAGTTTTATACAGGAAGTTATGTGCTACAACATCAGTGGAATCGTGTAGATAAGTTTATTAACTTCGAGGAAATGACATCGTGAAACAAGAAAATTTGCATGATAAATAACAAATCCCTATTATACCGAAAACCATCCATTGGAAAATATTTCCATAGCTGATGGAAAGTGGCAAGTTCGTTACTTGTTTCCTTCTCCATTGAGATTAAGAAAAATTATCCGTACTCTATTAAAATTTCATTAACAATCTTCCTGACGTTTAGCGCTGCTATTGGTAAATTTATCATTAATCGTTGTGCTCCCCACATTTCTGGGTCAAATTTCGTTTTCGTCAGTCTTCGTTTTAATTGCATCGTTTGCAACAAATTATAATCCAAAATATTCAGTCTTATCGTTGGTTTGGATATATTTCTAGTTGATATTTGCATGCATATTTTGCTAGTTTTCCTGTATGACTTTATTCACTTGTAATACAAATACTATCGTCCACGTGCTCTTGTTCACATCGTGAATACCTATGCTTCAATTTTTAAATAAAATTAGCTATAACGAATAAACCCCGTCTAGTCTCGAAGAACCAAGACGAGACGATACAATACGAGATGAGATATTTTTGAAAATGTTTTAGAGACCACATAGGGCGCAACCCGAGAGTCTCGTTTCTAATCCGGCATAGGCAGCAACACATTTAATTATGAAAATCAGCTTACCATCTGTGAAATATTTTATTTTATAATTGATGGTTTCCAAAGCGACCATTTTGAACATCATGTTTAGCTAGTGATTTTTTATTACATATATTATTATATTTTAGTAATGTTTGTGTTATTTTGTTAGTAGCACAGTAAACAGTGTCTAAAACAGCTGATGGGAATAGAAAAACGTGGTGCAGTAAATATTATGTCATAATATCTAAACTAGGAGGAGCATTTTAGGAAACCTCAATAACACCACTAAAAGCTACTAGATTGGGAGTATGTTCCTAAAGGTGAAATATTTGTTTTTAATAACCAAGTCAAAGAAAACTGTAAATTAATAATTGTTAAGAATGGTTCAACACCATTGTTTGGTCGAGATTTGATTAACCTTTTTGGGCTCAAACTCAATTTACAGAAAGAGGTCAGTGACATTCAGCTCAATATGATTACCGGCGAAGTCAAAGTTTATAAAGACTTGCATATTTCATTAGATTTTATTAAGATATTCTATTAAATTAGTACGGATATTTGTTTAAAAGTGGATTGGGCTGTTATAAATTTGGAAACATTGGGCTAAAATTGGTTCCGGGGACAAAACCAATATTCTGTAAACCCCGTCCAATTCCATTCGCTTTCAAGAAAACAATAAATTCTGAACTAGACGAGTTGGAAAGGCAGGGTGTCATTTCTTTGATTGGAAACTCAGATTGGGGTACTCCGTTGGTGCCGGTGGTTAAGGAAAATGGTAAAATTCGACTGTGTACAGATTATAAAGCAACGGTTAATACATTTTTAGAGGATAAGAAACACCCTTTCCTGCAATAGATGAGTTATTTGCTGCACTCCGAGATGGAGAGCATTATACTAAACTTGATTTTTCAGTAGCATACAACCAATTGGTGCTGACAGAGGAACCCAAGAAGCTATTAGCATGGAGCACACATCGTGGTATTTATTTGTCCCATCGTTTGCCTTATGGAATATTTCAAAAAGTAGTGGAAAAGGCGTTGCAGTTATGGGAAAAAGCCGAAACGAACATCTACAAAATTTAGCTGAGATTGTCGATCGCTTAAGTGCTGGATTTAGAACATATAATTGACAAGGAAGGTCGTCATAAAGATCCAGAGAGAGTTAGGGCTATAACTGAGATCTCAAGGCTGTAATGGGTAGTTGATTATTTAGGTTAGAATTTATACTTTAATATTAAATTATAGGTTATTAACTTTAGTATCAATGTATTCAATTATAATTATGAAATATATCGACCCAGCAGTTTGGTTATAAATTGTTGATCGATATAAGTAACAATTGCTAGATAAGCAGACACGCGCTGTATTGAAAGAATGTGTAGATTCGCAATTGTTGCTTTGGGTTTTGTCAAGGAGTTCAAATTAAACATTTGTCGAAGAAAGATGTGTTTTATCTAAACAACGTCAACCCTAATTAAAAGGAACCTAAACCGAATAATCTAACATTATTAGAAGGCCATCTAGCTTAAGGATTCTCAGGCTTGATAAATTATCATGGTAAATTTGTTCCCGATTTATCCACGATATTGAATCTACTGTATAGATTGTTAAGAAATGGTGTTGAATTTATATGGTCTTCGGGGTGTGAGAGAGCTTTTGTGAAGGTTAAGCAGGCTATTTCTTCGGAGAAAAGTTTAGCTAATTTCGACCCTCAAATGCCATTAAAACTTGTTTGTGATGCTTCCGGTGTGGGTATAGTAGCTGTTTTGCTTCATATATATCCTGATGGTATTGAATAACCAATTAGTTTTGCATCCCGCGTATTGAACGAAGCAGAGAAGAATTATTCAGTTATACATAAGGAAGCACTTGCAATTTATTGGGGGATAAACAAATATTATCAGTATTTAATGGGGAATAAATTTGTGTTATGTTTGGTGAAAACAAGGGAGTTCCATAGATAGCTGCAGGAAGGCTTCAAAGATGGGCATTTTTTTAAGCGGGTTTCAATAAGTTTCAATATATTAATGGTAAACATAATGGAGCTGATGGACTATCTCGATTTCTACTCAATATTATTGAGACAAATAATATTGTAGATGTTAATTACTTTCATTTCTTAGTTGAAGATCAGTTGCCTATTAATTCTGATGATCTTAGAAAGGAAACCAGAAGAGATCTGGTGTTAAGTATGGCTTATTTGTTTGGGCAGAAGAGCTTAAGTCATTTTACCGTAGGCATTCTGAAAACAATATTGAAAATGGGTTGGTCATGTGGGGCTACAGGGTCTAGATCCCAAAAGGCAACTGTTGGAGGAAATTCATGGGGCTCACAATGGTATGGTAAAAATGAAGCAAGGCAGTATTTTTGGTTGGCTAGTTTAGATAAGGATATTGAGAACTTTGTCCAAAATTGTGACGTTTGCATGTTATATTTAAAAACACCATAAAACCACCACAAAATTTCCGGAAGGTAAATATGCCTTTGATAGAGTACCTACACATAGATTTTGTAGGGCCATTTAAAAATGAGGTTTATTTATTAATTGTAGATTCTTTCTCTAAGTGACCAGAAGTTTATAAAATGAATAAAATGGACACTCCAAGTACTTTGGAAAAATTAAGGGAATGGCTAGTTTAGGACTTCCCAATACTCTTGTTTCAGATAATGGTACTCAACTGGTTAGTGTTGAATTTGAGGAATTTTATGTAAAAAACGGCATTAATCATGTTAAATCACCTCCCTATCATTCAGCAACTAACGGTGCTGCTGAAAAGGGAGTGAAAAATTTTAAAAGCGATTTAAGTAAACTGCTACCAGATAATAAAAATAAAAGACAGACTTTGGAAACTCTTGTAAATAAATATTGGTTTTCATATAGGAATACTCCACATTGTTTAACAGGAGAAGCTCCTTCCAAATAATGTTTTCGCGTAAAATTAGAACACGACTTGATTTTTTAACTCGACCAGTTTCAGACAAAAATATTAAAAGATAAATCGAGGTAATAGAAATGTAGAGTTTTCGTTAGGGTAACTAGTTTATGTCAGAGACTACAGAAATAAACCCGGATGGTCGAAGGCGGTCATAAATGAAATACGGGGACAGGAGAATTATTGATATAGTCCTATAGAGGATGGTAAATTAAGGTGGTTAAGACATTCAAATCAAATCATTAAATTGGGTCAATTTTACGAGGGGCTAGATACATCGTGTTAACGGGGAACCACATTACAATCCAAAAGTATGTATACCTAAAGATAGTAGTGTTGAGCAGCATGTCACTTCTTTTGACTGTACAGAATTAAATAATAAACAGGTACCATGTGTTGTGTCCGAAAATTCTGTGAATTCGGAGAGTGGGTCCAGGAGGGTTTCTCAGAGTGAACATGTGTCGACAGTACGAAAAACAGAGAACGTTTTATTATATCCTGATAATAACTGTAGTGCTCATAAAGATGATATTATTGAGTTTGAGAATAAAGATATTGGTAGCCCTTAAGGCCACTATGTATAAAAGGTGACTTGATAGATATGTGAATGTTACGTCTGTCACTGTTCCTGATCCTGACAAGTATTAAATAAAATACCATTTTTAGTAATTTAAACCGTCATTTATATTTAAATGTATTACAGTCTTGTTCAGAGTTTTTAAACTAATTGACAATTACGTGAAATATGTATTGTACTTCTCGCAGTTGTCGTGGCCAATGAGGGATCAAGGCATGTCTAAATATCGAATCATCATTGGCCATAGCATAGACTATAGATTTTGTTCATCACACTGAATAAATAATAAAAATATCAATTAAAGAGTGGTAATAAAGATTGAACTAATCAGTATTTTTATATAAACACTGAACTGACAAATTTCGTTTTCAGTTGTATCAAAAGAGCAGTATAAAACGGGCGGAAATCTGACCAATCACTTAAATTCAAATCGCTCCTCTTAGTTTAAAAACAAGGTATTAAGCGAGTTCGTAAATTCATCAGCATTTTAGGGTCTGGAAATATGCGCTCTGTCATTGACGTCAAACGATGAACTCGATGGATTATAGATTAGAAATGAATTAGTTATTTTCTTGACAGTTGGAATTAACTTCATGGTTATTGGTTAGGTTGAAATTTTCAAATTCTGTTTTCTCGAACACATCGGCTGCTACTGCTGATGTTACTGCTTGAAGAATTCATTTTATTAATTAAAATTGCCTCCATCTCGACTTAACACTGCACAAATCACAAAGATACTACTCTAACCTAACCTACAAATGTTACATCCATCGGAAACATCAGCTTTTAAGTTTGATGAAACTGATGACTAGTTCGATTATTTCACACTGAAATTACGAACGCATTAGCTGAATTTGTACGATGAACCATCGGCAATTTACGAAGGGTTTTATGGAATTGTGCTTAATGCGCATTCTCAATTGCTGAATTTAGGAACTCGCCTATTGGTGAGCAATAAATGTGAAGCTTTATGGACATTTATAACATGAGAAAGTTACCCTTAAAAAGTTATCCTATTTAATACCATCTTTTGACAATCTACTTATATCTACCACGAATTTCGTTAACTCTTGTAGAGGATTTTCTGCATCTCGGATATACCTTTTCGACAATGTATCGTTTCTCAACCTGTCCTAAGCTTCATCAATAAATTTCAGAAATTTCTTACAACCTCAATGTCATTATTTGCCATAATCAATAATAAAATATTATGTGAATGCAAATTTTGTTCATGATCATAATTTGTTCGAGATATTAACTATATAAAAATAACGAATGAAACATCCCAATTTCATTCATGAAATGACGTGAAACCTTCAATTTTAAAAACATTTATCTCCATGACTGCGCCATACTTCCTCTACTTAGGAAATCAGCAGTGTTGTCACGTCTTCTACCGTCAATCGAAAATGATAAATGTTATTTCTAACCACCTGTTAGACAATTAATACCGGAAATGCCGGCGTCCGGCAATTTACTAAATTAATTTGGAAGAGCTCTTCGGTATTTTGTAAGATCGCTGGCTGCGTATTAACGATTTGGAGTGCACGGAAATTATAATCCAACCAATCCACATTCCGAAGTACTGGTTTGGTTATTAAACGGTGATTTCGGAAACGGGCTCTGAATAAAATATCTTTGGTTAGCAGAATTATGGAACATATCAAACGGGTAAAAATGACTGAAAAACTGCAAAGAATCCCTTAACAGGCTGGCAAGAGATAACAAAGTGTCTCTAATATGGGTCCGGCACATGAGGGGATTGCAGGGAATGAAATGGCGGACCAGTTAGATGAAGAAGGCTCTAAAGGTCCGGAACCGTTTTGTGGGATCACAAAAGATTGCATAAGAGGGGAAATCTGGAACTGGTTAGATAGGGAACACCAACTCAAATGGAGGTTGTCACAAGGGCACAACCATACAAAGAGTTTACTGAACAAGGTAGACAAGGAACTCTCAACCAGGCTATTGAAACTGGGTAAGAGACATTTAAAGACAGTTACCGACTTGATCACTGGACACTGCACCCTGAGGAAACATCTGTACAAAATGGGCAAAGTTAGTGAACCTATTTGCAGAAAATGTGAACTTAATGATGAAACACCTACTCACATACTCTGCTTCTGCGAGAACTTACAAGTACTTAGACGAAAGCACTCTGGAGAGAACTTAATACAAACAACTCCTGAAAATCCCTCCTGTCAAACTAGTGGCCTTTATAGAAGACACGAAGCTTCTGGAATGGAAGTAGATAAAATGGGAAATAGTACAAATGTTCAAGTGCCTGGACTGATGAGCACAATCCAAATATATGAATAAATGAATGACTTAGAGTTTACAAAAAAAGCTCCGCAAGTGACCAGAATATAACAGTGGCATCCCATTAGGTAGACATCGTAAGAGTTTAAGATTTCTAGGATTGATTCATTATTGGATTTTACGCTTTAAGCTTGGGAAGCACCGGCTGCAACCTTTTTTGGCAAAATATTTTATTGCGCAGCATTCTGCTGCGTCAAAAAAATAAAACAGGAAACGCACCGGCTGGCACATATTAGCGAGTTCAGTAAGTATACCTGAGATGCGACGAATTTTTTCGTCACGTGACCACAGATCAGACGGAGTAATTGAATTAAGCGAACGGTACAGATCTCTATCAGTCAAAAGTATCAAATATCATATTTTTGTATACGGCAAAGTGACAAGTGGTTTTGATTGAACAAGCACTAGTTAGTAGCTGATCGGCGTAGATATTTACGGAAATATTAAACATTGTGTATCCTAGAAATGATTTGAATAAATAGCTGCTCTGGTTTCTGGCATCGCTTTTTGGTGCGATACATTGTGCAGCGTTGCAGAACAATGTTTCACTTCTCTTTTCTGAAGAAAATGTGGGACTAATATTGCTTGAGTTGCGCAGCAAAATGTTACAGCAGGTTCATTTCAAGCTTTAGTCTCCAGTAAGAGAGGAAAACCTGACGTCAAAACCGTTAGCAAAAAGGAAAGCGAGTTTTAATGGAGAAAAGAAGGTAAATAAAGGTGACAGAAGCTTGCATCTTATGCACAACAGAATGACCATTTTTGACCATTTTTCGAAATTTTTGACCATTTTTCGAAATTTTTGACTATTTTTCCAAATTTTAACAATTATTGACCATTTTTGTCCAATTTTCAAAAATGTTGACAATTTTTAACAATTATTGACTATTTTTGACAGTTTTTTATAATTATTGACCATTTTTCAAAATTTCAACAGTTATTGACCATTTTTGACAGTTTCTGACAACTATTGACCATTTTTGATAATTTTTTAAATTTTTTTGACCATTTTCCAAAAATTTTGACAATTTTTAACAATTAATGACCATTTTTGACAGTTTTTTATAATTATTGACCATTTTTTTCAAAATTTTGACAATTTTTCGAAAAATTTGACCATTTTTCAAAAAATTTGACAATTATTGACCATTTTTCAAAATTATTGATTGATAATTTTCGACCATTTTTGACAATTTTTGACGAATTTTGAGTGGTTTTGACAATTATTGACCATTTTTGACAATTTTTGAAAATATTAGGCAATTATCAACCATTTTTTCAAAATTTTTACAGGTTTTGACAATTTTTGACGATTTTTCCAAATTCTTGACAATTTTTGACCATATTTAAAAAATTTTCAAAAATTTCAACAATTATTATTGACCATTTTTAACAGTTTTTGACGAATTTTGACAATTCTTGACCGTCTTTGACAATTATTGACCATTTTTGACCATTTTTCAGAATTTTAACAATTATTGATCATTTTTGACCATTTTTGACAATTTTTGACGAATTTTGAGTGGTTTTAACAATTATTGACCATATTTGACAATTTTTGGAAGTATTTGGCAATTATTAACCGTTTTTTCAAAATTTTGACAGTTTTTGACAATTTTTGACGATTTTTCCAAATTCTTGACAATTTTTGACCATATTTAAAAATTTCTCAAAAATTTTAACAATTATTATTGACCATTTTTAACAGTTTTTGACGAATTTTGAAATTATTGACCGCCTTTGACAATTATTGACCATTTTTGACAATTTTTCAAAAAATTTAACATATTTTGAAATTATTGACCGCCTTTGACAATTATTGACCATTTTTGACAATTTTTCAAAAAATTTAACATATTTGGCAATTATTGACCATTTTTTCAAAATTTTGACCATTTTTCAAAATTTTAACAATTATTGATAATTTTTGACCATTCTTGAAAATTTTTGACGAATTTTGAGTGGTTTTGACAATTATTGACCGTCTTTGACAGTTTTTGACAATTTTTGAAAATATTAATCAATTATTAACCATTTTTTCAAAATTTTAACAGGTTTTGACAATTTTTGACCATAGTTAAAAATTTTTGACAATTATTCAAAAATTTAGACATATTTGGCAATTATTAACCATTTTTTCAAAATTTTGACAATTTTTGACCATTTTTGACAGTTTTTGACAGTTTTTGGCAATTTTTGACAGATTCTGACAATTATTGATCATTTTTGACAATTTTTCAAAAATTTTGACCCTTTTGCAAATATTTTGACAATTTTCAACAATTATTGACCATTTTTGACAGTTTTTTATAATTATTGATTATTTTTTGAAAATTTTAACAATTTTTGACCATTTTTCAAAATTTTAACAATGATTGACCATTTTTGACAGTTTCTTATAATGATTGACCATTTTTCAAAATTTTAACGCACCGTTGGTTATATAGTATCGCGCGTTATTTCAATGCGTATCTCTCTCTCTCTCTCTCTTTCTAATGAGTCATCGCGTGAGGAACGCTTTTTCGTAACATCACACGTTTCACGAGTTCACTAGCCTTCCCAAAATTCCTATGTCGTGCAATAAGAAGCAAGCTTCAATATCTAAGTTTGACTCTGGATAGTGAACTCCTGTGGAACAAACTCGGAAAGGACATAGCACACAAAGCAAAACTGGTTTTAATAGTGTGCAGAAACTTGACAGGGAAAATTGAAGTGATAACCCAAGGATTCCAAGGGATTATTATCATGTCGGATAGAATGCGAATGCCTAGAACAACTTGAACTAGGCAACCCTATTGTGGAATATAAGGAAACAAAATAGCAGATGAATTACCAAAGAATTACCATTTTTCAAGACCAGAACCCTTTTGCGGTATCAGCACCAATATAATATAAAAAAAAACATTCGTAAGATCCAGTAGGGTTGCGACAATCCTAGATACTCCTAGGGAATTTAGACCAAGTGAGATCAAGCAAATACAGAAGCCAGAGTAGGACTGCACTAAGATTTTAAATAGGTGTCCTAGCCTCAATAGCCTCCTCAAAATACTGATACTAGTGGAAAAGGCCGTTGTAGATTCTGTGGAATGGAAAAAGAAACTTCAATTCACTAACTTGCGAAATGTATAGCACTACAGAGTCCCAGGGCAGACTACTGGATAGAAGAGGAATACTTTCCTAAATTAAAGCCTACGGATACTCAAAAACTCCTCCAAGAAATAGGATAAATGAGCTATATATCTCTCTGATTCTCTACACGAATGGGATAGACGAGGGGGCACAATAGATATCTTAAGTCCCAGTGAAACTCTTACAACAACTGGGTAGATCTACAATGTTAAATGGCTCACTTGCAGGTCACAGGTTGCTTAAAATTTTATTATGACACGATTTAGGTTCTTTCTGAACCCGAGGTACCGTCTTTGATTGGAAGATAATGATGGGCCAAATGGAGCAACCTGTTCCGTTAAGAATATTTGGTGAAATATGGATTGGTATGAGCCACAGATCGCAGCTGCCAAACAGATCTACTTTTTCAAACCTAATCTTACTTTGGTTCAGTTTTTGTGGTACAGATATTACTACCAGTTAATTTAAATGTACAGGGTGTCAATTTTGAAACTTACAATGGGCTGTACCTCGTGAACGAAAAGAGATTTCAAAAAAAATTCAAAACCGTTTCTAGGGTAGAGAGGGGGAACTAAAATGACATGAGAGAGAACGCACCCCCACCTTCCCCACCTACAAAAATTTAAATGGCAACCCCCTACTTGTGATACGTCGTTAGAAAGCCCGTAGAAAATGCTTTCCGACGGTCTGAGTCATAATTATACAGGGTGTAACAATAAAGTGTAAAAATTTATTTGACAACAAAATGAAAAAGTGTTAAATGTCGAACTACAAAAATGTTAATAACTAATTATTCGTCGTAAATCGTCGATTGAGGTTGGTTTATTTTTATAAACAACCGACTTAAGGTGACCCCCAGAAAAAAATCAGGTGGCGGTAAGTCTGGTGACATAGGTGGCCACTCAATGCGACCTCTCCTTCCAATCCATCTAATTGGATAATTATTGTCTAACCAGTCCCTAACTGCTAATGCGTAATGGGGAGGTGCTCCGTCGACACCCTGTGTATCTTTTAGGAGGTACCTCAAAAAGTGCTTTGGAAAGTAAAAAATATCATATTCATTATAATAAGCTGATTTCTGTATTCGGAACGTGAATAATCAAAAACTTTTTATTAAAAAGAATTTTATCAACGCTCATCATTTTTCAATTGAAATACGTAATGCCCTTCATGATAGTCGAATATTTTAACGTAACGACATATCACGCAGATCATGCAAAACCATTCGGTAATGTAGTTAAAATAATTTGATGTTCTGGCATGCATTAATTTGTATTCCCAGAAATGTGCCTATAAATTATTTAGATAAAATCTCTTCAATTTGTCAAATTCCAATTGCATTTTAATGAATTCGATTGCTGAACAAGTTTCGGTTATCTACAGTAGCATTTAAAATTGAATAAAACATCAACGTGATATTAACAATACAATTCAATATCACCGGAAAAATACGAATATTTTCCCAATTATCTCGGTAGTTTCATTAATACAAAGTGGTTCAATCATTTCAGAATATTTTATTTCTTCGGATCTTTCTATAAATTTTAGTTTGTAGGGGTTTTGTGATATGGCGGATTTTAAAGTAGTATCCACATTTTCGACGAATTCTCCTGGAAATATACAGGGCTGATCCATCCATTACATTTACTATCCGAAAGGGTAAGAAAATGAAATATGTGTGCAAATCAACAAAAACACCAACCCGAAGAACGTAAGACTCTACGATAGTATGACACCCCAAAGGTGCTTCGTATCCGACCTAAGTTGATCCAAATTCACGATGAAAAACGTCCCAATTTACTACGTTGGTGCCAATCCAGTGTTTTGGGACCAGCTTAGTTTATCTTCTTTCATTCACAGTCACACTGATGTTTAATTTTAACTACAACCACTATAATATAAATAATCCAATTGAGATCGACCATATTATCACCAAACCCTTACAACCAAAATTTATAATAATCGTGCAAGCCGTTTCCGTAATATTTGAGGCGTTCCATTCTTAAAACCCACTCTGTATACTGAATCGTGATTTTACTATCCCGGTATGTTCCGACCTATCCGTAAGTAGCGGATTTAAGCCGTTTTTATTCGTGAATAAGTTTTCAGATCCGAAGGTCTTATCGATTTTTTGATTGCGTATTCACATGCCCATCGGGACCGCTTTTCACAATAGATGTAAATTATTAGAAGGCATAAAATATCCCATTCGCATCTAAAAAATAACAACACCAACCAAAGCATCGTACGAAAATGTGACAAATGTTTGTTCTCCGTAATCCATCACACGCCGTTACTGCCGTACCCAAATTCTTGAATAGACATAAACATCTATATATTTTTTGTCGTTTTTGTTTTTTATGCTCGATTTTCGTCCGTTTTCGACTATCCGACATTTCTGTTTGCTTCTTTTTCGCAACAAATCATTTTTTCCAAACTAAAGCAAATATTTGGTGAATCTAACGAAATTTGATATATTTTTTTCTCGGCTTGTGGACAGGACAGCATTTCTCTTATAATAAATTTTTCACAATCTCCCTGATAATATTCATAGCAAGTTTTTCAAATTTTGGGAAAAAAAACACTCTACATCTACAAGGTGTATATTGGTTTATTTTCAAATATTCCTCAATGTACCCTTCTCGAAAATATATAATACTCTCCATAATATAGAGAAATAAAATGTCCAGTATTCCATGAATATTATATTAATATTAAACAGCTATCAAAATGAACTACTGGTACTTTTCCCTTTCAAATATTCTTCCTACATTACTTCGGCTTATACCATGGTTTGAAATCCAATTTGCGGTAGAAGTTTGAGGTGATTTTTCCAATTTTATGACGATGTTTTGTCTAACAGTTCATTCGTTGCGATGGTCTGCGATGGTCCTGGTTTTTGGCATATTTTTCATAATCCAAGTTCTATTTCTTCTTCTCTTCTCCTTCTACCTTTTCAGGTGTCGGAAGAGGATTCCGGTTCCTCTTGTACCCAATGCTTCCACTCTTTCCTGTCTCTCGCTAATCTTTTCATTTAATCTAGAGTTTTTCCTTTCTTATTCCCTATCTCCTTTATTTGGTCTATCCACTTTCTTCTCGGTCTACCCCTTCTTCTGTGAATAGTACTTCCAGCTTCCATCACCTTTCTTGTAATTCTATCTGTATTCATTCTGACAATATGTCCATACCAATTTAATTGTTTTCTCTTTATTTTTCTTATTATTGATTCTTGATTTGTTATTTGTCTTATCTCTTCATTTCTACATTTGTCCCACTTTGTTTTCCCTGCTATTCTTCTTAGGTGCTCCATCTCAATTTCATTTCATTTTGGTTTCATCCTTCTTTCTTTTCTTAGTGTCCAATTTTCACTTGCTTATGTTATTATTGGTATCGTTATTGTATTGTGGATCTTCATTTTCACTTCCATATCAATATCTCTATGTCCCAGTATGTCTTACAGTCTCGTTAATTTATTCTCCCTATTTGCTATTTCTGCTTAAATCTTCCCATCTTCTGTCAATATAGATCCCATACCTCGATACTCTTTCTAATGTCTCGTCTTTACATTTTATTTCATTAGTAATTTGATCCTGTTGTTTACAATTTGTGATCATCATTTTAGTTTTATTTGTATTCACTACCATTTTCATGTTTTCTATTTTTTCTATCCACATATTCACTAGCTTCTGCATCTTATTTCTGGTATTTGCTATCAATACCACATCATCTGTATATAGTAGTGAGTGAATTCATTTTTACTGGTTACTTCGTTATTTGATCCATAATTAATATGAATAAAAGCGGACTTGAGCTATCCCCCTGTTTTAACCCTTTCTTCATTAAAATTTTTTCTGATTTCATTCCTGCTATCAGTACTTTAGCCCTTACGTTCTTGTATGTGCTTCTGATAGCCCCTTTTAGTCCCCTAGTTATTTCCATCTCATCCAAGCATCTCCAGATTTCTGTTCGTTCTACTGTATCGAAGGCTGCTCTTAGGTCGGTAAATTTTTGAAACATTTCTTCTCTTTTTTCTAGTTTGCTTCCCATTAGGTCTGAGTGCTGCCTGCTCTATTTCCAATTTATGTTCTACATATTCTCTTAGTCTGTTTTCCAGAATTCTGGTGTATAGCTTATAGCCCGTTTGTGCTGGTCATATGGCTCTATATAATTATCATATTGCATCTGGTCCCCCTTTTAATAAATTGGTATTATCAAGTAATTTTATCAGTCTCTAGGTATTATTTTTTCTTTCCCTGCCTCTTTGCATACTTCCCAAATCCATTGTTTTCCTTTCTGCCCCAGCCATTTTATCATTTCTGGAGCAATACCATCTTCTCCACTTGCTTTTCCTGTCCCTATTTCATGTGTAGCTTCATCTATTTCTTCTATGCTTATTTCATGCTCTTCTTGATATTCTCTGTTTATCCTTTCTTCGTGTGTTGAGGAGTTGAATTTATCTTCGTAATATTCAGGCCACGTTTCCATTATCTCTGTCTTACTTGTTTGTAACTGATTATTCATATTTCTCACTGCTTTCATTTATTTTTCTTTACCTCCTCTCATTCTTTTTATCTGTGTCCAGAATTTTCGGTTATCTACTTTATGTGTTTCTGTCAACTGCTCACAAAATTTTTCCATGATTCCTTTTTCTCTTGTCTTATAGTATTTTCTACTAATTTTTTCTTGTTATTATAGTCATCTTTATCTTATTGTGTTCTTGTTAGGATATATTTTTTCCAGGCTTTTTTCTTTTCCCTTACCATCTTCATTCCACCAGCTCGTCCTTTTTGGGTGATTTTTCCAATTTTATGACGATGTTTTGTATATCAGCTCATTCGTTGCGATTTGCGGTCGTCCTGATTTTTGGCATATTTTTCATAATCCAAGTTATATTTAAACGTAGTAATATTTCAGTTACCGTTAAAAGTGATATAATATTTTTTTCAGGATGCAAATCATTAAAAATGTTCAATTATTTTCCACGAGTTCTAGCACGATCGCCACAGCCTATTATCATTAAAATTGCAATTCGATCTTTTTCAGCTAAATGTCACATTTTTAATCGTAGTATCAATTTTTGTGAAGTACAATTAACTTGACAATTACCTACTAGGCAGACCTAATTTTTGATAATATAAAAATCCTAACATAAAAGTCATCAGATAAAGTACGACCAGAGATCTAAGAAGGTCGTAAATCAATATAAGCCGATGATCCTCATTAAAATATCTCATGAAATAGCTTGGCATTTAATGTAACGGCTTAAGAAGAATGAAACTGATATACAGTGTTGCAAAGAGACTTTGAGGAATTCTCTTTTACAAAACGGATTTAAATTTAAAAAACTCACTAGTAGCAGAAAAATCATAATGGAATCTGTGCGCCTCAAGAAGTGGAGATTTGAATATTTATTTATTATTATTTATTAGTGTATTTGGATAAAACTTGATTCGATACACATGATTATTCAAAACAAAAGTTGGGTAGACTCATCTGACTTGTGTCAAACTAATGCGCCGTCTAATAAATAAAAACGTATTTCGATAATTCACGCAGGAACCGAAAATGGCTCTTTAGCAAATGCGTTGTCTTTATCGGCAAAGAATAATAAGGACTCTTTAGTCGATTATCATGATGATACTACATCCGAATTATTTGAATACTGTTTCCAAAATAAACATACCAAATATTCCACCCAACAGTATTATCGTCATGGATAATGCTAACTAATAACTTTGTTTCAATTTAAAGAATCCTATTTTGTTTTATTTACGAAATTATTTTCATTTTGTAAGCCGTTATTGCCAAAATAAATCAAAACATATTATCTTAACTCGAAACATTAATTGTTAAAGAGAAGTTAACAATTAATTTTCGATTTTAACAACATAAAACGTAAGCATATTGTTTCAATATGTAGCGACGTTTACTACCCCCATCAAATAATTATTCAATACTAAATCGCAGTTCGCACACACCCCGCACATAACTAACAAATTTTTTAAGGAGAAGGGGCAGGGTTTCTTACAGTGGTTCTGAATCCAGCTGTCCAGCTAAATACTTGATTTTCATTGAAGTGAACTTATAGAAAAAAACAGTTACTAGAAGTTTTACGCAGTTATTCGATAAAGAAGAAATATTTTTGTGATTCATTGGCTGCAAGCTTGGGACATGCGTTGCTCAGACTTCTTCCTCATCACTGTATGTTTAACCCAATTGAACATATCAGCTTAAGTCAGCAGTTCGAAGAAATAATACTTCTCCAGCCTTAAATTCAACTGTGGTAGCTCTTATTCAAACAGAAACTGCAAACATTCCTGATAGCAGCTGGGCCAAGTGTGTTTTCCATATTAACGGGGTGGAAAAGTCCTATATGGATAATTCTCAATTATATTTAAGCGATTTTTCTTAATGATTATCTTAACCCAATATCATTATACCTACCTATAAAACAAAATTTAATGGCTAGGACAGGTACAACTCTTCGTAGACTCGACCGCCAGCTGTTAATTCAAGTGCTGGGTGATTTATGAACTTCTTAGATCTCTGGTCGTACTTTACATCATACGTCATTGTACTCGCCTGCAAAATGTTCTTAAACATTATCAATTTCGGCTTAAAGATATTCACTTAGTTCCATCCTTTTGGACAACCCTATATATTTAAGATGCACTAAGTTTCGTTTTTCGATAGCTTGAAGGTTGTTAAGTTTACGCTATAAGTATTACATATTTTTGAAAAGAGCACATTGAGGACTATTCGAGACTATAATAATATACAAGGTGTCCAACAAAAAAAGCTAGATAGCTGTTTTGTAACAAGTTTATTCAACACTTTGTAATTTTCAGATACTACACTAAAAACCACAGTTGATCTTCGTAAACTTATGCTTAATAATATTGCAATATCAATAATTTTTTGGATATTCTGGAAAACGTATTAAAGCCAACCCTGGCAAATACCGACAACAACAAAAAAACGCATGCATATAAATTTGAAGAAAGAAAAAATTAAGTCGGAATGCACGGAAGTCTATTAAAATGAATTTATTGAAGTCTTTTGTGACATCAACTAATGTAGACTCAACTTTGTGATTTTGTTTTCGCTTTGCCTCTGTCGTACTAAGCGTTTGCTAATTATCGTCTCTCATCTTTATTGAGATCAGTCAGAAACGTTCAAATACCTAAAATGAAGAAAAAAAAGATAAAAGAGTTAACTGGCATCCAATAAACGTTTTTAATGGACGAATTTATCTCTCTTCAGGTTTCCCGGAATTAAGTTGAGCTCAGATCAGATAAGACAGATGACAAGAGTCTTTTGAATAGATAATTGATAAACTTTTACTGTTCTCTTCTACCGTACTATAAGTAATATCCAAAGTAATAATATTAAAATAAATCTCAACCACTAAAACATTCTTGTTCCTTATAATATTATACGTTTAAAAAGTTCATCTTGATTATATGATACCGTGAAAAACGAGATATTTTTCGACTCATAAATAAATCTTAGTGGCAACTATTGAAAAGAAGCCACGGGCAGCAGTGACGCCAAGCGAACGTTGACGGTAACAACTTGATGTTTTTCTCCTGCTTCGGGGCAGGTTTGTTATCATCCACATGGTTTGTGTGTTTTGCCTTTTGGGCAATTTACAGGCAGAACGTTTCCAAATTCAAACATTAAAATTTAGTGCTGATTAATTCCTGATAGTGTTTCACTATTTTCGAGCATAGCATATACAGGACGACTTTAGTTTTCAGCTTTAAAATTAAAATGTTCTCGTTTCACTTAACTGACTATCAAACATGCTTGGTTGGTTTATGTGAATTTTTTGTAGTGGTTTAAATGTTTGGAAATTTATTCACAACCATCACAACTGAATTTTCTTCTAGGTAAAAAGGTTTAATAAGGGAGAATGATTGATATCTATTTGGTCGTTAAGAAAATTACCTGAATATTTGAGATTGAAACAAATTAAATTGATTTATTTCATCGTTTAGTATGGATCTTCATCAAGTAAAAGCCTCATCTATTCAATTTTGAAAATGCTTAGTTGATGATAAAAATTCATTTAATATTGTACTTTCAACTAATAATCGTGTATCGACTGTTTTTAACCCGCAAATATGGAGCGCCATAATATTTTTAAGATTTTTAGCGTTAATGTATAGAACAAAACTCTTTTTAAATAAATCATTACCTAAACAATGACTCGAGCTTTCTTTTGATGTATTCATGGTTTCTTTCAATCTAAAATCTATTTGTTCTTTCCTCTCTGCTATTTATAAACCGAATATCAAACATTGCTTAGAAAAATATTAACCTATTTATATTTAAAAACATAATACCAGACAACTAACACTACCTTATATCTCGGTTTGTTAAGAAGAAGTAGAAATATAAATTTCAAATAATTTAATATTTTTTACATCTTTGACTGAACTATAACTAGTTATCTTTGAAAGAAGGTGATTTTACGATCGCCACACGTGTTGACTCATTAGTTGGTAGTCTAACATCAAGAAAGAGTGTATACAATATAGAATTATGTTTGATAAGTAGACAAATATAATATTAGTACCTTTCAGAGTTTAGCTCCGCACCTTAACTTAAAGTTGCTATAGTATAGATAGCTGCACTATAAGTTTTACGTCAACTATACCATCAATTCGCTGCATTGTTTCTTAAAATTTAACTTATCCTCAATTGCCCTAAGTTCAATTTTCTCTTAATGTAGATTTGTCTTTTTTGAATGAATCTACCGACTTTTTAATCATTCAGATATACGCAACTAACAAAATTAGTCTAAAGGGGTCCACCTCTTTCTTTCTGTTTGTCTGTCTGTCTCTTTGTCTTTCTCAGTATCATATTTGTTTATCTTCCTGTTTGTATATCTGCCTGTATTTCTGTATGTCTGACTCTCTCCGGCCATCTATAATAGAATGTGTGTCAATATGTCATCAACTGATCGGCTTAAGCAATTAATTATTAATCAAAGCAGTTTCCCTAATTGATTGAACTGGCAATAGCAGATTCAAATAATAATGTTGAAATGGAATATTGTTGAATTCCTACGTGTAGCGAATTATTATTAAAGATAACCAACTAACCTCTTATTGAAATGAAGAAACTCAATGTTTTTCACTTTTTACCCGCCTCTGTTTTCTAGCATCGCCGGTAACCGTTCCCCTGGTAACCACTTGCTCTTAATTGAAAACCAACCTGATGACGAATCAATAAAAGGGGCCACGCCCTTCAAAACGTGCTCGACAGATGCTTGTTTAGGTTAGAATTTTCGTCAGACGCTGTTACGCCGATCGGCATGATTTTGTGACTACCGGCAAAGCACATGCCACATCATGTTGACATAGTTAACATAGTGGCACATACTAGATTTATTTATGGTACAGACATTATTAGGTAGAAGATGAAGGGTTGATTTTTGTTTCGCTGTTTATGTTGCTGTAGTGTGCATGGTCAATTTTAATTTTTCGTACGATTTAAGCAAAATAGGGTTACCAAAAAATGTTATTTATCTTAAATAATAGCGAAACGATGTCAAACATTTGTTCTGAAACTGGAAACAACCAAATTCACAGTTTGAGCTTGAAATTTTATAGGAATCGTAGTATTTCTCTATGTGTTTTTACATTTGTTTTCCATGTCTCTTTACCACTATTGTTGATATCTGTTTGACTTCTTTTATGGGAGCTGGGAGTGTGAATCATCATCTGTATTAACTAGTTTTTCATTTATGCAATGTACTTTTTTATTGACATTTTCATTTTTTTACTTGTCTTGGACATTTACTCTGTTGGAAATCCGAAAAGTGTTAGACTTAATTTGCAAAATGATTTTTACACCACTTTTGTTGCACTTCACACCGAAAGCTGGACAACTGCCGAAAGCATGCACTTTACCACACTTTGTGCATTGATTCTGAGACTGCTGCTTTGATTTATACCTCCATGAATTTGGTTTCAACTGATTAAAAGAGGATTGACCAACTTGTTCTTGCAGAACATTTATTTCAGAATCAATATTACTATGTCCATTCGTAAGTACTTTCAGCATTTATACAGATTTTGACAGCTTCATCCAAGGTTTTCAAATCTTCTTGTAGAAGTTTTTCACGAAATCTTTCTGATTTCCACCAACATGCCAACATAACTTTTATTAAAGATTATCCTAATGGTCAAAATTCAAATGAAAGCGATAAATTTTTTAGCTCCCTGATAAATTGATCCGTGGACTGACCTTCTTTTTGCTTATATGAAAAAAATTTATACCTCTCAAATGTTCAATTTTTCTTTGGTTTCAAATGATCATCGAATTTTTTAAGCAGGACAAATCTGAGCTATAGTTTCATCAAAAGTAAAAGTATTATTATATTATTATTATAAATTCTAATATCTTCATCACCTATCAGTGTCAGCAATTGAGCACACTTTGTACTTTCTTCTTTCTTCATTATTTCAGTAGCTTTAAGGTACATGCACATGGGCGATATTCCTCTGAAAGTCAAGTTTCTTAAGTTTTCTTCAAGAAATTTGTTTTACGTTATATCTTTTTGATGAAGCTCTTTACTTTATGTTTTATTTTAATGAATTCTTTAATTTTTATTTTTACGTATTTCACTGACTTGCGCCATGTTGATATCTGTTTGACAACTATTACAAAATAAACAAACTATTTTATAATTTCAAATATTTTTATCGAAACAAAAGTTAGAAATACCTACTTTTTATAAAAATGGATGAAAGTGAAATTTAATTTGGAACGTTTTGTCACTTCCCATATATAATATTTTTTCAATATCCACCGAGGAAAATGTGACAAAAAAGAATGTATTTGATGTTATCGAAATGAAATTGTTTCACTCGTAAAGAGGCCCATACAATATAAGTCTGTCTTTATTATCGAATTCCATTTACACTTCATATAACTTTTCTTTTCTCCTTCAATTTGATTGTTTCGAAAATACAATTCAACAATCCGTCGACACAAAAAAAAACATTCTTAACGAATGCATCAAACGAAACAGTTATTTCCAATTCTAAAAGGTATCTGGAAAATAAAAGCATTCACAAAATTGACGAATATTTTTTTATCAAGTTATGGAAATCAGGATACGATTTTACATAATACGAGGCAAATTGTTACGTGAGCCATTTCTTACTATTTAACTAGTTTATGTAACTGGGTATTAGAATACGCCTCAGTGTGTTTAAATCGAACTTACTGTGACTACATCAACAACTCCAGAAACATGAAGTTTAAATGAATATTTCCTTCATGTATTAAAAATCCCATATGAAGCGGGAATTTTTCTGTGAAAATTGCCCGGTAGAATCCGAAAATTTCCGCTAGCTATCAAAAATTTCCCTGCAGATCCGTAACTACAGCAACGAGTGTTAAAATTGCGCATTTGTCATTTTGACATATGCCAAATTTTAAAATTCGTTGATATGTCGCGATTTGAACAAGATTCTTTAAGTTCTATTCAAGAAAAAGTGACCGAAAGTAAACCCAAAAATACAATACTGAACCAGTATTAGGTTGTTCATGTTCATATACCTAATTGTTGTTTAAATAAAAAGTTCAAACTAACGTACTTTTATTTCTTCTACTCGAGAAATATTCTACCGAATTACACTCGTGCATAAATAAATGTTTTAGGTTACATTGCTGCAGATCCACAAGCTAGTGTATGAAAACTAGCTTGCGAGTTAGAAATTTCTAGATATTGTGTTCACTCTATTTTGAAAAAAATCTCTTCATCAAGGATTTAAAGCTACATATTACTATAAAAGACTGGTTCATTGTTATGCTGAATGAAAATCCAAATTTCACAACAAATATAATGTGGTCCGATGAAGCTACATTTTCCAGTAATGGATCTGAAAATAGACATAATACACACTAATGGTCTGATCATGATCCACACTGGATGCAACAAGATTTTAACCAGGGTCGCTGGTCAGTTAACGTATGGTGTGGGATTTTAGATGGTAAAATGATAGGCGAGCGTTAATTAAGATTCTTAAGAAATGAATTATTAGAAGATTCCCCTTTAGCAGTACGGCAAAATTTGTGGATTGAACAAGATGGCTGCCCAGAATACTTTAAAAATGGAGTGGTGCATTTTTGAAACCAACATTATGAGTATAGGTGGATAGGAAGAGGTAGCAAATTCCCCTGGCCGCCAAGATCTCCCGACTTTACTGTGTAGGATTTTTATTTAAGGGGTTGAATTAAGGATTGAATATTTCAGATAAGACCTGCAAATAGAGCAGATCTTATTCAACGAATACAAAGCTGCTGTCTTTTCTACCACGCAGAGATTAAATATCTGCATCGTAAAAGATGGAAAGCATTTAGAGCAGTATCTTTAGGTTACTTTGCTAGGTCAATATAGTTTATTTTTGCCGTTTCTGTTGCGTAATTAATTGTTGGTTATTCTTACAATTATACTGAGTTTGTCAAAATCCTATTTTTATGTATACCTATTTTTTCTCGTATTTTCGCTTAGAAAATAGATATTGAAATGCGATTTTCACCTTTTTTTTTAAATCTTATCCTCTTCCAAGTAACTGATTAAAAAATATAGCATCGCATTTGAAGATTCCCAAAAAAAGTTTAGAACAAAACAATTGTTCAATCAGCGCCACCTAGCGACCGTTAAAACCACTGGAATAAAACGAATATATAATATTTTAGTAGGCATTGAATTCCCTCTCAAATGATACTAAGTTTGTCAAAATCCATAAAGCGGAACAAAAGTTGTATCAACTTTTATAGAGTCAGCTTTCCCACTCAGCCCTACCAGTAATTTTACAATATAAAGGGTAAAGTACTGGAGCAAACTTACGTAAGATGATCTGTTGATTACGAATATTTAAATTTTGATGTACTATAACGGTACATTTATTATAGAAAAATGATGTTTTTGTGTTATTATTGCAAACAACGCCCTATAGTGGTGGAGTAGGAAACTTGAAAATAATTTCCAGCCGTTTCTCGTATGCGAGTTTGTGATAAAAATTTTTTCTCCAAGCTGTACGATAAATAGTTTCTGATATACAACGGGTTACCTTTCTTAATCAGACACCCGGTACAGTCGACGGAAAAGTATTGTAGCATTAACACGCGCTTCAAAATATCTTCATTAATTCACTTGTTGGTTAAATAAATATCAATTATAACAAAACTTTATAGTTATAACCTAAGAATTTATTTACACTAGCAATGCCCGATATAGAAAAACATTGTTACCATTTCCGTATTTGGTGACAGACACTTTTTCCTTGATGTATCTCCGCTTCAAGTTGATTAATGATCTAAAGCTGGTAAATGTTTCTATTTTCAAAATGTTACCTACCCTTCTCTTGTGATCAATCACGGCTTTTTCGCCAGCCGGTAATTTTTTAAGATTGTTCCCTATCTCGTCAAACTACTGTTTTTGTCTGGTGGAGATTTCTTTCCACTGACAATCTCAACAGATTTTTTAAATAAACAAACATGACCAGGATCGACGATTGAATTACATTTATTTGCCATTCTATAAAAACCTTAATTTGGTAAGCTTGAAGCAATATTTTTATTTGAACAAAGCTTCGTTTATTCAATTAGATTGTGAGTAATTTTAAAAACAAAGTGGTGTCAGTAATTGCACATAAAATTAATAATATACATACAACTTATAAGATAAGTCTAAACTCATTTCATTTAATGACACTTCCGTCAGAAGAGTGCATAAGACCTGTAAGAAATTTACTACAGGATAAAAATATTAATCCAGGAATAATATCGGATATACTCAATTTGTTTGTATGTATTTTACTTTTGACAATAAGGTATATATTCAAAATGAATACGTCTGTCTCCAAAGCTTCCTGTTGGTGACGGTTTTCGCAGTTTTTATTGATAAGCCGAAAAATTGGCAAAAATTATGGAAGATTATGCTTACAATATGAAAAAAAAAACGGTGAGGACTACAAAAAGTCAAGTATCAAAACAATATGGAACACCATGGAGCAGATGCTACAAGAAAAGTACTATCAAGAATTTAATATAAAGATAGACCCATTTACCGACATTGTCTTTAATTTAGCTTGTTTGACAAAGGACTTGAAGCGAAAACAACTTCAAGGTAACCAAGAGAAAAGATAAGTAAGTTCGAAAGCCCTTACAACACAAGAATTATTGGAAATTCATAACGAAGACTCCATAGACGACCTACAGAAAAAAATATTTTACTCATTCATTCTTTTTTAAACTTGACTGGCGAGGAAACGAAGCAGTGAACTGCAAAGTACATTATTTTCAACAAGAATTACACCTAAAAGAAGAATTTACGGGACGTATCGAATACAATCCCATATTTTCAAAGACCACACAAGGAGGTGCAAACGCCAGTAGCAAATGGTTGGTAAGAAACAACACTAACAAAGATCTTTGTCCTCGTCTATTTTTAAAATTATTGGAAAAAAGGAATACCAATCCAAAAGTCACAAGTGGCAGACTTTTTTGACAGTCCATCCAAATTGGAAAAAAAATTATTTTGGTACAAAAACATGCTTATTGGAATCAACAGCATGGCAAAATGGACCTAACTCTCGGCAGAAAAAATTAGCGTAAATACCAAAAAATTCAAAGTAACAATCCACTCACAACGTTCTTCCACTATTTCTGCCCTTGGGAAAAAGGTGTAGGTGAGCAAGAAATGATCAAATTAACAGAACATCCCCATCCCATGCCAACTCTTTGAAACCTTATTTGTAGCTGGATTCTGAACATCATTTAAAATTAATTGAAACCTCAAGAGAAAAAGCTCCAGATCAAATAAATTTTCCTAGTACGAGTTTAAACATACCCCAAGTACATGTTCTACAATCACATCAAAACGATGAAAATAATGCACAAACGTTTAATTATCATAACTAAAGCTCGGATTATAGGCAAAATGCCTTTTTTGCATATTTTGCCTATTCTAGATGATTTTTGTATATTTAACCTTTTTTCATAAATTCCGCCTTTTTGTGCATTTTTAAACTTTTATGCTACCCTACTGATGATGTTATTCATATTCGGTACTTCATTTTATTACTAAACCTTTCTGTAATAAAATTTTTGACTAGTAATAAAATATTAATGGTTTGTTTATTAATGGTCTTCTGCAAAAATTTACCTACCTATTTGCGGATTAAGAAGAGGCTTAACAAATGGGGAATCCCTATTGTTTTGACCTTTATATCAGTTGTACAGACGGTTACTGAATCAGAGTTTAGTTTTGTTGCGTATACCGAAAAGTAAAGAACACACACTTTAAAAAGTTTTAGTCGTTTTGTGAGTTTATTTAGTAAGATGACTTCTAAGTTAAGTGCTTGAGTCCGACCATATCTGGAACTATCTCTAGAAGGAGATGGAGCATTTTGTAAACCGTGTGGCAAATCAGTAAGTTTCATTTTTTGTTCCTCTCAGTCACTGCATAACTACATAGTATTAAAATTCTAATTAATTATTCTTATTTTTTTAAATTCCCAGATTTCAAGTACAAAAAAGTTCTTTATTGACCAGCATTGTGGAACTCCACTTCACAAACGGAATTTGGAAAAATTAAATTCCTCTAAGTTAGTCCAAACATCTATACCTATAGCATTTGCCTATATTGCCTATATGTTAAGATTTCTGCCTTTTTCAATAAAAATCTTTGCCTATATAAGCGCCTTTTTTTTCAGTTTTTGTTGCCTATAAATCCAAGCTTTAATCATAACTGTAGATTTAACAATAGAGCATAAACATACAAAAATAACTTGTTTGTTTATATAAAAGTTACAGTTATGATAATTAAATTATTTTTATCATTATGATGTGATTGAAGGTACGTTTCAGCTCGTGCTAAAAAAAAACAACTAAACCGTTGAAATTGAAATAAAAAATAAAGAAACATCAAGAGCTGTACCCACTATTCGTTAGTTATAAATATTAAGTTACAAACTCCTTAAAAGTTTTAGCCAGTCGAACGAAATTTTATTAATAGAAACTTTTCTCGGAATGAATTTAATAGGAATAACTTTTAAGTTCGTGCACTTCAAACATTATATTTAAGAAAATGTCTTGAAACTTCCATATCCGTTTATCAATTTTCGCAAAGATTTACCTTCGTTGTTTTCCTAATACACTTTTCAATTTTCTTAACTTCCCAAAACTCTTTTTCCCTATTAGGAAGTTAACAAATATATTTCGAATAACTTAATATGAAATGCCCCTGTATTTCAGTTCAATTAAAAACATACATTGTTACAGTGAATGTTTTAAAAAGATATTTCATCTTTTCATTCAACAACTCAAGAACAAACAAAGTTTGCTCCGAGAACTTATATTCTAGTATAGAGTCTGTTTGAAATAGACAGAGAGTAATAAAACCTAATTTAACAAGCAAAACCCTTACCGGGTGGGATCCAAAACTCCAGAAATTTGAGAGGATTTACATTATAATTCAAATATTTATTCTATTATTTGCATACCCAACCCTGTACAACGTCGGTATACAATAGAAGTCCGTTCTTCGGGTCGCTTGTAATTACAGTCATAGCCGTTCCTTTAGGTAGAGCTGTCAGATAATCAGAATTTAAGTTTAAATTGCTCGAATTACTTTTCGCATATGAGACACATTTATAAATATATACTGAATACCAATTTAAAATGTTATATTTTTTGAAGAGATGTCGACAAGTTTCTCTACTATCTAGGTTAGGTTGGGTTAGGCAGAATTCGTTTTTGAGATATAAAGAAATATATATAATATGTGAGAAGACAATTGCATAATAGTGTAATGTTTTTCTTATGTATATAAATAGTTTTTACCGGTGGGATAAAATTATACACACTACGGCAATTACTATCTATTTATTTAAAGGAACACACACTATATTAAACTTAATTTATATACACACTCTTCTTAATGTCTACTAATTTATTTACACTCAGTATATTAGTTCTAATTTATTTTCATCGCTTGAGTATTACACTATTTATCTGCAATATTTAATCACTGTCCGATTACTAAGAACTTCTGTAAACTGTTTGTGAACTAACTCTTTACTGTCCGTTTCACTAATTGTTCACGTACTCAAAAACCCGCGTATATATAGTCCTTCTCAACTCTAGAAGATTCCAGTACCTTCCGCGCTCGCCCTATACTCAAACAAAATCGTTGTACTCGAATGTTCTCGAAAAAGGGGGGCGCAGCCACCAAAATTTAGAGTCGAGAGACAGGGCCAGCTTTAAGTTGGTGACCTCGCAACAATAGACATTAATTAATTGATCTACGGTGAAAACATTTTTCAATTGCAAAATAGCTGCTATTCAATTTTTCACAAATATGCGTCATATTTGTATCCCAAGTCATATTACTATCTATATGGGATCCTAAAAATTTAGTATTGCATTACATTAGAATGTCGCAATTGTTTACTTTTATCACTGGTTTATTTTGAATGTCTGTTTTATTCGTAAACAGCAGGTCTTATCAGAATTGATAATTAAGGAATTGCTTAAATATAAAAATTCACAATTATTTGGATTTTTAGAATCACAAGCAGGTACGCCCTTGGAATGGTCATTTTACAAGGGTTTATTGCTCTCTGCCCTTTTCAAATAAAGTATAGAGGTATGCATTTCAGGAATTGTTTCAGGTACAATAATAAAAGCAAGGAATATTTTATGGGCCATTATTTTACCATATATTTATTAATGTTTGAAGATTACAAAAAAATATCGAGTGAAAAAATTATAAAATTCAAAAAGTTAATGGCTGATGAAGTGGGTGGGGGAAGTGGGACTCAAAATATTGGCTGGCCCTAATTGTCATCACTGCTACCCTCGTAGTACTCTGAAATAAACTAACAATCAATTTTCAATCCAAAAAAATGGTAAAAGCTTTAAAGAAGTCAAAAAACGTTTTTTTTGTAAAATAGCGGCTGTCTGGAGTAAAAATAAAAACATTTTTCACCAGTTTTTTTTCACTTTTCCGAACATAGTACCTACTGTATAAACAAGGTTCAGTAGAACTTTAGATATCATGACAATGGTCTCGAAATAAGTAGTTTCCAAAAAAACTCGTTTGAAGTTTTGCGCAGCCCAAACCATTTTTTTTGGAGCCGCTCATACCGGGAGCACTGCAGTCTATTGGCTTATTGTACTACTCCCACATTTAGTCCAGCCACCCAGTTATCCCTGTACCTTCGAGTAGACGATATACAGATTGCGAAAATCCCTTTGTTACGCTGCGACTTATACAAGTACGACAAGGAAAATATGAGCAAAACTACGTGAAAGAGAGAGAAGACTTGTTAGCCCAGCGATCAGTCCCCTCTACCAAAACAGTTAGGCGTGTATTCAGTCCCCTCCTATTTATTTTAACTGTTGTGTTGCCAAATGTACTTATCTGTATAAATTATTCCTAATTTTTGTATATCGTTATTTTAAAATTTTCAACTGCATTTCAAGCGGCAACAATGTTAAATACCAATAATTGTTAAATCGAAAGCAGTGTACGGGATTTTATTTATTGCAGATTGTAATTCGTCCAAATTTTTTCTTGAACTCCATTATTTTATTCTTATTTGTGTTGATCTCACTTATTTTCAAAAGTCTCAATAATATTACCAATCTCGATTTTCTCCCACTAAACACACCGTTATCCGGTGTTAAAAGTCAAATGCAAAATAAGTTATTTATTACTTAGAAAGTACCAAACATTCTAAACTGGCAACGCTGTAGCAGAGACTGACTCCGCACTCTGTGAGTAGGTTCACTGTGTTCAGTAGTTTCCCAACATGGAAGGAGTGAGGTTGTTAAAGAAATAAAAAAATACACTCGTTATTACGTAACCTATACATCTTAAAATTCATTTTTGATCGTTTCTGACCAAGCTGACAATTAATTTCTAACTACAATAGGATATTATTTTAGCCATTGTAACTTGAAAATAAAACATTTATTCTTGAGATAAAAATAATGGAGTAATTGGGTATGAAAAACTAAAGATCGATTCCATTAATAAATTGAATTGAAAAAATGAAATAAGTAGGTACTTATTCTAAACATAAAATATGAACTTCTTGAAAAAATTAAACTAAAAATCCGTTCTAAAGGTAAACATAATTTTAATGAATTAAGTGCTCAAATAAACGACCTTGCTGTGCCAGGCAATAATCAAATCTGTCATAAAGATTTGATCTCATATCTCTAAGATTATTTGGCGTAATGCTGGCACAAACGTGCTGTATTTTCATCCTCAATTCATTTAAATTATTAGCTCTTTCAAATTCATGTTGATAAATGCTACTTTTCGAAAATCCCCAAAGAAAAAAATCATTTGGAGCTAGTTCAGGTGATCTTGGAGGCCATTTAATTGTACCATTAGTACTAATAATTCTGTCGGGGAATGTAAACCTTAAAAATTCCATTACTATCCTTGAATTATGGAGTGGACAACCATCTTGTTGAAACCAAATTCTGTTGAGATCAACATCGGGTATAAGGAGAACTGCAGGAATTACATGATTTTGTAATAACTCTTAATATTTGGCGGAATTTAAGTTCCCCTCAATAAAAAAAGGACCTATAATGTGGTCACCTAAAATACCCGTCCAAACATTCAGCTTCTGCGGATACTGTGTTCGGATTGGAATGCTTAGATGTTTATTTGCCCGAGACCAATATCTTGTGACGGATGGATTGTGTTTTTGATGTATTGAAAAGGTTGACTGATCCGTAAATAAAATATTTTTTAAAAAGTTCTCGTCAGCATTTTGACGTTCCATCATTTCTTCACAGAAATCTATTCGTCTGATATTGTCCTCGGGAAAAATTTCCTGCGTTGTCTGATTCTTATTATTAGGAGTAGGGGAAGTTGGGGGAATACCACGCGGGGGGAATAACGCGCATCTAGGATATTCAGAATCTCTAGACGTACGAAAGACTTGGCAAACACTGGATCTGTTCGTCTGCTATAAAAAAACATCCGTCAAAAGTCAAGTCATGATTTCAGTGTATTGCAGAAAGTAACTGAGATCTGTACGTTTTAGGTTATGTTTATGTAATTTTGTTGGTGTCTTTAAGTGTAGTTGTTGTATTATATGCTATCAATATTGTTTTTTTTAATTGTAGCTAAATATATACTGTTTCATCTCGACTATAAACAGTTCAGTAATATTTTACCCTTTGCCAAAAATAACTGTTTTTGTTCGGAGGTGTGCTTTGGGGGAAAACCGCGCAATTATTGTGGGGTAATTGCACGCTGCGCAGAATTACCCCTTATGGTTTGTAAGATTTTTTTTTAATATAGATAAAATGCCAAGGACATATCAAAGAAAAACAACAAGAGGTCAGCAATTACGAATGGCTATGAATGCCATAGAAGCCGGTCGAGCAGTGAGAGAAGTTGGTAGAGCATTCGGTATACCTGAATCCACTTTAAGGAATAGAAAAAAGCCAACATTTTGATAAAATCTGAGTTGGGAAGACGTCCAGTGTTCATCTAGGAAGAGGAGCTTTGCACATTATTAAATTAGCAAATGCTTTCTACGAGATACCTCGTTTAAGACTGAGATCTGTGGCCTATGATTTTTCAGTAAAAAAACAAAGAAATCAAAGATTCGATAACGAAAATAAGTTTGCTGATGAAGATTGGGTTGAACTATTTTTGAAGTGTAATCCCCAGATGAGCCTTCGAAAACCAGAAGGTCTAAGTCAAAATCGTATTATCGCCTTCAACAAAACTGGAGTAAACCTGTTTTACAAGAGCCTAGAAGATGTTATGGAAAAGCATAAATATACAGCCAATCGTATTTACAATGTCAGTCCACCCTCTTCTGAGATATCATTCTTTAAAGGTGCTGAATGAAATTTAATTTTAAACTTTTTTCTCAAATTTAAGTAGATATGGAAACTTGGAATTTTCTAATTTGCAATGACTAGCCAACGGAATTTTTCAACATTTCTTTAACTTTATAAAGGGGGTGAAACCATCAACCCTCCACCCAATTTACTATCAAGGAACGCCTTTGTTGCGATAATTTCAGTGAAGCAGAGTCGAACGCGGTTAGTACTTGGATGGGTGACCACTAGGTGAACACCGTACAGCCTGCACCGAAACACTTTAGACTACTAGGGTGCACCTTAGACTACTAGGGTGAGTAGCATATGAGGAGCACGAGGTATAATGTAGATATGTCGTCTTTCAGAAGAGACGTAAAACCGAGGTCCCGAGTCCATGGATGATGTCTCACAACTGATTTTATATGTGATGTCGATGACTCATATTGCGCGAATTTGACCGAGATAATTTATAAAATACGTCCGTTATCACAGAGTATATAATTTTTTCCCTACCCTTTACCGTACTAAAACTGAAAGCTAGGTTGATCTAGACAATAAATAATAGTGATAAATTTATCACCAAAAAATAATTTGTAACGAGAAGACAAACGCCCGACCGAAAAACGAGAGATAAGAAAGTAAGAATCAAGAGTCAGCCTCACGTAAATCACTGGGACACAAAACCCGCTGATAACTTTTAACCCACCATCAGAGAACATCCAATTTTACCCTATAAATCTCCAGCTAATCTCGTCTAATTCAGCCTTTATTATTGTTACAGACCGGCAAGCACTTCCACCGCACCTCACTTCTCATCAAAGCCTTCAACCACAAGTTTCGACTGGATCTCGAGCTTAACACGTAAGTTACACAACTTTGAATTTATTAGGGGTGGTTCTGGCCAACGAAAACTTCCACGAGAATCAAGTGAGCAATAATTAAATGGCACGGAACGACTTCATCAAGATTCCTACTATTCCGTGTCGGAAAGTTTCCATCCAAAAAAACGCTCCGACTCATTTTAAAATAAAATATTTTCGCCTAAGAAAATTTTTAAAGTCATATCTCCAATTAGGTACAGCCAGTTTATTTAAAATAGAAATAAGAAGTGCATCTTTCCAATTGAAAAAGGTGAGCTTGCTTCTTATGCACAATAGAATGACTATTTTTCGTGAATTTTTCACCATTTTTCAAAAATTTTGACAATTTTTGACCATTTTTGACAGTTTTTGACGAATTTTGACAATTACTGACAGTTTTTGACGAATTTTGACAATTATTGACCGTCTTTAACAATTATTGACCATTTTTTACAATTTTTCAAAAATTTTAACATATTTGGCAATTATTGACCATTTTTCCAATATTTTGACAATTTTTTCAAATTTTAACAATTATTGACCATTTTTGACAGGTTCTGACAAGTTTTCAAAAAATTTGACAATTTTAAATAATTATTGACCATTTTTGACAGTTTTTCATAATTATTAACCATTTTTCAAAAATTTTGACAATTTTTGACCATTTTTGACAGTTTTTGACGAATTTTGACAATTACTGACAGTTTTTGACGAATTTTGACAATTATTGACCGTCTTTAACAATTATTGACCATTTTTTACAATTTTTCAAAAATTTTAACATATTTGGCAATTATTGACCATTTTTCCAATATTTTGACAATTTTTTCAAATTTTAACAATTATTGACCATTTTTGACAGGTTCTGACAAGTTTTCAAAAAATTTGACAATTTTTAATAATTATTGACCATTTTTGACAGTTTTTCATAATTATTAACCATTTTTTCAAAATTTTGACAATTTTTGACCATTTTTGAGAATTTTCCGAAAAATTTGACCATTTTTCAAAAATTTTGACAATTTTTGACGATTTTTCCAAATTCTTGGCAATTTTTGACAATGTTTCAAAAATTTTAACATATTTGGCAATTATTGACCAATTTTCAAAAATTTTAACATATTTGGCAATTATTGGCCATTTTTCCAAAATTTTGACAATTTTTGACAATTTTTTCAAATTTTAACAATTATTGACCATTTTTGACAATTATTGACCAATTTTGACAGTTTTGACAATTATTGATCATTTTTGACAATTTTCCAAAAAATTTGACCATTTTTCCAAATTTTGACAATTATTGACTATTTTTGAGCATTTTTGACAGGTTCTGACAATTTTTCAAAAATTTTGACAATTTTTAATAATTATTGACCATTTTTGACAGTTTTTTATAATTATTGACCATTTTTTCAAAATTTTGACGATTTTTGCCATTTTTTCGAAAAATTTGACCATTTTTCAAAAATTTTGACAATTATTGGCCATTTTTCCAAATTTTTGACAATTTTTGAAAATATTTGGCGATTATTAACCATTTTTTCAAAATTTTGACAGTTTTTGAAAATATTTGGCAATTATTAACCATTTTTTCAAAATTTTGACAGTTTTTTACAATTTTTGACGATTTTTCCAAATTCTTGGCAATTTTTGACAATGTTTCAAAAATTTTAACATATTTGGCAATTATTGACCATTTTTCGAAAATTTTAACAAAATTTGGCAATTATTGACCATTTTTCAAAAATTTTGACAATTTTTGACAATTTTTTCAAATATCAACAATTATTACCAATTTTGACAGTTTTGACAATTATTGATCATTTTTGACAATTTTCCAAAAATTTAGACCATTTTTCCAAATTTTAACAATTATTGACCATTTTTGAGCATTTTTGACAGGTTCTGACAATTTTTCAAAAATTTTGACAATTTTTAATAATTATTGACCATTTTTGACAGTGTTTTATAATTATTGACCATTTTTTCAAAATTTTGACAATTTTTGACCATTCTTGACAATTTTTCGAAAAATTTGACCATTTTTCAAAAATTTTGACGATTATTGACCATTTTTCCAAATTTTTGACAATTTTTGAAAATATTTGGCGATTATTAACCATTTTTTCAAAATTTTGACAGTTTTTGAAAATATTTGGCAATTATTAACCATTTTTTAAAAATTTTGACAGTTTTTGACGATTTTTCCAAATTCTTGGCAATTTTTGACAATGTTCCAAAAATTTCAACATATTTGGCAATTATTGACCAATTTTTAAAAATTTTGACAATTTTTGACCATTTTTGACAATTATTGACCAATTTTGACAGTTTTGACAAGTATTGATCATTTTTGACAATTTTCCAAAAATTTTGACCATTTTAGACCATTTTTCCAAATTTTAACAATTATTGACCATTTTCGAGCATTTTTGTCAGGTTCTGACAATTTTTCAAAAATTTTGACAATTTTTAATGATTATTGACCATTTTTGACAGTTTTTTATAATTATTGACCATTTTTTCAAAATTTTGACAATTTTTGACCATTCTTGACAATTTTTCGAAAAATTTGACCATTTTTCAAAAATTTTGACGATTATTGACCATTTTTCCAAATTTTTGACAATTTTTGAAAATATTTGGCGATTATTAACCATTTTTTCAAAATTTTGACAGTTTTTGAAAATATTTGGCAATTATTAACCATTTTTTAAAAATTTTGACAGTTTTTGACGATTTTTCCAAATTCTTGGCAATTTTTGACAATGTTCCAAAAATTTCAACATATTTGGCAATTATTGACCAATTTTTAAAAATTTTGACAATTTTTGACCATTTTTGACAATTATTGACCAATTTTGACAGTTTTGACAAGTATTGATCATTTTTGACAATTTTCCAAAAATTTTGACCATTTTAGACCATTTTTCCAAATTTTAACAATTATTGACCATTTTCGAGCATTTTTGTCAGGTTCTGACAATTTTTCAAAAATTTTGACAATTTTTAATGATTATTGACCATTTTTGACAGTTTTTTATAATTATTGATCATTTTTTAAAAATTTTGACAATGTTTGACCATTTTTGTCAATTTTTCGAAAAATTTGACCATTTTTCAAAAATTTTGACGATTATTGACCATTTTTCCAAATTTTTGACAATTTTTGAAAATATTTGGCGATTATTAACCATTTTTCCAAAATTTTGACAGTATTTGAAAATATTTGGCAATTATTAACCATTTTTTGAAAATTTTGACAGTTTTTGACAATTTTTGACGATTTTTCCAAATTCTTGGCAATTTTTGACAATGTTTCAAAAATTTCAACATATTTGGCAATTATTGACCATTTTTTAAAAATTTTGACAATTTTTGACCATTTTTCAAAATTTTAACAATAATTGATAATTTTTGACAATTTTTAATAATTTTTGATGAATTTTGATAGGTTTGACAATTATTGACCGTCTTTGACAAATATCGACCATTTTTGACAATTTTTCAGAAATTATCAATTATTCATCATTTTGTTGGCCTGCTTATTATCCTTGGAAGAGATTAATACATTTTATCCACAATCACATTATAATTGGAGTTTTATCCACACTTATGAAACATATAAAGTAGCACTTTATCCACTAGTGGAATAATGAAAAATACAATCTTAAATCAACTACATTTTAATTATTTACTTATTAACATTCATATTGATAAGCATTTCCTTTTTTGTTTTATCATATTTCACTTCGTTTCCATTAATAACAAGCTTGTAGTTGTCATAGGTTTCAGAACGCAAAAATTCTTCCACTTGTGCTCTTTCCAATACCTCAGCTTTCTTTGCCTTGCACCCTTTCGACCCACTCTTCAGTTAGGCAGTGAGCCTACTATATTTTCCAATGTCTATGTTTTTATGGACCTTTATAACGACCTTCAGCATCGATTACTTCTACCACATGTATGAAATTGCATACTTTCTTCCCATTCATTAAATTTGGAAAATACCTTTTCATAATGTTCCCTGGGCTTCGCAGAAAATAATTGGAGAGTTGCTTCTTCAGCTTCCTGAAGGATTATCTCAGGAACAAAAAACAATAGCATGCAGAAAACTAAACGTTAAGTAGCACAAAAATTACAACAAATGTATTCGTTTGTCTCATTTCAAAGCAAACAAAATAACGCTAATTAAATTTAAATGATTCTCATATTTTGCCTCGTCAACATTGTATTTTATAAAAGCTTTTAGATAACAAAACTTTTTATGAAAATCGTGCTGAGCTTTTTTATTAATATTTCTGTAGTTACAATAAATTCTGACGCACACGCATTGTCAGCAATTTTTACGTTCACTTTTCGAGGGATTTTATGGAAAATTGCTTATACTACAGGATTTTTTTTATCGGTTATCACGCAAGATTCGGTAAACTGGAAATCAATTTAACTGAAATTCAACCAACGGCACTTTTTGAAATAAATACAGTCTATTCACTATTTCGAGTTTTGTTGACCATACAAAAATATTACACAACTCGTTTAATAATTGTAGGCTTCTGAGAGTCATTTCAACATGGACATATCATAACACAACCGATCAGTTTATTTCATGTTCATTGATGACATCTGAGTGTCATCTTCCAAGCAAAGCAAAGCCTGCTAGACAACATAGGCTGTCGTCTACGTTTGAGATGATTGGGTCTATTCGGTACACAACTGCGATTCACAAGAATCTATTCTTTATTGTTGTCTAGCTACTGCAAAAGATCTGAAACATTTCTTGAACTCCAGGTGTGATAGAATGTGGGATACCAATGGTAGCTTCTGATTCGATTAAGACACTTGTGGTGTTCTATTTTACAACAAAGTCTGCTTGGATACTAAGAAATCTAGACCAGATATAATATTTCCATCGAGGAAAGTGCTTTTGGGCCATTTGATCAAATCTCTTCAGTTATTGGTTTAAATACTGTTGCAAAAGAACCTTAGCAGGTGAAGATATTTATCCTGCACCTGGACCAAAGTCTGAACCACTTTTGAATCAATATTTAGTTATCTAATTCTTTATACAAAAGACCCAGTCAGCTCTATCCAGAGAAAAAATATTTCTAGGCAAGTGATAAAGAAGCTTCCTCAATATGGTCCAAGTGAGATCAAAAGAATTCACCAAGAGTTTTCCACCCGAATAGGCACTCAAACTAGTGAAGCAGGATTATACTTGTGGAATTCATATCACTACAGGCACAACAACTGGGATAATACTGGAAAGAAGACGGAGACTGAAGCATATGCATATCCTAAAAATCCTCCAAGGAATGGGACTAAGAATCTACCGATCTGTGATACTTTTCTCAGGAACTGAGTAAAAGAAGGGGACACAATGGATCTTTAAGTTCTCAGTGAATGCCCACCCCAATTTATTCAAACATATACATGGTCCACGAGGTGATATCTAATTTTTTTGATGATGTTTTCTGGGAATGCTGTTCACGGGTCGAAATTAAGGGTATACTTATACGAAGGCAATTCTATTGAAAAAACTCGAGCAAAAATAATTAGAAAATAAGGAGGAAATTTCGAATAAAAATTGTTATATTTAATTAACGGTATGAACCGGGCTACTCGATTAATGAAAAAACGATGCGGAATTAATAAAAACTAATTTCCATAAATTTCAAATATATATTGTCGAACATATATAAAGCCGCAATTTAATCAGAATCCCCATATTAAATCCACCCCAAATTGATCCTAAATCCGTTTTTATTCGATCTGAGTCACGTTCAAAATGATGTACATTTCCCATTATGTTCTATCTAACAATAGCCGGAAGAGAGAAGTGAAATCTAAAATATATCATGGCAAAGAAAGCAAAATTCTCACATGACAAACATATCGTGAAAGAAAACGATAGTTTTCTTTAGTTACGTTAGATCGCGCTCAAATCGAATAACGTTTAAACGGAACCATCCACCAAATCGGTCAATTTTATTAACCAACATATGTGGGCTTGATATAATTTTCTTTTAGCTCCCGCATATCTCTCTGAATCCACCTACTTTATCGTTTAAGCTTAAGTCTTATGAACAGCACCAGATCTCCATATATGTGATTTCTGGCTTGACACACTTCCATAAACAAACTTTCCTAGGTGGTCATGAGTCAAGTATCACTAACAAATTGCTGTCCTTCTCCTTGTTTGGCAGACTTCACCGTAGTTTCAGATGTTCTTACCTCTCGAAACTTCGCCTACGTCTGAATATAACAATTGATGATAAGAGGGCTAATCTGTAGACCCTCCAGTAGAAATCTTTTGTTTCCCATATTCCAAGAAAGCTATTCTTACAAATAATAAAAAAAGATGAGCGGTCGTCGGACCGCCGACAGAAGCTTGCTTCTTATGCACAATAGAATGACCATTTTTCGTGAATTTTTCACCATTTTCCAAAAATGTTGACCATTTTTGACCATTTTTGGCAGTTTTTGACGAATTTTGACAATTATTGACCGTCTTTGACAATTATTGACCATTTTTGACAATTTTTCAAAAATTTTAACATATTTAGCTATCATTGACCATTTTTTCAAAATTTTGACAATTTTTGACAATTTTTTCAAATTTTAATAATCATTGACCATTTTTGACAATTATTGACCAATTTTGAGAGTTTTGACAATTATTGATCATTTTTAACAATTTTTCAAAAATTTTGACCATTTTAGACCAGTTTCACAAATTTTAACAATTATTGAACATTTTTGACCATTTTTGACAGGTTCTGACAATGATTGACCATTTTTGAGCATTTTTCAAAATTTTTGACAATTTTTAATAATTATTGACCATTTTTTCAAAATTTTGACAATTTTTGACCATTTTTGACAATGTTTCGAAAAATTTGACCATTTTTCAAAAATTTCGACACTTTTTGACAATTATTGACCTTTTTTCCGAATTTTTGAGAATTTTTGAAAATATTTGGCAATTATAAACCATTTTTCAAAAATTTCGACACTTTTTGACAATGATTGACCTTTTTTCCAAATTTTTGAAAATATTTGGCAATTATAAACCATTTTTTCAAATTTTGACAGTTTTTGACAATTTTTGACGATTTTTCCAAATTCTTGACAATTTTTGACCATATTTAAAAGTTTTTGACAATTTTTCAAAAATTTTAACAATTATTGACCATTTTTGACAAATTTTGACAATTATTGATCGTCTTTGACAATTTTTGACAATTTTTCAAAAATTTTAACATATTTGGCAATTATTGACCATTTTTTCAAAATTTTAACAATTATTGATCCTTTTGGACCACTTTTGACAATTTTTGACGAATTTTGATTGGTTTTGACAATTATTGACCGTCTTTGATAATTATTGACCATTTTTGACAATTTTTCAAGAATTTCAAACATTTTTCAAAATGTTTGACAATTATTGACCATTTTTGAGTTTTCGACAATTTTTGAAAATATTTGGCAATTATTAACCATTTTTTCAAAATTTTGACAGTTTTTGACAATTTTTGATCATTTTTCCAAATTTTTGGCAATTATTAACCATTTTTTCAAAATTTTGACAACTTTTGCCCATTTTTGACAATTTTTCACACCTACAGGTGTGCGAGCTCAGTGCGGCAAGAGAGATTGCGCACAGTCGCTTGAATGTGATATCGCGTGACGAACGCTTTTTCGTATCATCACACGTTTCACGAGCTCACTAGCCTTCCCAAAAGTCCTATGTTGTGCAATAAGAAGCCTTCAATTTAAATTTTATTGGATTAGTGGATTATTCAGAAATCTGGCAACACTGGTGCGTGACGAACCCTTATTCGCTTTTTCGTTACATTACACGTTTCACGAGTTCACTAGCCTTTCCAGAAATATGGCAACACTGTTGCGTGACGGACTTTTCGTAACGGTTACACGTTTTACGAGTTCAAATTATAGTGTGTGCGCTCTTGGGCATTAAAAAAGCTTTTGACAATACTGCACATGAGGCTTTCAAAAGAGCATTAAATGGAAGATATTAATCCAAAAGGGCATCGGATGAAAGCATGAACGAGAACGAATGAAGACATCGTCTCCATATGCACTAACAGAGGATGTCCACTTGTACACAATGGGGAGAAGAATTCCCGTTAATGTGGATTCTGACCGATCTCGGAATATTCTGCCAAGGATATGCCGATGATATTCTCATAACAGACAGGGAAAAACTTGAGAATAAGCAGGTGGGATCAATCCCATCAAAACCGCAGCCATTGAGAACTTAATGAGCTAAATCCCTAAAGATATGGGATGGAATCAAAGGATGCAGTCATGCCAGGATCACCCTGGGGACCCTAGGAAGCTGGCGCCGCAGAAATATTTGGCGATGACCAGGAAAAACCTACGCCTAACAGTAGGATTTCTGACTGGCCACTGTCAACTAAGGAAACACCTAGTGGACACACCTCTTTCCAGAATGTGTGAACCAGAAGATGAAACTGTCAGGCATGTCTTTTGCGAGTGCCGTCAATAAGAGAGAGTGTGTTCGGTGAGTCTTGGCCTAAACCTGCCGATATAAAGGAGATGTCTCCCAGTGATCTGTCCACTTTCCTGGAAAGGACAGGATGGACGATGACCTAGGAGAACAACTCCTCGGGAGGATGTACAATGGTTCACATGTGGCCTAAGTGCTGTGGGCCTAAACTCACCGTCCCCACTAGCAACATCGTCACCTTACTGTGGGTTCCAGAACACACTGAAAGAGGAGTAAATGAAATAACTGATGAACTAGTCTAAAGAGGAGCTGAAATACCTTTTTAGGGGACCGGAAACTTTTTGTGGTAATACTGGAAGGTATAGGTAAATCCAAAAAAAAAGAGAAGATTTGACCATTGGAAAGATCTAGTAGGACTAAGACAAGTAAGACTGTACTGAGAGTTTTAACAGGTGTTCTAAATTCATACTGCCGCCTAAATGGGCAGCTTAGGAAGCTTGAGCCAGTGACGCAAGAAGAATGCAGATTCTGTGGAATGGAAGCAGTAACTTCCATTCATCTATTACCATTTATATCACTTCCGAAAATAGATTTGTTTGAAGCTTTTTCTTTGATATCAACTACATCCCATCTTTCAGCTTTAAAGGGCCTTATCAAAGTGTTATCGTGATTTCACTTATTTCAAGCTTGACGCTCAAGGGATTTGGAGTTTCACTTCCTTTTTCTGTGTTATTTTAATGCCATTTTAACGCCATCAAAATCATTCGACAATTTTTGCAGTGAAAGCTTCAAGTTAAATTTTGAAATATGTGTTTAATAATTTGCCATGAAAAATTTATCTCGGGAAATGGCTTCTTATCGAACATTCTATGGAAAATTTTTAATATACAAAAGTTTATTATTCTAATGTGTTTTAAATTTCATAAATGAAATAAGATTTCTGCTCAACTTTGGCGGATCACGAACAAAAGTAAACATTCAAAGTTTTAGATGTTAACCCGAGATTGGTCGCACGCTGAAAATTTACGCTATCGGTCGCGCCTCGGTCTTATAGAACGACAGCTGTTTGGGTGATGGAAAAGAGTTTTACAACATAAACTAACTTTGTTTTCATTTTGATATTATTTTATTGAATGCTATACATAAAACTAGTACTAAATAAAAATAAATATGCCAACCAATCAACTAAGTATATAGTAATAAAAAAATTAATATTCAAACTTATAACAAAACCTAGTACAGTAGAAACGGTGAAGCTTTTCCATCACGTGATCCAATATACGATTTATGCAACACATATTTTCTATATACTATCTTCTTCTATCAATATAAATCAAACATAACAACTTACGATCGATTGTCTTCTTCACAAGACCAAATACAAGACATGCGTAATAGTTTCTTCAAATTTGCCGTAGTAATCGTAAAAAGAAACAAAGATATAATTGACGTAACGTGAATAACTGATCGCACAAAAAGTTGAATTTGACACTACCGTATTTGAGGTTATGCATGCTTAATTTACTGTCTTGTTTTTAGCGAATTTTTGGATTAAAAGTGTATTTATTGTTAAAATCAATTCTTGTAAGAACTAATTTGACTTTTTATTCCATTTAACATTGGTAAGTACGAATATAATACATTATCAACTTGTAAACTTTTGACATTTCATAACACCCAAAATACCTTATTGGTGGTAAATAGTATTTATTATTCTCGACAATTTGTAAATGTCCTCATCTGAAGAGACATCTTCGTAGAGTCTTCGAAGCCGTTCGACGTCTTTTTCATATGCACCAGCCATTATAGATCTATATTATGGAGCAATACAACGAAAGTTATATGAAAATAAAAGGCCACGCTACCGGTCGAAAAGACATACAACCGCACTATAGCGTCTAAATAGCTCAACTGACCAATACAATCTTGCTTATGGTAAATCTAGAAGTTACTGTGGTGGGTGTGCTCATAGAAACTCGTATACTAGTAACAAAGCAGAACTAAATAATCGTCGGTCGAAAAGACCGACGCGAGACCGTTCTCGGGTTAAGTAATAGATTATTCAACATTTAAGTGTAGAAGTTAAGAAGTAAAGCTTATAGCTTCGAAACCATTTTAGATAAGCTGTTTCAATTAGTTAAACCATTAAAAACTCATATTTCGGGAATAAAAATAATCAATCAAAGTTATCGGCTACCAAATCAGTTGAAACTAAATGGGGAAGAGATCCACGTTTCTGATGACTTCTGATTGCACCAATTCTAGGTCTAGATAAAGAGATTCGGAAGGATTTATTACACCGGAATTTTTATATACCTTACATAGGACTGCATGGTGGAGCTAAAGTGTGAAGAGAATACTGAACAGTGTATTAAAATAGCTGAAAAATGTATCGAAAGTTACATATTCCATGAAGATAAAAAGCGCTAGAAAAGATAGTGTCAGAAGTAAAAAAAATAATCATTGTGAAAGATGAAAAACTCATTAGAAATGTTTATAATTATCTGTATCTATGAAGCAGATTAACAGGAAAAAACAGTTCTTAAAGGCACATTTTTATACTTTCAAATGGCCATGGACCAATGAAATGTCAGATTATCCAACGTTAAGCAAACTTATTATACAGAAGTGTTATGGGAGTGAAGATCTGGCTTTTTCCAAAGTTCTGAACTTTCGAAGCAGGGTGAACAGTCACAAATTAATTTGTTGCCTTTTAGAGAGCCAATTTATCACAACCTGTTTACAAATAAGCAATTAAGTTATCGGCGAAAGAGGCGGAAGGCCGGAGAACTGGAAATTATCCTACACTGATGTTTTCAGATTAAGTATGCGAAGACATGCAATGTACTTCTTTTTAATTAACGACTGTTCGTCGGTGTATCGAAATATCGGGTTATTTCGTCGAGGGAAAATTGAATTAAAACCAAATGAATATATTATGAAAATAAACTTAATAATTCTGGGGAGAAAAGGTGAGTCTTTTAAATTTAACGATGTTATGAATAAATTTGGATGTAAATTTGGAATTACCCTCCAATATTGCAATATTTGGTTCATTGAAAATAACTTTTTCCAAGGTTATTATAAACAGCTTATGAGGTTTTACTTTGATGATCAGTTTTTTGTTACTGGTGCGGGAAGATTGCTACTATCGAAAACAACCAAATAAACTACTGGACAAAATTAACGCACCATCAAAATATTCACAATATGAATACAAAATGAAACTAAATTACATTGGAATAATAACTAGAAACCTACCAATATGTCAAAATATGTACTTCATTTTTCTTACTGTTCCTTTAAAACAAAAATTTTTGGGGGGAAATGCATGAATAGGTTAACATAACTAAAAAAGACAAAACAGCATAATGGAATAAATACATCTGGGTCAACAGTAACAGTACGTCTACCGTAACCTACGAGGTCTACGAGTGCGTTTAACGCACCTACATAATCCCAGACCAACATAGAATTGACCTCTATAGAATTGGGTGCATCCAGTGCAGCTTGGCTATCTGTGGAAATGGCAACTAAACGGTAAGTTTCAACCCTTTCAATTTCCTCATAAATCGCCGTCAGCTCCACTTGGAAAGATAGGCTCATTGGAATAGCTATTCTTTGTTTTAGCCCTTTAACTCCAGCTCCTACACCTACTTGAGTCTTGGAGTCGACGTATACCAGTATTTTTTTTTCGGGCCGAGATGGGAAACTCATGTTGGAATGGGTCCAGGACCAAAACAGTGTTGGACTCATATCCCCAAGGGGATGCCTACCAACCAAACCCACCTCAAACTCGCCGTTACCCCCGCCTCGGAATCACTACCCTAGCATACTTCGAGACGGGCGGCGATCCCTCGCACACTCTCCGCTCACACCGTCGTCTTCTCCCTACTATCACTCCTACCTCTCATTCCATATTGAGTCGTTCCCTTCCCTCCACAACTTCACTCACCTCCATCCATTCCTCCTCCCCCCTCAACATTATCCCCACCATGTTCTCCCAGTACACCGCCTCCTCTATTTTCCTCTCCAACTTCTTCAGCACTTCCTCTTTCCTCCAGCATCTAAGCACATGCCCCACATAATCCTCCACTTCACACCTCTCGCACACTCCAGTCTCTCTTTTCCGAATCTTGTGGAGGTACCCTACGTTTGCTGACACTGTTGAACGCTTTCCCGTGCCTCAGCCAGTCTTCCCTATCTGGTATAGTTATTGGTAATTTATTATTGAAGCTGTATCTTGTGGCTGTTGCGACAATGTGTTGCCTCATCAAGTCATCCGCTCTTAATTCTTCGATAAGTTCACGAAACTCATCTCTGTACGTTTTGCTTCGTCTTGTATGAAAATGTTGTGATAGAATCAACAGAACCTTAACCAAAATTGTGGGAATTGTGGACAGCAAGCCTTTGTGTGCTACTTGATAGCCTTTCAGCAATGGTATCTTTCTGTGATCCTTGATCAAAATATACTGATAGATACTTTGTTTTTTTGGGAAAATAAAATCGCCATTCCTCCTAGATATATTGGTTTTATGCCTGGTAGTGCCGTTTGTATTTCCTGAGTTTTTGGCCGCTAGTGTCTCTTTCATTCTCCAATCACTATTCAAGACGGTTCGCATATTTCCTAACTATTGGGCTGGCCAAAGATACTGACTACTAAGAGGTCGCCAGATGTTACACCCCTCGACTATTTTATGTGGGGTTATCCCTTTGATGTTGAACAAAATTGAGGGGATAACAGGGATTTCATGCATTGAATATTAACGGTAAAAGTGTATTATAAACAAAAGTTGACCCGTTTCAACCAAAAATGAATTTGTTCTTCACTAATATTTTCCTCATTGAATGAAGATTTTGAGAATCGTAATTTCACTATGATTATATGTTGAAAACTTTTCTTATTGACACATAGACTCAAGAAGATATCAATATTTTTAAAAAACATCGTGCTATGAAAAAAATCTCTAGCAGTTTCCGTATACAATCTATTTTTTTACAGAGTGTACGTTTGAATTCCCCAACATCAAGTGGAACTTTTAAAACTGTCAAACATGTACTTCAAATTACAGATATATGTATTTTACATATTGTAATGGGGTTGCAAAAAATTGTAATGCAAATTGAAACAAAGTACAATAAAAAAACGAGTAAATAACAGTAGTTTTTTTTTAAATACTTGCATGCGACCCGATACGTCATCAAAACACCAAAGGGATCAGACTGGTTGTTAAATGTGGTTAATATACCACAAAAGCTTCAGTGATATGTTTGTTATAGTATGGTGGTCAAATCGATCAATTTTTTTGAGTTTTTATTAACCAGCTTAACATGTTTGGGATATGACAAAAGAAAAGCTGTGAATTATTTTTTTGGTTGCTTGAGGTGTACGGCTACAAATCAAGTGATATACTAAGCAGTGAAAAAAAATTAATTTAGAAAGAATGATATATAAGCTAATTAAAGCGAAATTAAATGAAAGTGTCGCTTCTTGCTTGTCTATTGATTAAGTAGTAGTGGAAAATTATCAATTGCCCCTCTTTTCAAGACTTGCGTTCGCCCTAGATTGGCGTTGTTTGTGCAAAAAAATATTCATCCAACAAAGACAAATACTCATTGACAATAAATGGACGCAACCCTATAATGTTCCACATATATTCACAAATTTGTCGAGTCTCAACTATTGTGATAGGTTGTAATGTTTTAATTAGGTTTCAAAACTCTGCGAACAAAAGGTGTTTTGTTTCATGACGATGTAAATTGGATAATCGAAAAGAAGATCCATGGGAATCGTTTGGAACTAAAGACGTGTCAGTTGCATACAACTGTGTATAATATTTTATATGTTTCACAGGAAAAGTGTTCCATTTTTACCGCACACTATCGGATGTACGATTTTTTTCTATAAAGCAATGAACTAGATGTCTATCGTCATCCATAGCTGGAATCTTAAGCAATCATTTAAGAGATAAATTAAAGATAGTATATTTAAGCTTCACTCTTCCCACTCCTGAACGTTTTTTTGCATCAGGTGTATCAATTGGCAATGACATCGGATATCTGTGACAGGTGTCAGTTTACTCCATTTTATTAAGTAATCCAGTGACCTGTCAAATAAAATTCAATATGGCGTTCCAGGGCAAAAAAAAATGGTTCTGGTCTTTTGGTATACGCAAGAGTGTTTATTTTGGAGATAGGTAATTTTATTTAGCTTTAAGGATTTCCTTTTGTATTTAAATAAGCTAGAAAGAGATTGTCAGGAAAAATTGCTATAATTCCATAAGCAAAGTGATCTAAAAACTTAAAAACGAAAAAAATATATAAATAAAATTCTGTTGGACAATACATATGTTGTTTATAACCTCAAAAAATTCTTGATCATTTTCCCTTCGAAACTCAGTAGGCAATAAAAAAATTTCTTGCAAGATATCACGACAAGTTCCTTGACATTCCAAATTACCAAAAAAATAATAATTCTCATTAATTTCATAATATAGCAGATAACTTTTTCTAATTCGTCACGTTATATCTGAATAAAAAACTAATAACCAAAAAAAAATGTTACCGATATTCAAATATTCGATATAAAAAACGATTTGAACAAACAAAAATGTTTCTTGTTGGGCGTTAACCGGTCTATTACTGAATATTTGGTTTCACAAAAATGCACCAAATGCACGTTATTGTTCCACGAACTGTTCGGAAACGCAGATTAAAAAGTGATTATTGAATGTTTTCCGTGTTAGAGCCAAGCTCTGTTCGGAATTTATTTCATGAAACTGGATTTTAATGAACATAACACTAGTCGACAACGTCAAAAAAGTAAATTGTTTATTTTTATATATACCGGGTGTCCCAGAAGTTTCTGACTCAAGTTGTGCTTCTTTCAAAAACATTCGGTATATTTTTTTAAACATAGGTATTAGTTAGCTGGAAAATTTTGTGATTGTTTTTCATTTAGGACGAATGTGTCAGACATCTTTATCTAATGAACATTCATCCTTAAAAACCAAATAACTTACTCATTTTTCATCTAAACTTCAAAAAATTATACATTTTCGGAACGGCGAAGAGTTCTGCATTCAGATAGAATAAAAATATACAGATACATTCAAACACAAACGGAACATAGGGATTTTAAGCATTGTATCAGAACTGCTTTTGAACTAGGCGACCAACATCCAGCTTAAATAGATTAAAAACACGATTATTACAATCGTTTATTTGGACACCCATAACATATCGTACAATTCCCACCACTCCGTATTCTCAACTGTGGGCGGTCCTTTATTAGCGTCAGACAGTCAGTAAACAGAATTTTAAGAATCCTAGTTTGTTTTATTTACGAATTTATTTTTATTTTGAAAGCCGTTATGGCCAAAAGAAATCAAAACATGTTATCTTAACTCGAAACATTAATTGTTAAAGAGAATTTAACAATTAATTTTCGATTTTAACAACATAAAACGTAAGCATATTGTTTCAATATGTAGCAACGTTTACTACCCCCATCAAATAATTATTCAATACTAAATCGCAGTTCGCACATAACTAACAAATTTTGGAAGGAGAATGGGCGGGGTTTCTTACATTGGTTCCGAATCCAGCTGTCCAGATCAATACTTGATATTCATTGAAGTGAACTTATAGAAATGTTTTGTTGGTGGACTATTTAGATCGGCGAATATACTAAATCCCTATGTTCCGTTTGTATTTGAATGTATCTGTATGTCGAACTCCACACCAGTTTTGGAATTTGTTTGTATAAAACGGTTTCAATATACAGGGTGATTGAAAACTGTATGCAGTTTTAAACTTTATATATAATATTAGTTACAATTAGTTATATAACTCGGTGCCAGATCAAAAATATGTTTTTTTAAATGTATCACCCTATATTTCACTTAAGAATTAAAATCTGCTCTACTTCCTCGTCCCAACAATATGAGATTGTAATCTGTTATACAGGGTATATGGAAAGTTATGAGGTGAAATTGTCGAGTTGTCTTCTGCCATCTAGGTCAAGAATTTACAGCAACATTAAAAACAAGGTAAAACACACATATGTGACGTCGCCTATTACCTGCCATTCACCACTTGACACTTGAAACCTGAAAGTTTAACTGCAACCTTAGCTTTTAGTGTATAGTATCTATAGTTTGATCGGTTTAAGTTTTTTGTCACTAATGTTTTGAATAACGGAAGTTGTGGACATTTCAGACCAATTTCAAGCAGCATAAAGTTCTCCATTTTACGAAATTATTCCAATTTGAAAAGTGGTTATATGGTTATGCGTTATAGAAAAACTCTATATATTTCGGTCTACTAAGTGCCCACAAACAGTTTATTTAATCTTCATAATGGTGTTTTTTAAGAGCTCCATTCGCAAAAGGACCCATATAAAAGTTGATTAAGGATAATGAATTTAACGAACGCACATAAAATTTTATGAAGTAATTTATTATGTGAAAAGTGTTTAGTGTTCTGAGAACAGTCATTTTTTTAACATTTTTCTCACTTTGGATATATCCATAAGTAGACGGGTATTGGCAGCATTCGCCTTTTAAACGGTCGTTCTTATTTTTCTATTATTTTTAATGGGTGAACCAGACAATCTGCTGTTGTTCTATATAATTAAAATATACTTTTATTCATTTATAACCGAACAGACCACTAGGGTTTTATAACAAGAATAATATACTCACATTGCATATTTTATGTCTTCATTATTGAAGTGAAATCTTCTTTAGCCACGTCGGTAGTATACCCATAAATGCCAATTATTGTTTTTAAATTTCTATTCATTACGCTTTTCTTTGCTAAATAGAGGGATGTCTTTCATATTTTCAATATAGAGCTAAAGAAATACAGTCGATAGTTTTTGAATTTTTTGGAACCAATTCTGGAAGCTTGTTTTCATTCAACATAAAGTTGTTGAAGTCGTTGACTTCATCTTCTGGGTATTGGAACCTTTTACCACGCTGTTCATTCTTAATTTTTGGAAAAGTAAAAAAGTCGTTAGGGCTGTATGGAGGATCGTCCAACAATTCGATGTTTTCTTGCTTTGAAAACTCAATTGTTTTTCGAGCTATGTCGAAACTTGCATCGACTTGGTGGAGGATCATTCGTCGTTGAGGGGTTGGTTTTTTGAAATTCGGCAATTACTTCCGGCGAACAAATCGATATGTACCAATCAGCAGTAACAATTCAATGCTCTGCTGCTCCATGACCCGCTTTTGGGACAAACGTAGCCACCATCTTTTTCGAAACTCTTTTGGTTCATTTTAGGACACCCAAACAGCCGACTGACGTTTATTTTCGGGTTCATAAGAGTAAATCCAGGATTCATCACCACTGACAATACTGTATATATTTTTTGAGTTTCCTGTGTTGAAACGATTTCAAATTTTCTGACAATTGACTCTAACATTGCGCGAAAATTTAGTTAAGGTATAGTTGTGAGTACAATTAATTTGCATCGTTTCAGGTTAAAATATCAGTGTACGGCAAGGTCTCTGTGAGGATTAAAAAGCCCCCCACAAAAAGCCATAAATCATTTCGTGTCTTGACCTACCCACATCCGAACAATTAATTATAATTGGCGCAATGTAGCTTCCGATTGGCCTATGCAAAATTTACTTCAACCGCGAGTCCACACGGCCTAGCCCATTATTGTTATTTACGAGTCATTGTGTTCTGAATAAGAATTATATATCTGTCAGCCGTTGCTCTGATTAAGATTTTGGGTGATTAGAACTATTTTATCGATTAAGACTACTCATCGGAAAAAGAGAGTACAGAAATCGCTGGTGCGTGTGGATCCCACAATAATGGAAAATCTTAGAAGAAAAATATACGAGTTTAACGCCAGTATTATCGTTCCTACATTTAAGATGACTGAAGAAAAATTGAAGGAAATTCCTGGTTTTCCTTAAAAAGCAGATAAAACTGTTAAAAAGATCTTGCACTCTTGTGGGTTTCGGTTTAGAAAATTAAATAGCCGTCAAAAAATTATAGAATCTTCAGCGGATTACCATCAAGATATGAATGCTACGTTATTTGAGAAATTGTTCGAGGAATAGTTAATTCCAAACATCCCGGGAGGTTCTGTAATAGTTCTGGATAATGCTCCTCACCATTCCAGGCAAACTGAAGAAATTCCTAAACCAAAGGGTAGGAAACAAGTAATTGCAGATTTTCTGCAAAAAATGGGTGTCAGCATTCCAACACATTGTTTAAAAAAAGATTTGCTAAAATTATTACGAGAGCACAATTTAAAACTCGAAAATGTAGTGGATGAATTTGCCAAGCAGCATGGTCATGAAGTGGTTCGTTTACCCCCTTACTATTGTGTGTTTAATCCCATTGAGTTAATTTGGTCTAACATCAAACAGGGAATAAGAAAAAAAGATGTTTCGCCAACTCTATCTGAAAGTGTGATTTAACTTATTAGAGATATTTGTTCTGAAGTGAGCCCCGATGTGTGGTATAACTGTGTCAAGCATGTAAAAGATGTAGAAGAAACCTATAGACAACGTTTTCCTGTTCATTCATTTGTCATTAAGCTGGGTGACATATCATCATCATCATAACATTTGGCAATCATTTTTTGCAAATTCACATTATGAGTCTGAAACCGCCTCTGCTTCTACTTGTGGATTTCTTTACTCGCCGACAAATTGTGAAACGATGCAAATTAATTTTACTCACAACTACAGCTCTAAGCGAAGCGGTCTGAAACTTTGGCGTTAAGTTTACCAAACATGACAGTTAATTTTGACATTTGATATTTTTTGACAGGCGCCAACTATATTGTTATATGCAACACTTAAAAGACAACAACTCGAATTATCCTGTATACTGAGGATGGTAAATATTCATCAATTTAAATTTATTATTCTTTCAATATCAATAAAAATTCGTGTGATCCGTTTTTCTATAAAAACGAGTCGATATGAAATTTATTAAGCGCAATCAATTAAATTAAGCTTATAAAGCTCCAATATATACGTAATATAGGAAAATTATGTTGTTTTTGTTCTCCCTTTGTCTCTCTCTTACTCGCTATCTTCTTCTTTATCCCGATGTTTTCTGTTTCTCGATGACCCTTCATAGCCATACCAGTTTTTGTTGTTGGAAACCGTTATTCGGGTGTTTTTAGACGACTCTGCCGTGGATCGCGGCTAAGCAGAGGGAATTGATTTAAGAGCCAAATGACATGGGCCTTTGTGAACGAAAATGGGATGTATTATTCATATGGATGTTACGCATGTGTTGGACAAGACTCGGAGATGGGTTGAAAAAAAACTAACATACTTTTTTGTGTGTCATATATAACATCTAACACAAGACGACTACAATATACTAAGTGATTGCTTTGTTAGTGGGTTACCCAAGGAATATGAAGGCAATAATTATGTTATGTATCTTTAATGGTATGGTCGGAGAAACACCCCAAGTCCTTTCTTGTTCCTCTTTTATTTAGGTACATACAGTGTGTGACAGACAAACGAAATAAATTCATTATGTCGGTTACTTAACATATTTCAACGTGAAAATGCGATCCCTACCTTCAACCCCCTTCGAATAATAGGTGTTAAATGGGAATAATAGGCTTGTGATATATAGTTAGAAAGGTCTCTTCATTCTATATTCAAAAAGGTTGTCGTTTTCAAGTTTGTTGCAACAATTAAGATAGAATAAAATAAAATCATGTGGTTATCGCTACAATACAATCAAAAACTAAAAGGTAATGCAAAACGTGAAATTGTAAAACACTGAAAAGAACTACGAATGTCAATGAAGTAGATTTTTTTAAAATGTTCACCGCGAAAGTTTTGAAAACATACTAATCTTAAATAAAACTGTCTTTATCATATCAGGCGTGATTGACCTAATCGCAAGCGTTATTCGTTCTTTTAAGTCATTTAAATCAAAAGCTTCAGTTTTGTACATAATGCTCTTCACATATCAACATAAAAAGAAATCTAATTATGTGAGATCAGGTGATCGCGCTGGTCATTCTATCGATCCTCGCCTCCCTATCCACCGATTGGGAAATATTGCATCGAGGTACTGCGTTGGTAATGTGGTGGTGCCCCATCCTGCTTAAACCATTTCGTATTCACTGGAACTTGAGGGTTTCCTGGATCAGGATATAAATTTGCTAAACTTTAAATGACATCATTTTGCAGTAGTGCCAAATAATGATCGCCATTCAAATTGCCCTCAATAAAAAAGGGACCAATGATATGTTTTCCAACAATCCCTGCCTAAACATTAACCTTTTGAAGGTATTGCGTGTGCTCTTCTCTCATCCAGTGAAGATTTTCCGTTGACCAGTTGCGGCGATTTTGCCGATCATGATCGTTTAGTGAAAAAGTGCACTCATCTCACTCAATAAGCTCTCCTATCAAAATCGTCTTCCATGAACTCCTGAGTAGGTATCATTTTATAGGGATGCCTTTTATTGAAGCTTGCTTCTTATTGCACGACATAGGACTTTTGGGAAGGCTAGTCAAAAATTGTCAAAAATTTGGAAAAATGGTCAATAATTGTCAAGATATTGAAAAAATGATTAATAATTGCCAAATATTTTCAAAAATTGTCAAAAACTGTCAAAAATGGTCAATAATTGTCGAAAATTGTCGAAATTTGTGAAAAATTGTCAAAAATAGTCAATAATTGTCAGAAACTGTCAAAAATGTTCAATAATTGTTAAAATTTCGAAAAATGGTCAAAATTTGGAACAAAATGGTCAATAATTATAAAAAACTGTCAAAAACGGTCAGTAATTGTTAAAAATTGTAAAAATTTTTGAAAACTGGACAAAATTTTTGAAAAATTGTAAAAAATGATCAGTAATTGTCAAAAATGGTCAATAATTGTTAAAATTTGAAAAAATGGTCAAAAATTGTTAACATTTTTGAAAAAATGGTCAATAATTGTCAAAAATGGTCAATAATTGTCAAAAATGGTCAGTAATTGTCAAAATTTTTGAAAAATGGTAAAAATTTTCGAAAAATTATCAAAAATGGTCAAAAATTGTCAATTTTTTTGTAAAATGGTCGATAATTATAAAAAACTGTCAAAAATTGTCAATAATTGTTAAAAATAGTTAAAATTTTTAAAAATCTGTCAAAATTTATGAAAAATTGTAAAGAATGGTCAATAATTGTCAGGACCTGTCAAAAATGCTAAAAAATGGTCAATAATAGTTAAAATTCGGAAATATGGTCTAAAATGGTCAACATTTTTGAAAAATCGTCAAAACTGTCAAAATTGGTCAATAATTGTTAAAATTTGGAAAAATGGTCAAAAATTGTCAGAAATTTGGAAAAATGGTCAATAATTGTCAAAAATTTTGGAAAAATTAGTAGAACGTACTGGGCCTAATGTAATTCCCAACATCGCATTCTATTGCGCGTATTTTTATTGATGGTTTTCCCAACCTCGCATTCTATTGTGCATAAGAAGCAAGCTTCTGTCGGCGGTCCGACGACCGCTCACCTTTTTTTATTTTAATATGTTTACTATCAATGCATGGCTAACATTGAAAGTAGTGGATGCCTGTCTGCTCGATGTATGTGGGTTTTCCTCAAACTCAAGCATCACATCTAATTTGATTTCATCACTCATTGAATAGGCAGCTGGTTTTTTTATCTGCCTTACATGACCAAACTCAAGAAAATGCTATTTTCCTAATTGTTTCTTGGAATATCACCGGTAAATCAGGAAATTTCTCATGAAATAGGCGAGTAACTTCCTGTTGTTTCATCTCCGTATCCAATCATTTGTAAAATGTGTTATTTTATGCATTTTTGTTAATCTAACCATTTCTCAGAATTGAAGTTAACGAATTTCAAACTAAAATTATAATACTGACTACTTATGTATAATTACAAAACAATTTGCTAAAGCGTTTTAAACCAACTAACGTTGCCACAAAAACAATGCTATGGTTTTTTTCTTACTTTCTTATTATCAAGACCGAAAGGGGAAATAAGTTTTGGGTATATTGTAATAAGTTTTGAGTATATTATAGCGAATTTCGGTAACCTCGTGATTTTATTTTATTCTATCTTAATTGTTGCAATAAACTTGAAAACTATCACATTTTTGAATAGAGAATGAAGAGACGTTTCAAACGATATATCACAAGCCTATACTTCCCATTTGAAAAATTGAGGGGTTGTACCTGTCACTCGAAGGGGATCGCATTTTTACGTTGAAGAATGTCGATTTATAATTTAAATTTGACGGGATTTTTTATAAATAGGTTTTGTTTTATTCTACACTGAAAATATAAAATTATTATTTACATCGAGCTATTAGAATTGAAACTTTTTGTGACGAATTTCAAGCATGATTCATTATTGGGTCTTGAATTACCATTTTTTCATTTTATGATTTTGCACCATTACTTAGCAACTGTGTGACAATCCCGGTCTATGCAAGAGACTAGCGAACTATAGCTTTCGCTCACATCCAGCCCCTAAAAATTGGTGAACTAAATGGAAAACGTTGTCAATGAAGTGTAGACTACAAGTATTTGATTTTTCAAAGTCATAAATTCGACAACCACTGACAGCTTAAAACCTAAATAATAAGACACGTATGTTTTGTAAACAGTATGTTCAGATAAAAGGACTAGCCCTATTTCCCCTACTATGAAAGCAATTATGTTATGTAGGTATCTTGTTGAGACATGCTAAGAGTCATTTTGGTGCCAACGATTATTCTACAAAGTAAGTTCTTGGACGCAGCATCCAAGAGATTGATCTATGATATATAATCCAGCTTAGTCGATTGCGTTTTTTCGGACAGTTTGGTGAATGTATCGAAACAGTCGGAATTCAGTTACAATATCAAAAGCCAATTTCATCTCCGGCACGATGTGTATACAGAATTAATTAAATCCTATGTACAAGATGTTGAATGGGCGTCATGCATGGACGTATATGGTAATTTCCAGTTAATTAACCAATAGACAGTTGTAGTTGCAAGCACTGATACATTAATTGCTAGACAATTATTACATTTCCCTGATACATGCATTCATTTTAATCAACAATTATCAATTGAACATACCGATGAAAATAATGCTAATATTTTTTTTCAGTATCTCAATAAAATACTTACAGTACATACGAAGCTTAACATTGAAGTAGAGGAGGCTGGTGCCCTCTGAAGAGCCTGTAGAGTTACTAAAATTTGGAATTTAATGAAAACTGTGAAGCCGTTCGGTAATAATCCGAGATAATTAAACGTCGTTGACGACGGTTAATTGAGTTAATTCTAATTGTTTTGTTTAGGTCGACAGAGTGTGTTGTGCTGTATTTTGGTTGTAGGTTGTTATTAAATTGAATTTGGATTAGTTATTATTATTGGAAAAGACGATTTCCAAGTGTGTTGTGAAGGAGCGTAATGTGTGGTGTACTCAGTAAGTTTAATTTTTATTAAATAAAACTTTTTTTGTTGTGAATAATTGTCAATATCATCTTTTTTGACAGGGAGTGAATAGGGATATTGGGTGGGGTGATTAAACGTGAATAAAATGATGAATTTGTGTTCTTTCAATTGATAACTTTGGAGGTTATACAGGTTCGGCAAATATTTATTTTCCATACAGTAGAATCTCACATAGGAGCAACAGTTGACACTATACATAAAATTCTACATGTCCAAAAAAAAACAACATACTTCCCCTCCACGAAACACCCACTTCTCTAGACTCAATACACTCTTCAAAATGCAGCAAGGTGTATGAAAATAGAAATACAGTTTTTTTAAATTAACGATAAACACTGTTTCTGGCAAAATTATCAGGTACCTACCTAGAAGCAGTAGCGGACTAAGGTTAAAGCGGACCCTAGGCAAACTCTTTATATTTGAAATTTATGAAATATTGTTTAATTTATTTCCTAATGTGCGGCGTATTCATACAAAATTGATAAGTAAGGACATAAGGAACAATTTAAAACACTTATCTAAATGATCTTTCGCTCAAAACATTCTCACTAAATGAGGTTTTTATATCTAATAAATATATGAAATTATGCAACTCTTTTTACATATACCATTAAAAACAAAAACAAAATAGAACATCTGTTTCTAACAGATTTTATATACAAAATGGACGATATTATAATCGTAACGGAAAGGAATAAATATCAAGTTTTGGATTTATTCACACACACGTAAGTTTGATGATTTAATTTATAGTTTATGGAATACCTTTTATCTTGTACTACTTTTTGAAGATTGGATAATTACTTCTTTTCTGTGTTTTAGACCTTTCTGGGCCTTGAAGTCCCTCGTAGAAGTGGCTTCGGTGTCGGCTTGGGAAAATTTTCAGTTCTGCTTACCTCTTGGAGTTTTCACTCATGGTTTATTTGAGGAATTTAATATTTACAGTGGGTATTTAACATTCGTTTTTAAAAGGAACTTGTTACGAAGGTTAGTAACACAAATTTACTGTATAGTTTCACTTTTTAACATTACGTAGCCTAGTTTTAAATTAATTTTCTAACATCAAAAAGCTTATACTTTTCAATTCTGTATCTTTCTTTTAAAACCCGACGCTTTCTTCTCCGTTTCTAATCAATAGCAACGTATCCCAATTTTTTTCAATCAACAACCATATGTCTCTTTATTTTTATGTTTTTCTATATTTGCTGACCAATCAAATTCATTTAATAATTTTTGATTTCTGTTATTTGACTTGATTATTTTATAATTTGATCTTTTTATGATATGAAAGTTTATTTTTAATGTCTCCAAATAATTTATTGTTGTTTTTTATCTTTTAGTTAAAAATTTTTAAAATTATTTGACATCTGATTTAATTTCAGTTGCTATGTCCTTTCTTCCGTTCGAGTTGACAAATCTAGATTCACACCTTGTTAAATATGTTCATAAGTGTACTTTTTCTATTTTTACCAATGTCAGATTTTATAACCTAACTAATAATTTAATTTTCAGGTTCTTTCTTTTTAGATTTATTATGAGCCAAGAAACTTTTGCAAAGCTTTTGAAAATTCTGAAACTATGTGATAGGATTTCAATAAATTAGAGAAAAGTTATAAAGATTCTCGTTTAAAGTTTGGGTTGTAAATATTTGTCAGGTGATTTGTTTATATTTTATTTAGTTAAATGTAATTCAAATTTTATTTTATTTTTATTATTCATATGTATAAGGTATATTATAAAATTCAAACTATGCCTTCTCTAGTTTGATTTATTTACTTTATTTATTTTGTTCATTTAAATTCAAATTTCCTTTTAAAATAGTTTTAATTATTTAGATTTTATACTGAAATAACCCTTGTTTGGTGTATGTGTTGTATGATTCCACTTTCCATATCAATATATATATATATATATATATATATATATATATATATATATAGATATATGTATAAAAATTAAATAAACATAATTTATTAAAACAAACAATAATACTTGAACAAATATACCCAGATTGATAGGTTATATTGCCTTTTTTATCACTTTTAATTCTGCAAACTCGTCAATTAGTTTGTCATAATTATTAGAGCTATTTAATAGCTCTTTTTTTGACAATTCTGAAATCAAATTTAATTACAGAATGCTGGAATTCTCTCTCTTGAGATTGAAGAAATATTCTGCAACACATCTGCCCCATGCAATTTAAATGTATTTACATTCTCTCTCTAGTGATAGAATAATATTCTCACACTGGTTAGCAATAATAACATTAGCCTTGACGCAGTTGATTGTCATTGTAGTGTCAAAAGTGTCAAAATTATTGCTGTCACGTAACCGTAACCTAACCTAACCACGCAATTGTTGAAAATACTTCATATAATGCACCAGTTTTTTATTTCGTGAACTGTACAAATATAAGAATTAATACAAAGTAGAATGTTTCTTGGATTATTGAGTGTTTACCTAATATAATAATTGTGATTCAGATCTGTAATATAAATTAACTTTTGTTCATTTCCACTTGAAAATATATATTTAAAATCTTTGATCGAGGAGAAAGTATAGTCTACTACTCGGTTAGAATGAAAATTCGTGATGCTCGTGGTTCCTCACGCTCGCCTTCGGCTCGCGCTCGGAATTTTCCACTCGCATCGAATTTTCATTCTAGCCTTGTTACAGAATATACTATTCACTGCTTGCATTGCTTATTGGAAGGGTTAAATAAATTCTCAGAATTATGTTTAAATTAGGGAATGTTGCAATCATATTATTTTCCTGAATAAATGGCCACATGGATACAGGCGAAATAATAGTTTCTTTACTTATAAAAGTCTTAAATTGCAATGCTTCATTTTTCAGTTCTGCTAGGTTTAAATCTTGTTCAAAACATTTTAATTCTTCTATTGAAGAGTCACTAACATCACTATCATGAACAATTGTTTTGAATTTATTGTTAATAGTTTTATATCCCTCAGATCTTTTTTTAATATTGCTAATAATAATAATAATAATCTTCATTGCTCATCATGATAGTACATCATATAGCAAGGGTTTGAATGGTTACATTTAGCTTTGCACAATACAATTTACAAAATACAAAAAACTTTTGTATAAACCAGTTTCCCTCCAGTGAGTATTAATTAAACTATGAAAATTTAAAATATCAATAAATTTTTCATTCATTGATTGATTATAAATGACCGAATCCTCAGAAGACCAATAATGAAGGTTGATAACAGTTTAACATGTTTTGGGTGACGAAAGTCGGTGAGGCTAACAATATCTCTTAAAGACGTAGAATTTTTTAGTTCCTGTGGCCGAATTTCATTGTATAAGGAGCATCTAAGAAAAATATGCTCCACAGTACATTGGTCAATATTGTTGTAGAAAAAAGTTAGGTTATATTTTGATGACAATCTCAACTGTGCACATAATCTTGTGATATATATAGGTATTTTTTGTAACAAATATGGCGAGGCATTTTCATAAAAGTACAAGTGTGTTCTAAAAACCGCGTACTTCACTAATTTTTCCTTGTCCAGGTTGTTCAAGAAATCTTTGTACCTTGATAGTAGATTATTTTTATTGCGTTTCAGTGAACCCAACGAAAGGTTGTTCCATAAATCTATTGAACCAATGTTAATAAAAAATTGTTTCACCTGAGTAGCCCAGTTATACCTAATGTTGTTGTCGGAGTCAAGTTGGAGAAGCCTATTATAGCAGGTTCTAGGAAGCCTGGAGCCGTCCATTGACAGAAGTTTCCCTAAGCAGTTAAGACACTGTTTGAAAACTAAAAATTCCATTTTTATTGTACCGGTTTTTAGTCTAATGAGATAATCAGGTGTAGATTTTGACAAAAGTAATAACCGTTAGAGCTCTCTCTCTATAATATTTAAGTATCTAAGACCCCAGACAGAAGCATCTGATAGTAATGAGTTAACTATTATAGAATTCTAAACTTCCATTCTTCCCTCCCAGGAGTTTACTTTGGAACGCGAAAGTATAGTCATAACAGCTCCAAATGATTGTTTTGTTTTAATACTAGTATGTATCCATTACCCGAAATAGCGAGGAAGCAACGAATTGGACTCCTAGGTTATGTGTACTTATTGACTACCTCGACCATTTTATCGTCAAATAGAAACTTAGGACATTTTGAGAGTTGAGAATTCCATAATTTTAGTTTTATTTGTATTTAACGATAAATAATTACTATGTAATATTTTAAGTTGTCTAGAAACATCTATTTCTGACTCGCACAAGATCACTAAGTCGTCTGCATACATTAATAAAAGAGGATCGGATTTACTGTCTATGCTTACCACCCTGATACCCTTTGATTTAAAAAATATCTCAATATCAGATAGGAACAAGGAGAAGAGAAAAGGGCTCAACGGTTCTCCCTGGATGTTGCTAATTAATGAATCGTATACAACAAAAAAATATTATCTTTAAAATGTTCTTTGCCACGGAATATTATTTCATGTTCTAGAATTTTATCATGAAAAATAGTTTTCGTATTTTCTGCCGTTTTTTATCATTATTATATGCAATATCTTCAACTTTTTCTGCTTCTTTTTCTAAATTATCAAAATCATCTCCAACAGTTTGTATGAAATCTATCAATGAATCATAATATTAAAACTACTTCATTTAGGGATTCGTCTTCTTGTTGAAGAGTCTTGTTTGAAGCATCGATCTATTCTCTCTAAAATCTTTTCACATATAGTAAGTAACAGTACATACTCAAATGTATCAAGTTTTTTATGTAAATCGGCAGCTTCGGTCCTTGTTAATGGTTTTTCATCGGTATATTCCTATTTTGTATTTTGTGACTAGATCTTTTAAACGTAAAATTGTTCCGGTTTTGAGCCTCGACAAATTTCAACTTGTTAAAGGCCCCAGATAAATTCCCATTTTGTGACTAGCATAAATTAAATTATAATCCTTTTGCAATTTCTTGCTACCTGATATTATAAATCACATACCACAATTTCATAATCATAAAATATAATAATATCAAAATTATTGCATATTGATAATAAATGATAAATTTGTTAAGCAACGGCCAACATCAATTCTTTCCTCAACCAAGTCTTCTACAGTTCGTCGAATTTGTTGGTCTACTTTAATATATTTAGTTTTTCTACGTTTGGGAGTCATGTGTAGCTCAATCTGATTATGAAGATTATCATAATACATTGCTTCCTCCTAAAAGGCTTGGAGGAGTTGAAAAATATTTGGACATATTTTTGTAATTTTTCAATTTAAACGACTGTGCCATCCTTCCAAGAAATTAGTTGTTTGGTGTCTTTGTTTATAGCAAACTCACATCATCAGAAAAATATTATCCATCCACAGTTCTACGAAATAATCGTTAAATATCTGTGAAAGTGGGTGGTTTTCGTTTTTCTCCATGATCCACAGACAACCGTCATCCACTCTCTCAGGAGGAAGGTGTGCCAAGGCAGAACAGTTCCTTATGTGCATTCTGACTTTTACATTTTCTTTATATTCAGTGGTTAGGCCAATTTCTTGTACTTTTCGCCATAACATTGGTTGAAATGGAAGTTGCAACCTGATATATTTATATTCGGAAAAGTCTTGAGCAGGTGAAATTTGTAAAAATGATGACGATTGTTGTAATTGTTCTCCATCTACAGAAATAGGAGTAATTTTACCTGAAAAGGGTCTAGTCACAAAATAGGGAGTCTTAAAATAGGAAGACACCTTTTCATCATTGTTTGAGGAAAAATGACGTGAACAATGTTTAATTTCTTCATAATTTTCCTTCAAGGATTTCACAGCATCGGAACGTGCAGATCACCTGGTGGCACAAATAGGTTTGATACTCAAGTGTTTGCTCTTACTCTTACAAATGCATTCCACCTATGTGTAGAACGTACAATTGCTGAACAATATTGAAAAAAGTGGTCATTTCCATGAAACATTCTGGCCATAATGCATTATCGTTTACAAAACTCTTAGTTTTATCATTACTTTGAGATGATTTTAAAATTATATTTTCTTCTTTTGTTTCATCTTCACAAACGGATTTGCTTGGTTTTACCTGCTGGTCTTTTTGCAGAATAGTTTCGGACACAAATGATGTTTCTGAAGTTTGAGCAGGTGAAATTTGTGAAAATGATTGTTGTAATTGTTCTCCATCTACAGTTAAAAATTTGTCCAAGGATCCTTTCATTTGGTTTTCCACTTTCTCTCAATAATTATGAATATCACGTTTTTCTGTTAAATGAAAATAAACATTAATTATTATAAAAATTAAAAACCCAATTTTCACGCCCCAAAAATGACGGGCCCTAGGCACGTACCTAAATTGCCTAGGCCTTAGTCCGCCCCTGCCTAGAAACGAAAAGTTTCTACAAATATTGTCGTTGGCTATTAACTTTTAAGCTAATTCATTAGTGGTAGGCTGGTAGGTACGTTAATTATTCATGTAAAATGAAGAAAGGGTATACTTAATGCAGAACATTACTATATGGAAATCGTTTTCATAATAGAATGGCTTCAAGTAAGTGAAAATGTTTTCTTCTATGCGGATATAATGAAAAGTAACAACTGGCTCTTTCCCAATCGTTAACAATCGCGTTTAAGCTTCCACTGGTAATTTTCAGGGACTTAAATTGATTTTCCGGTAAATATCTGTCAGTGTTTGCCAATAAATATACCTAAGCAAGCAACGTTGCGCTTCAAGCGACAACCGACACGACACAGGAATTCGAAATTGAACTGGAGGTGGAGAGTCATTGGATGTTTATTGTTTTATTTTTTCCATTCCAGGTAGGTCTATTTTTGACATTTCATTCAATTTAACTTAACCATTTTAATATAATATCAATAAAATGGTAATTACTTTGAATAAAATATCAAAAAATAGACAATATATTGCAGTGTCCCCAAAAACAGGAATCTTCTTTTCGGCTGCACAACCTTGTCTAAAGTAGTGAGCTCTATAGATAGCACCAACCGTAAATTAATATTGTCATACGAGGCGCCAGATTTTTATTTGTAGGTGATCTGTGGTTCAAACAGCGAATTAAATAAGTAAGAACTGAAACAAAATATGACAAGAAAGTTCAACATTGTTTAAAAACGAGAACAGTCGCACTGTTTAACTTTCAAGTGAAAACAAACTTTCGCCTAAATTCAACAGTTTTTATGAAAAACGCTCGTATTTCCGAAATTTTAGAACTCAAAATTGCGATTGCAAGACCTAAGTGGCTTAAGGACCTAAAATTTAGCGTGTATGACGGAAATATGGAGAGCATGCGTATACTTTCCATCTTTGTTTCTCTAACCTCCTACTGTTCAGTTTACTGTTTTACACCAATGAAGCATTGACTTTCATTTTGTAACCTTAAGAGGCGCCAATTTGTAGCCTTTCGGGGCACCAATTTGGAACCGTACCCGTCGGTTGTTCGTGACTTGGGCGATAGAAGAGACTCTTCTCAAGGGTGGTTCTACTCCATGTTGGTGATGCACTAGGTGTGTCAGACTATAAGAAGCTTTAGGGCGCCACTACCTTTTAGACGTCGACGAAAGAACAAAATGAATCTAAGCAAAAAGAAAACTAAGGTGAAAAAGGTAGAAACACCTTATAGAAATTGAAATATTAACTAAAAAAATTAAAAACTTACTTTAACCCGGACACGATCCCCTACAGCTCTTATAGCCGGGTGAATGAGAAATTAAAAAGAGAAATCAAAACATTAATATCATTCTGCCAATGAATTGGACAAAATGATCGGTATGTAGCATGTACTTTTTCTGGTACTTATCTTAAGTAAATATCTTCTCCGGGAAGAATGTGTAGAGAAGTGGACCTGGAGATATCTTGAAGATGTCTTTGAGGGTGTCTAAATAATCTAGCAGTTAATGGTACCCTACCAGCTAATGGTATCCCAGTTCTCTAAGATGGGTATCTTATTTATCAGCCGAATATAAGCTTTTAACGGTATCCTAACCGCTGTGCTTACAACAGCAATTTAGATAGGAAAGATATAAAAGCGATAAAAATGGACGCCTTTCCTCGAAGAGAGTCGATAGCGAAAAGGCTTTCGTTAGTGGCGTTGTAAAAATGGAAGCGGTCATTGGCAGATGTCAATTGTCTTATGGTCAGGGTTGAAGATTGGAGTGGCTAATGAGACGACGAGCGGGAATTAGAGAAATATTTGCGATATAAATTTAAAAGTTGAAACAGGTCGATAGACATGTTACAATTTAAAATGTGAATTTAGAGAATAAAGTTGAAAAAAAATTAAAAATAGAAAATACTCGAACTTTTATTTATGATTCCTATTTCAAACATTTTATGAATTAGTTTATTAACATTTTAAGCAAAAATTATGAAAATACATTAATTTGACACATTTTCAAAAGAAATTTTGTTATAAAGTTAAATTTTGATATGTTATTTTTTTTACCTAAAATTTGTAACGGCAAAGGCGCCAATTTGTAACGGTAAATGTTGCTTTTAGTTGGGCGCCAATTTGTAACTGTGAATGCCTGTACCTCACAGGGCACCAGCTCGAAGGGCTTCGGCTAGAGACTCCTCTCAAGGGTGATTCGACCACAAGTTTATGTCACACAGGGATAACAGACGGGTTGTAAAAATTGAGGGCGCCACTACCTTTTTGACGATAAAAATACTAAGAAAACTAAGGCGGAAAAGGTAGAAACGCCTTGTAAAATTTAACTGAAAGTTAATAATTAAAGTGACCCCGGGCGGATCTCCCTCAACTTTTATAGTTGAGGATTTTAATAAAAAAAAAAGAATTAAAAACAAATTTTTAATTTATTCTGCCACAGGAAATGAATAACGGAATTTAATAGAGGAATTTGTACTTTTATAGGTACTTAGCTTAGATGAAGTGGTTTCCTGGAGAAGAAGTCAGGTCTTGATCTGAACTGATGAGTTCTGTTCTAGGGCGGTATTTTGAGCTAGGGCTGTATCCTTGGCTATATTCTTGGGGTTATATTCTCGGGGTTATATTCTTGGGTTCTATCCTATCCTAGGGTTATATCCTCGGGTTGTATCCTAGCCTAGGGTTATATTCTTGGCTTATATTCTCGCCTATGGTTATATTCTCGGCGTTATATTCTAGCCTAGGGGCTGTGCTTACCTAGAAGTACAGGTGGATCAGGGATATGTAGGAACTTAAATGTAATGACACATTATGTTGGTCAGCTTTTCAGGTTAAAGAAAAGGAAGGCAGTTATTTGAAAGTCAAAAAAATTGATTCAATTTACTGAAAGCTTTCCAACATTATATGTTCCATGTTAAAACAGTAAAAATAGCAATTATCGGCTAAATTAAAAAATATACTAATGATCCGAAAGAAACTAATCATAGCAAAAAGTTATTTATTTAGTTATATGAAAAAATATCGTGCTTAGGAAATATATGAAACCGGCACTGGCGTTGCGAATGAATATTTTATAGGTTAGCGGTTTATAAAAGTGTTATTTTATAATTAAAAGAGTTATTTCGCAACTGAAAAAGCTTGAAAATGTTTGTATGAAAGCAAAACAGTGAATTATAAAAGAATATTTGGCTTAAAACTACCATATTAGTATAAAAGAACAGTTTATGACCACGTGTTGAATTTAATTTCGTCTATCTCTGTAAAAAAATGAAGAATGCATACGAAAATTATATCAGACAGTACTTTAGAAGAAGCTTATTAATTATGAATTATGATTTTGAACTTACCACAGCAAAATTCCTAAGATAGATACTTAAGATATGAAAGATAGCGAAAGATGATCTGCCCTCTTAGGCGGTCGATAAAAAAAAGGGGTGTTTCACGTGGCGTTGTGCAAAAAATGGAAGCGTCCGTTGGCAGAAGTCAATTGTCTTACGGTCAGGGTAGAAGAGTTTGGGATCGCAAAACTATAATTGAATGTGGCTAGTGACGACGAGCGCTAATTAAAAGGATTTATTCTGTAAAATCGAAACAGGTCAATAGACATGTTACAAATTTGAAACACCCTATAGAATTCAGCAGCTATAAGAGAGTATCAAAATGTAGCACCATGACTAATGACCATTTTGGTTATTTATTTACGTTATTATCTGTATTATCAAAAACTTTTCAAGAAAATCATTGAAACGCAATTGAAGCATGCAAAAATTCTCAACGAATGGTTTGGCCAGCTTGCAGTCCTGATCTCAATCCTATTGAGCATATCTGTGACCAGCTGCAAATGTTCATAAAGAATGGTGCTACCTTTTGACACCAGTTACAGCTGCAAGCAATTTTGCGCCCAAACTGCCGCACATTATCCTGACTTTACCTCGCAGTACCATAATATTACATCACAAAATACCTCGGAGTAGGTACTCTGAAGCTCTCAACTTTACCCCAAAATATCTACACACTTCCTCGAAACACCTTTAAAATATCCCCAAAATATCTCCTCGTATTTCACGTACAAAAGAATTTGTGTTCCAACAGTTTTTCTTGTAATTACGAAAGTCGATCTGGATGGAGCGATGAAGTCCCTTTCCGAGTTTGATTCAGTTAAATTACCACCAAAATGTGGATTTATTAGAAGCTGAATTACGCTTCACTAATTCGATCTCTGCCAGGACTGGCTCCCAAAAATTGATTTAGTAATCACAAATTGACACTTTGTGGTCTAAATTATAGAATATCATTAGCATACATTAAAATTTTCTGACTAATAGTTACCAATTGGTAGGTTTAAAATGATGGTGTATCATTTTGAAATTATAATTTATAACATGTAATTGAAACATGCTTCAAATTTTATTTTAACTTTGTTTTAATGAATATCAAATAGCGTAAAGTTAAACAAAAACTAACAAAAGCTCAAAATTGACTACGAACTTCCGACAAATTCGCCAAGTGGCAAACGACTTTGCTGCACACCTAGAGCGTAGCACTTTTCGGAAGTCTCAATTTAATTAAACTAAAATAAATCTCAAAGTTATTAGCAAAGCGCTCTAAACACTCTCGTCAATTCAACCAAAATGGTTCAACTTTATTATTACCATATAGGAACAAGCTATGAAGTTTGAGGGTGATAATAGTTACCCTATGACATCATTATAGTTCTTGGAATTGGAACAGTTGCGGTTTAATTTCGTATACTCGTGGAAGACACTCGTCGGCTACGATGTCACGCTGATATTCACTTTAAAATTATAATTAGAACGATCGTTCCAAGATAAAGTCATTTAATTACATATGTAGACATTAAAAATCCCCCTTCGAAGAGTTCGTTAATCTTGACATAATTATTTTGAAAACGGATCTTTAGAGGAGTGCAAAGAAGGCTCAGGATGTGGAGTTTACTCCAGATCACTCAGCATAAGAATTGAGTGGGGAATGGGAAAAAATACCAGCGTGGTTCAAACAGAACTGGCTGGTATCTCAATTGCCACAAAAGAACTAACCAGAGAAGGAATTTCTGGCAAAAACATAACAATCTGCACTGACAGGAAACAAGCCCTATTAGCCTTGAACAGACAACGTGTTACATCAGGGCTAGTATTAGAGTGCCACCAAGATTTATCTAACGCCTCGGTAGAAAACAATATTATACTGAGTTGGGTTAAAGGGCACGACAGGAGTAAAGGTAATCGCATTGCCGATTCTTTAGACAGGGAAGCGGCTGGACTAAAAATTTTTGGACCCAGTAACACCTACGGCCTGACGTCTTCGACAATTGCGGAACTAGCCAAGCGTTACACCCATGCTCAATCCCTAAAGAGATGGGATGGAATCAAAGGATGCAGTCTTGCCAGGATCACCCTGGGAAGCTGGCGCCGAAGAAATATTTGGCGATGACCAGGAAAAATCTACGATTAACAGACTGTCCACTGTCAACGGAGGAAACATCTCCATACTATGGGGCTAGTGGACACACCTCTATGCAGAATGTGTGAACAAGGAGATGAAACTGTTTGGCATGTCTTATGTGACTGCCCGGAGTTATCGTCAATAAGAGAGTGTGTGTTCGGTGAGTATTGGCCTACACCTGCCGATATAAAGGAGATGTCTCCTAGTGACCTGTCCACCTTCCTGGAAACTCACCCTCCACTCTACAGATACAGATAGAGTAGTGCAAAGATTTACATTTTGCAAATTTTGAAGTATTTTAGTCAAATCAAACTCTTTTTAAACCTACGGTAACAAGAAGAAAATAAATTTGATTTAGTCAATTCAAAGTTCCCAATTTTTTTGTCACTGCTAGTATTTCAGATTTTACATTCAATTTATAGAAATTTCACGTGGTATTTACTCTTATTTCGACTTCCTACATCATTATACTTTGATAGATATTTCGAGTTTTCCTAGCAAATCCTGAATGAAATTGATACGAGCAGCATCTCTGACAAATTCTGCAACGCAATATCCAAATTCTAGGGATAATTTAATTTGGAATACATTCTGTTTCATTACCTCTCGGTCGAAAATAGATGACTCTTCATGCATTGTTCAACAATACCTTTAATCGAATTCACTTAAACGATCCATTTGTAATGGCCTCCACGTATTTCTTGGAAGAGTCATTTACTTCAAGCTATAATAACTTTGAAGTATTTGGAACAATGTAAAAACAATTTTCTTGGTTAGGTTGATTGATTGATTATTACAGTACATCCAGTCGAGGTTTTGAATCCTGGGCATCTCAGCTTTTTGTCCTCTTGGTTGTACCGTTTATATGAAGAGACACAACAAAAGTTTTTGTAGCTTACTGTTATTTTGAGATTATTATCAATATACTGCAATATGTATGTTTACAAATTCAAATGTTCTGGTGTTAACTCATAATTATAACAGCTCAGATAGATTGTAGAGCAAATGGGACAGTGGGGAGCCCTGGAGGAGTCCTTGTTCAGGTATAAATGTTTGGCATTTATGTATGTATGAATGTAAATTGGGGTAACATTCACTGAGACCTAAAAGATCTTTTGTGCCCCCTTACTTCTACGTAGTTCTTGAGGAAAGTCTCAGAGACTAGTAGCTCCTTTAGTCCTATTTCCCGGAGGAATTTTAGGATATCTGCAGGCTTCAGCTTAGGTAAATGCCCCTCTTCTATCCAGTAATCTCCAAGGTGTTGTGCCCTATGATTCTGAATTGCTGTGCAGTTCGCAAGTAAGTGGATGGAGGTTTGTTCTTCCATGCCACATAATGTACATTCTTCTTCCTCCACTATTTCGAGCTTTTTCAGGTTGTAATCAACCAGAAGAATTTTTGATTGTCCAAGTCCTACTACATCTCTCCGATGGTCAGATTTTCTCTTTTCTTCGGCTTTGCCAATTTCTTTCAATATTACATTGGAGCTAGTTCATCTGCTATTTCATTTCCTTCTATCCCAGTGTGTCCTGGAATCCACAGTAATATAACTATATTGTTCTCGCCTAGTTCATTTAGTTTGCCTAGGCACTCCCACACCATTTTGGAGCTGATAACACATTAGCTCAATGCTTTAATGGCTGCTTGACTATCCGACATTATGATAATCCTTTGCCTTCTATATCCTTTATCAATATTGAAATGGGCACATTTTCCCAAACTTTCAGAGTGTTTGGTTCCTGGCCCGTCCACTCCTATCCTAGTTCCTTCTATTGCTTTTGAGCCGTCTGTGTACCATCGAATTGTATTCTTTCCAAGTCTGGTAATGGTATTTGGATCCCATTACTTCTTGTTGCTTAATTCCGTAACGAATTTCTTTGAAAAGTTACACTTTTTCATCATACCATCTTGTGGCATGTCGCAGGTTTTCTGAGTAAGGAGGGATTTTTTTTAATGATTCCCTCTCTTCTTAGTCTGTTTCTTGTTCTTTTTGCAACACTTTCCACCACCATATGTAGTGGTGTGAGATTTAGATTGAGATTCCATGGCTGCCGTTGGACATGTTCTCAGATAGATTGTAGAGCAAATGGGACAGTGGGAAGCCCTGGAAGAGTCCTTTTTCGGGTATAAATGTTTGGAATAAAACTGTAATTCACTTTTACTTGTGGTATTCTATCACTAAGGAAGTTTTCAAGATTAATAGCAAGTATTTAGAACACAGCATTTCATATAGTTTGTAGAACTCACCACAGTTCTAAACACAATCAAAGGCTTTAGTAATGCTTAGCAAAATAGCAGCACATTGTTTGTATATTTAATGTCAGGTACGACAGTGAATGTATAGTCGAGCATTTTCTCTAAAACCAATCTGGTATCAAGATGAATTTTTTTCCAGATATCCTTCTGTAATATTTTTGTTGTTTTCAAAAATTTCTCCAGAATAGACAAAATTTAATCGTAGACCTATAAAGCCTATTGGTATATCGAGGAGTAAATATTAGGTATACTAATTACCTCATTTTAAATTTTCTCATAGCAAGCTAGATAAGTATAACAAGCCATAGGATAGGTTGGTATAAAGTTAAAGACAATATACTGATTGTACACTTTATATTTAGGTGAAAGAAGTTACTTAAGGCTCGTTCCGACTGGCGATAGAACCGTTTTAGGTATCGTTCGCGCAAGTGCTGTATTTATTTCGCGTTCCAAGTGATTATAGTATCGTTCTTGGGACGGTACAAATTCTACCTTCTGGAAGGGGTGATAAAGTTGATGTGACCATCCTTAAATCGAGTTTGCGTACTATACAGTACTCGAAACGATACCAGAACGGTTCCTAAATGCCAGTTGGAACAAACCTATAGTGTATATTTAACTTTTCCATTATACTTTCTCGTAAAAGCTTGACCAGTTCGTCAGGAATCGGCTTTTCGTTCATTTTATGGAAAAAAACCTAAAATATCAGATATTATTTATTCTGTAATTGTTTTATTACATCTTATTAACAAGACCAAATTTGTGTTTAATTGACGCTGTTATTAGAGCTTATGACTACTGGATATTCATCTGTACCTATACCTATACCTTCTGTTTTTCTTTCACTTGCAAAATATTAGGTTTCAATTCTAAATTATTTAATGTAGTGCATTTGAAGTGGCTGCATTTCAATTGATTTTTCCTTTTTGAAGCTATACTTCTATTACCACTTGCAACAAGGTTGCGTTAAACGTTTATCGCAAGAAAGAAAGATACACAAAGATAGAAAGTATGAGAGAGAAAGAGAGTGAGTCCTTCGGTATTCGATAACAGATGGCAGTGTAAGTACTCTTTTTATTATTTAAAAAGTAATTTAATAGAGATTGTAATTTTGAAATTTCCTTCACGTGACCAAAATCTTTGGCATTTATCAAGAAATGATAGTGTAAGTATACTTTTTTCCTTAAATAAAGTAACTTTTAAAATGTAATTCAGAAAAACTTCCTTTTTTGGAATTTTCTTCATATTACCAAAACCTTTGGCATTCAATGACAGATGGCAGTGTAAGTATTCTTTTTAAAAAGTAATTTATTCAGAAGCTGCAATCTCGAAATTTTCTTCAAATGACCAAAATCTTTGTCATTCATCAAAAAAAGATAGTGTAAGCAAACTTTTTTTCTGAAATAAGGTAACTTTTAAAATTTAATTCACTAAAAAATTCCTTTTTTGGAATTTTCTTCATATGACCAAAACCTTCGGCATTCAATGTCAGATTGCAGTGTAAGTATTATTTTCAAGGGATATTTCTAATGCGACTTCCAACAGGGTCGCGTTAAACGTTAAAGAGAGAAAGAAAGATACACAAAGGTAGAAAGTAGGAGAGAGAAAGAGAGTTAGTCGGTGGATCCCAAGCACATGCGCATAACTTATTCGCTTACACACTAAGATATTTTTTTATTTAATCCATGTGCTGTTCACCAAAATTTATTAATATAAAAGCCTGCATCAGCCATTTTTTTATTGCACTGCCATTATTTTTTTTTGTAAGAACCCAGTGAGTTTTTTCTTTATAGAGATAGTATAAGCTTGTATGAATCGATTAATCTATCTAAAATGAATTAAATTTCAATTTTCTAAGTTAATAGAACAAAAAACTTTTTAATCACTATAAATTCATATCCTGCTCTCACATTAATATTTGCTCACCTGCTATATAAAATGATGGATTAAGTTCCCCAAAATCCGAAATTGAAACACGTTTATTATTAAAATACAGCGCTCTCTCTTCTCGTACACCAAAAGGAAGAGAAACATTTCTATCCATCATTGTCCGAAAGCACCTCCTTAACCTCACAGTTGTTTGTGGGATCTTTTTTATCCCGCTCCATCCTTTTTTATCCTGTTGGACACGCTCCCGCGGCGAAGCTTGCCTTTCTCCTACGGTTTTTTTTTTGAATTGATGAAATAAAATACAAATATCTCCGGGGCTCAGGTCAACGCCGTAATAGTTCAACGCGTTGAAGTATGGAAGTTGAGTATAAGTAATTTTGAGTGAAATGTGGCCGATAATGAAAATTCTGTTCTTATATTTCAGATAAATGAATACTTTACTCGTTAGTACCCATTAATATTCCATTCGAAGCTGTTTGTTTTGATTCTCAAACATTAACTACTCATTTTTTTACTGTTTTAAATATTTTTCGGGACATGAATTTTTTCCAACGGAATAAACGTATTTTTTCAACTTCGACATGTCAGATTAAATTGAAACTTTGCTAGTTATCGAAACTGATATCAAAACATTTAATGAATATCTATTGATATGAAAAATAATAACTACACATTGTACATAACCGACACGAGTTACTTCTAACATAAAAGCTTCAATAATTATAGAATATTAAAGAAAAACTATTTAAATGATTCAAATTGAAATAAATCAAACTCAAAGAAGCAATTCAAAATTTATAATGTACTTCGTACATACATACAATGGATAAAGTCTAAAATTCAATTATATAAAGAAAACTCGAACAAATCACCTGGTATCAAATATAAGATCCACCTGTAAACGGGAATGTTTATGGTTTTTATGTATTATCTTGAATTTCTTCATGTAAAATTAAATTTGTCCAAAAGCATTGCGAAACTTGCTAAAATAGAAAAACTTTTAATACAGTTATTAGATCTATGACACTTGTGAAAGTATGTATCATCTGATGTATGACAGGTTTGAACATAAAATTGTCAGCTAGAACAGGAAAATTACCAACCTAAATTGAATATATCAAATAATTTAAAAATTCAATTAATAAAAGATTTAAACTTAAATCATCCATTTAGAAATTTAAAATATGATGCTTTCTTTTAAAAAAGATTAAATCTATCAAAGTATATAATAAAATCTATTTAATGAACAACTATAAGTTAATTTGATTGGTCAATGACAATTAAACAGAGAATTTACTTTTAGAGATAGTAGGCAGTTTGTTGCTAAGAAAGATAAAGGAAATGGGTTTTTAGGTACTTGTTGATAGAGAAAGCGTCGTCCCTATTCTAAAATGAATTTTCTACAAGAAGCACGTTATTTCGTTCAGTGAAAAAAGTTTGTAAATTTGATCAAATATCTATGTAATTAATAGTGAAAATAGTTTAACTAACCTTGTAACACGGTTCCTGAAGAAAATAAACACCGAGGGATCTTCGTAAGTAAATAAATTTAAATAAACCATATATTAAATTTCATCAAGAGGCATTCTGCATTGGAGTTGTCTTGCTTTTCGTTTTGGAGGTTACTTCACAAAGGCCCAGAGCGGTCTAAAACAGGAAAGAAGTGATTATTCATTTTTCAACATTAATAGAAGATAAAAGGTATTTAATAAACTTTAATTTAAAATAAAAAACTTACTTGAGAGTGTATTTAAAAGGAACTTAGATATTTTGCAAATTCAGACACAACTGTATCGTCCATTTTGCTTTTCGTTTTGGCTTATTTAAAACGGTATCACTGTTAATACACTACTGTATAAAAAGTTGCATAATTGCATGTATTAAAAATAATTTTCATTGTATGAATGTGATTGTTGAGTGAAAGACCTTAAGTTTCATTTTCCCATTTGATGTAAGAAATAACGTTTATCTTGCTAATTTATGTCCACAAAATTAATTTTCATAAAATTGTTTCACCCCAAGTATTATTTCGAAGTAATTCTTTTTATCAGTTGGTACAACTATATTGAACTCCTGTTACACATCACTGGGGCACTTTCAGGGTGAGTACACAGGACCGTATTCAGGAAAGTGTTTAAATCCAAACCAGGTATTAAAAACTTTATTAAAAATTTTATTTAAATAACATAGAATTTTGGCGCTCATTAAAAAAAGAACAGTAATTAGATTTCTTACACATTAAACCCATGAACCCAAACCCTGAGAAGCTGAGATTTCATAAAAAAAGGTGAGTACACTGTGTAATAAATTAAAAATGCAAAATTTGAAATTATTCTGGGTAAAACAAAAATCATAAAATCAAACAATAAAAATATAAAAAATTATAAAACACAAAATAAAATATCATATCACTATATACTATTTAATTTTTTATCAAATAATCAAGAATAGCTTTTTCTGATTGGAAAAAGGATTATTGGTTTTGTTAGCCGTTAACCCGTACCGCTGCCACTGGTACAGTTATACTTTTGGTCGCCTTAAGAAGTCCAGTCAGTCGTTTTACGTTAACTTAGAGAGTTGATTGTTGTTGAACACTGTGTGCCTTGTTATACAGTGCGTCCATAAAGTAACCCATAAATTCATTATTAGCTAAATAATCAATAAAATTAGAAATCCCCGATTTTTGATTATTATTTACTATTTTTTCAAATTATAATCTAATATACAAGGTGAAGCATCTTCGTGTGATGACGTCATCACTATTTTTTTTAAATGGAACCTTCTATTTTTTCAATTTCCGGATTCCTCTTGCTGAGCTGATACCAAAAATGTATAACACGTTGCTTCAAATTGGTACAGGTTGGGTAAACATGTGCGTCCATAAAGTAACGCATATATTTATTATTAGCTAAATAAACAATAAAATTAGAAATTCCCAAAACAGGTCGATTTTTTATTTTCATTCACTATTTTTTCAAATTATAATCTAATATACAGAATGAACCACCTTCGTGTGATGACGTCATCACCAAGAATAGAAGTGTAATTCAATGTCTGTATACACCGAGAAGTAGTTGTTGCTTCTAAGAGAACGGTCTGTTCTTTGAAAAATATTTTTCAAATTGTGTAAAGCGTTGTAATAGTATTAACGGCCCGTTATTGAACAATCAAAAACATGGCTAACGTTTTTCATTCAGTTAATTTTTATTAATGATTTAGTGAAGACGTAAGGTGTAATATCGATTGCCAAAGTGTTGAGGGTATTCGTTACGGAATTCTCTTACAGAGAATTCAATACAAAATAAATGTGCGTTCAAATATCTCGAACTTGAGTAGCGCTACCAACAAAGTTGTTAACAGTTGTCTTGACAGCTACGCTCGAAATCTGAAATTTCAAGGTCATTTGTGGAACGAATAGCCCTAATGTAGTGTGTATCATAGTTTATATGGGTTTCTTGTTAATAATAAATTTCACAGACGTTGCCAAATATCCCCAATTTTGGGCAATGAAGGTTAAAATGAAATAAAGTTGACGCACCCTTTATAACATTATTTTATAGACAAATGTGTGACAATACAACGAAAATGTTGTTATTTCATCTAGAACTGAAAGAAATAAAGCGGCGTAATCGACGCCGTAATTCAAATATGGTTGCCAAAATATCAGTCTTATTTGGTTGAACCGACCTGGTATCAGAGGGCGCTGACTGAATCAGTATCATTCGAGTGATATACAGATACATTCAAACACAATTTGTCCGATCTAAATAGTCCACCAACAAAACATTTCTGTAAGTTCACTTCATTGAATATCAAGTATTTAGGTGGTCAGCTGGATTCAGAACCACTGTAAGAAACCCCGCCCCTTCTCCTTCCAAAATTTGTTAGTTATGTGCGAGGTGTGTGCGAACTGCGATTTAGTATTGAATAATTGATTATTTGATGGGGGTAGTAAACGTCGCTACATATTGAAACAATATGCTTATGTTTTATGTTGTTAAAATTGAAAATTAATTGTTAAATTCTCTTTAACAATTAATGTTTCGAGTTAAGGTAATATGTTTGATTTCTTTTGGCAATAACGGCTTTCAAAATAAAAATAAATTCATAAATAAAACAAAATGGGATTCTTTAAATTGAAACAAAGTTATGGGCTTGAACACTATCATCTATCGACTGCTGTTTACTGACTGTCTGACGCTAATCAAGGACCGCCCACAGTTGAGAATACGGAGTGGTGGGAATTATACGATATGTTATAGGTGTCCAAATAAACGATTGTAATAATCGTGTTTTTAATCTGTTGAAGCTGGATGTTGGTCGACTAGTTCAAAAGCAGTTCTGATACAATGCTTAAAATTCCTATGTTCCGTTTGTGTTTGAATGTATCTGTATATCGGGAGGATCTAGTTTCCGAAATACACGACTCTAATTTTCCAATCCAATGATGCCAGAGCTGGCGATTGTATCAGATTTGGTACTCTGATAACCTAAATGTACACTGGTAGAATGTGTGTAATGCAATAATATTGGCTTGTTAACGAAGTATTTGTTATACATGAACGCCTTCAAAGCGTTTTTCAAATGGAAAATCAAAGTTCTCACATATTATTTTCTATTTATAATAATATATCACATTAGGCTAAGCTAGATGTTTAAAAGTGATTTTATTTATTTATATCGATTTATTCAGTTGCATATTGTTTGTTTTTCGTAAAAATGTCTCCCCCTTAGAACAAAAGTCGACGTGTTTCCTAATTTCCTTAAAATCTAAGGAATACTGCCAAATATCGGGATGGACTGTTTTCTGTGGCCCACTCTTTATACTATATTTCTTCATTGTGTATTTATATTATTATATTATTCAACAGAATATAAATCTATTTATTTATAACTGGATTGGAATTTTCAAGTGAATTATTGAGATAGATTTGTTGACGTTTCATTTGAATAAAACTCAGCGTCAATAGGTGTAAACTTGTATATAAGCTGAATTTTCTCGAAAATATATCTCATAATTTCTCGACGGGATTTATTTTGTCAATAGAACAGAATTTATTGATTCAGGTTTAGTAGGAAAGCAATTTGACGAAGAATTGAGGGAACTAGTAGTCTCGTTTGCAAAAACCAACCAAGTGGAATCATTAAGAACCAAGTATTTAGTCTTGTTCATAAGGATAGCTTTCAGAGAAAATAAAAATATTTTTTGTAATCCTACTATTCACGTTGGTAAATTCTCGGGAATCAATATAATTTTCAATCATCGCAGACGTTTTGCAAAACAATTATTTTTATGTGGAAAATAATTTTATATAGTGCGCACTCAGTGAAAGTGAAACTCAATTTATGACTATTGTTTCAAATTGTGGTAAAATTATTTAATTATAAAAGTACATTGAAAATAAGTTCTATTATCGTTTTTAATTTCGTTGGCTGCTCATTAAGCAGCAGTTCAAAAAAATATTTAAATTTGTCGTGCACAAAAGAAAAGGTCTAAGTATTATTTAAAAAAAATGTATGGTTCCGGCTTCTCTCTTGTCTAGGGCGCATTTTAACTCTCTTGGCACTTTATGGTTCTTGCTTAGCATGAAACGGTGGACGTTACAGGTACTCACTGGTTCCTTTTTTAACAAATGTTAATATGATATCACTTATTCTTGACCACAATTGATCTGAAAAGGTCGCAGTTAGATTATATTAAATTAGATTAGATCTGATGAGGTCGATAATTGGTCTATTCCATTGCGACGTTTTCAGATCTATTGTGGTCGTCTGAATCCAGATATCATTCTCCAGCCCCACTCTTTTTATGTAGCCAATCAGGCCCGAGACTGAACATTTAATGTAGTCTAATGTTTTTGTTATTTATTTAAAAAGTTTTTATTTGTGGGATAAAATTATACACACTATGGCTAATTACTATCTATTTATTTAAAGAAACACACACTGTATTAAACTTAATTTATATACACACTTTACTTAATGTCTACTAATTTATTTACACTCGGTATAATAGTTCTAATTTATTTTTACCGCTTGAATATTACACTATTTATCTTCACTATTTCATTCACAGTCCGATTACTAAGAACGTCGGTAAACTGTCTGTGAACTAACTATTTGTCTTCGTTTCACTAATTCTTCTGAACTAACTATTCACGCACCCAAAAACCCGCGTATATATAGTCCTTCCCAACTCTAGAAAATTCCAGTACCTTCCGCGCTCGTCCTATGCACAAACAAAGTGAATGTTCTCGAAAGAGGCGCAGCCACCAAAATTTAGAGTCGAGGGACAGGACTGGCTTTGAGTTGGTGACCTCGCAACAGTAGTTTCTTGACGGTGGATTCCTATAGCCTAGTAGAAGAAACCGCACATTCGGCTGGCATTCGCACTTTGCGTGCCAATTATTTTTACAGTACCCTGTTAGTTGACCTACTACTTCCTATCTTTGGTTATTAGGTATGCTGTGAAATTTGGCGAATGACCTCTAATGAACTCTTTCGCCTGTTTGCACACTTTCTTGTGACCATGTTCATTGTTTTTTTTTTTTTTTTTTTCGGGCCGAGATGGGAAACTCATGTTCGAATGGGTCCAGGACCCAAACAGTGTTGGACTCATTCCCAAGGAGATGCCTACCAACCAAACCCACCTCAAACTCGCCGTTACCCCCGCCTCGGAATCACTACCCTAGCATACTTCGAGACAGGCGGCGGTCCCTCGCACACTCTCCGCTCACACTGTCATCTTCTCCCTCCTATCACTCCTGCCTCTCATGCCATATCGAGTCCTTCTCTCCCCCTTACCATGCTCTCTACTACTCCACTCACCTCCATCCATTCCTCCTCCCCCCTCAACATTATCTCCACCATGTTTTCCCAGTACACCGCCTCCCCTAGTTTCCTCTCCAACTTCTTCAGCACTTCCTCGTTCCTCCAGCATCTAAACACATGTCCCACATCATCCTCCACTTCACACCTCTCGCACACACCAGTCTCTCGTTTCCCAATCTTGTGGAGGTACCCTACTCTCGACCCATGTCCAGTGAGCACTTGTGTCAAGAAGTAGTTCACCTCCCCGAATTTCCGGTCCATCCAATCTCTCCTATTCCCAATCGCTCCTTTTAGCGCGCCCTCATACTCCTCCCACCTTCTCTCCATTTCCTCCTCCATCCATTCCCGTACCTCTTCTTTGGTCGCACCCCTCCAGCGTTTGCTCCTAGCTCTAGCCAACACGTCCAATGGGTAGGACCTTGCCAGCACCGCTGCTGCCAGTCCACCCACTGTCCTGTACCCCTGCACCACCCTCAGCAGTATCCCTCTCTGCACCCGCAGAAGTGGCCTAACCCTCGCATTCACCCCCGCTCTTTCACCCCACACCTCCGCACCGTACAGCATACTCTGCTCTACCGTCCTACCAATTACCCTCCTCTTCCACTCTCCCGGCCCTTTCACATTACACATCAATCTCCCCAGCCATGCTGCCCTCACTTTACCCTTCTCTGCCGCCTTTACCATATGGGTTTTGAAGGATAATTGGCTATCCAACCACACCCCTAGGTATTTCACAGACTCCTCCATGCGAATTATCCTTCCCTTAACCATCACCCCCACTTCCCTTGCCCTGCTCCGTCCCTTCACTAGCAACCCCACCGTCTTCTCTTCCGCCACTTCCAGTCCGCACCGCTCTATCTTCTCCACAATCTTCCTGCACATTCTCTCCGCCTTTCTTTCTATCTCCGCCTCTCCCTTTGCCGTACATACCAGACACACATCATCCGCATACACCGTAATCTCACATCCCTCTTCACATACCATCCCACAAACCTCATCAAACACACACTTCCAGAGCGTCGGTCCAAGAACCGAGCCCTGAGGCACTCCAGCCTCCATCTCATATCTCCTCCCTCTGGAGTCTACAAGCACACGCCCCGTCAGGTAGTCCTCCACCAGGTTAACCAGCCCCTGCTCCACTCCAAGCCGCAGCAACGCGCTCAACACTGCCCGTTTGCTGACACTGTTGAACGCGTTCCCGACGTCGAAGAACACGAGTAGGGCCAATTTCTTCTTCCTCCAGCTGCCCTCCCTAGCTCTTTCCACCAAACCCATCACCTTGCTCAGTGCCGAGATGCAAGATTTCCCCTTCGTGAACCCATGCTGGTTTACCCTAAAACCCCCATTTCTACCAACTTCCTCCTCAATCCTATCCCTTATTATCCCCTCCATCAATTTACCCATACCACACAGCAGGCTGATAGGCCTATAGTCCCCCGCCCGCTTCCCCTCTCTACCCGCCTTCTTCATCAGTATCACCCTGGCTACCTTCCATCCTTCCGGGAACTCCTCCTCCCTCAGCACCCTGTTGAATAGTTCCCAGAAGTACTCCCTATTGTCATCCAACAGCCCCTTCACCATATCACCCCTCAGGCCATCTATCCCTGGGGCTTTTCTCACTTTAATATTTCTCCCCCAATCTTCTACCTCCCACTTCTCTACCGGCCTTATCCCCCTCATTTTCACTACCCCCCTTGTATCTTGGATTTCCTGAATTCTGCCACCCACTCCTCCTTCTCCCCCTTTGAACAATTTCTCTATGATCTCCTTCTCCCAATCCTCCTCTAGAACCTCGTTTTTATTTCCACCCATCCTCTTCACCGCTATCTCATACGCCTTTCCCCATGGATTGTTTTCCAATTCCCCCAGTAACTCTTCCCACTTCCCTCTTTTTTCCCTCTCCACTCTACGCTCCAGTTCCTTCTTCTTCTCTTTATATCTCCCTCTTCCCTCTATCCTTCCTCTTCCTCTCAGCATCCGTCTTCGTTCTTTCTTACACTCCCTCCACAGCTCCTCTATTTCCTCATTCCACCAGTAATTGGCCCTCCGCTCACGCCTATTGCCCCTCTTTCCCTCTCTTTTGCAGCCCTGTATCACATTGTACAATTCATCTGCATCATGTCCAAGTCCCCTTCCTATCTCTTCTCTTACTTTCTTCCTCATTCTCTCTGCCTCGGCTTTCGTCCACTTCCATTCCCACTCTTCCACTAAATCCTTTCTCTCTTTCCTTATATCCGTCTCCACATACCTATGTAAGCTCAAGCTTTCCTCATCCTCCAGCACCCCCCAACTAAACACTCTTTCCCACAGCCATTCATCACATGCTGTTATATCAATGAATGATGAACCCCCGTCACCCCTCACGAAGGTGGGCAGTAGTCCATCATTCAGCACCACCAACCCGTTGGATGTTAACACTTCCTCAAGGATCTCCCCTCTCCTGTCCGTTTTCTTCCCCCCCCCATATAGTATTCTTCGCATTGAAGTCCCCTGCCACCATTCTCCTTGTGATCCTCCTTTTTCCTTTTGACACCCTCAGATCGTCCTCTAATCCTGTCATGCTCCTCTCATATTCTTCCAGGCTGACATTTGGGCTTATATACACACTATACACCACCATGTCTCCCATTCGCACTACCACCCATCCATTTCCCTTCCTCACTTCATCCGCTCTTAATCCATCCCCCACCACTCTTATTCCTGCTTCTCCTGTATCGTCCATAATCCATCCCTGCTTCCCCACATATCTAGCATTCAGACCATGTTCATTGTGGATTTTGCGACGCCACAGGAAGGTTCTGGTCCAATGAACGGCACTGATGAGCCTAGTCTTCCTCTTGTAATGTCCTGAGATGGGTTCATTGGACTACTTATTTTTAGTCGGTGAAGGTCTACTTGGTTACGCTAACCTGTTGGGTTTGCATAGTTTTGTGTTAAATCAAGTTGAATCAGTTCTGGCAGCTTTTTTGCCGGAAGCACTGCAGTCCGTTGGCTTATTGTACTCTACCCCCATATTCTAGTCCACCCTCCCAGCTATCCCCGTATCGTCGAAGAAGCGATATTAGTCCAGAGGATGTATAACATACGTTTTTAGTCCTTCAGATTTTCGACATTTTCCTCTCCGAAAATTGGTCTCGATCTCCATACCGCCAAGTCTATAGTTGACAGCCCCATCTTATGCAGGCGTTCCTCGTTTGATAACCTTAGCCGATTCACACTGATATTTAGTAGTTTAACACACGTATCCCCTTTGAAGGTCTCACTATGTACCTGCTTTTGAGTGTTCCTCTACTGTAGTCTACCAATCCTCCCGACTTGTAGCCGAGACGAGCTGGTTCAAATATGGAAGTAAAATGGACCTCCAAGTTAGGACTGGTGCAGCCAACCAGAAACTGAACTTGATGAGAGTACTGGACAGCAGTCTTCCAACCGGGAGTTTCTGCCATTGATCTGTGCTTTGGGTGGATGCTGGAGAAGAGTACTCTGCAATAACATCACTATGCTTCAACAGTTGATATTCAAAACTGGCTTGGAATGCAAGACTACTACCGAATCAGCTTGGTGAAATCAATAAGGTTGTTCTGATATGGATTATGGGTCAACTGAATAGTGGACCAGCTTGCTAGGAAAGGAGGTCAGTTCCAATTTATAGGCCCGAAGCCCGACTGGTATCTCCTCTTCATCTGACAAAGAGAACTATCTCGGACCAGATAGAATAAGATACCAGATTAAAGGCAAGCCAAATCCTTCGTCAAAGAACCTTCAAAACCCAAAGCAGAAGCCTTGCTAAACATGAGCAGGGAGGAGATCAGGTCTATAACTGGAATCCTCACTGGACACTGTGTCAAAAACACCGATCGTCATTGCTTGAAAGAAGAAGAATAAGCAAAACGCATATAATACTGTGCTCCCTGTGGAAGTAGATAAACTCACTCCTTCACAGATTATACATTTCATTGGGCAGATTTAACTTCTTGAGGGTGTGATCTAATTTGGACAATATTTAATTAATTTGGAAGATATTGTAACTGAGATAAATAATAAATGGATAAATAAATGTTTATAAAAGTTTTATGCAAATACATAAAAAAATTGTGAGTGACTTTATGCGACTACTCGTATTACTTAAAAGGTGTATTTCTCAATCGTTCCGATACGCAGAATATTCAAATGAGGCGATCAATATATTTATGCTAAAATCCTGAAGATTCTATCAACCAGCACGAAATGACGGGATAAAGGCAGCTGCAATTTGATTGCAGCAGTCTCTAATTTAGTCAAATTTATTCGGACTACAAAACTAACCCCACGAAAACGTGACAGTAGCTGTTTTATGGAGTCTTTGTCTTGAGTGCGAGCTCGCCACAACATTTGCTCTAGCCCTAATTTTATTAGCCATCTTTTATGGCCGGGATTGTCCCGGATCTTGCCTTGGATTTTGAGCTTTTATATTATCTTTAATGTGATTTAATGTTCTTGAATTCGGTTTACTCACACAGTATGGTATTTTTATGGAGTATTTGAGGGGAAAAAATTGATGTTCTACGCAATGTGCATATTTGGAATTGATGTATAAATCATAAAATGTTTATTTCCATTAGAAATATTCTGCACTAAATATCGGAAAACTACATCGACTTTTTTGAATAGAATGACATTTTACTATTATTTTTTTGTTTGTTTCAGGCAATTGATAGCACCTAATATCGCCCAAAAACACTATTTAGCAAACGGAGCAGAATACGAATCAAAAAGGGTAAGTTTGCACGTCAAGAAAATTCAGAATGTATATGACTTTCATATTTCCGGTTATGTGTAAGAGTGTATAAAATATTGTAATTGTATAGAAATCCCCTTAAATATTAAAACGCTCAACTATTTTGTTGTCAAACGATAGAAAAAAAACATACAGTTCAACAAGTTTACTTTGACTAAAATGTGTTCTTGTTAGGGGAGCTAGATTATTAACATCCCTTTGCAAACTGTAACCTGGCAGTTCTTCGTCGGAGAGCTAACATGAATTCTGGGGGGATACTGTTGTTTAATTGAACTCAAGAATAAAAGGGCGCCACCCTGATTTTGATTAAGATTCTAAAAATAGGGAAAATTTAAGTCGAAAGAACCAGCATCTTCCAACGGTTTTATAAATATTTATGCAATCTAGAAGTTTTAAATACAAGCTATGATCATAAAAAATTTACTTTGATATGGAATATAAATCGTTACCTTCCCTTTAACACGAGGAAAAAATAAAAATAATTATTTGTAAAATACTTTATTGTCAATGGTTGAGTTGTTTATTTTTTTTAAGGTTTACACTTAGATATAATTTTATTGTCAGACATCATTGAAAAGATGGGGCTGGATGCAAACGCAGACAATAGCGCATTAAAATAGGTACAAAGTAAAAAGATTACCCCAATGTTTCACTTATGTAAACACTATCTAGCTTGTTACAAAATGTTATGGTTTAATACATGAAAAATTGATCATAACCAATATTAACAATTTACTCACAGCAAATACCTTCTTAGTACAATCTCTAGGCAAACATTGCCTAAAACTCACATGAGAACTTGAAAAATAGGTCTTTAATAAAGGTTAAATCCAAACTTTATGAAAATAATGCCAGTCGATAGTTATTATTAGCCATGAAATCATATAACCCGACGTATTAGACGTGTTATTGATATTTAAAGATAAAAATTTTGAAATGTAGCCCAAAAATATTGAAATATATTTACACTAACCTTATGTTCATTATTTTTATTTTATTTCACCATGTAGTAGAGACACTATCGATCGAAATCCCAAACTGAGAGTGGTTTTCTTCATGATGAAAGTTTGCCCAGGTACGGCATCCCGACACAAAAGGAGTTGGCTTACGTCCAGCGTTAAAAAAAATTATCTGGATGAACAAGCACAAAGCGATGACACCATCCAACAAGGGGTGGTTCTGCACCTCCTCCCTCCCTTGAATTGTGGACTGGACAACCATCTTGTTGAAACCAAATTCTGTTGAGATCAACATCGGGTATAAGGAGAACTGCAGAAATTACTTGATTTTGTAATAACTCTAAATATTTGGCGGAATTTAAGTTCACCTAAAATACCCGTCCAAACATTTAGCTTCTGCGGATACTGTGTTCGGATTGGAATGCTTAGATGTTTATTTTCCCGAGACCAATATCTTGTGACGGATGGATTGTGTTTTTGATGTAATGAAAAGGTTGACTCATCCGTGAATAAAATATTTTTTTAAAAGTTCTGGTCAGCATTTTGACGTTCCATCATTTCTTCACAGAAACCCATTCGTCTGATATTGTCCTCGGGAAAAATTTCCTGCGTTGTCTGAACCTTGTAACAATGGTACCCGTTCCGTTTCAAAATATTCTGTACAGTTCTCTTATCCATGTTGACCTCAGCAATTTGTCTTGAAGAACATGGTTGTCCTGTTCCAACCGCTAAACAAACATTTAATTCTCTAGTTTGCCTTTCGTCGTTTATCGGGCGTTCGATTGGATCTTCCGGCGCTTGGCATTTTCTACAGTGTTGAAACACATCCATATTTCTAGAAATTATTAATTATGTTCAAAATTGTTGTTCGTGAAGGAATTGGGAATTGGATTTTCAAATGCCACAATAAACAAATTAACTATTGCATCAACCGAATGACCTCCAAAATACCATTTTATAATTTGCACTTTTTCGCAGGTTTCGTATTTTAATGTGGGCATTGCAAAATGTTTTATTTTCAAATACAACGGCGTGCGCTAACAACCAAGCTCTGTAGCGAAAAGATCACATACGTTTAAATGTGACTTCTCTATGTAAAGGACACTGTTGCCGGATGAAGGTGTTTAATTTTACCTAATAGTGTATGAGCTCGAAAAAAAGTTAACGATAACGTGACAAAAATATCATTTTTACAAATTAATCTGAGCTTCTGGCAACAGCGGTTGAACTAGTGGGGCGATGAACACACGCAAAACTGTTTTTGGTAGAGGGGACTGAATACACGCCCAACTGTTTTGGTAGAGGGGACTGATGGCTGGGCTAACAAGTCTTCTCTCTCTTTCACCTAGTTTTGCTCATATTTTCCTTGTCGTACTGGTATAAGTCGCAGCGTAAGAAAGGGATTTTCGCAATCTGTATATTTTAAAATAAAAATAAACATCTAAGGATATGTATTGCAACTACAAAAAATACGGTACTTCAAAAAATAATTAAGATTTTCTTAAATTGTTTCTTAGAACAAAATTTTCAAGAGTTCTTTGAACAGATTTCTTGACACTTAGATCGACAGCCTTTTGCCGAATGTTTCTTAGAAGCATCACATCATGCAGTTTCAATTCATTTCCTTCCGCCCAACGTAGACATGAATCAAATGAAACGACCGCCTCTTTACTCAAAATTTTTTGAATAGTTTCTTCTCCGTCATCGGAGTTTCGGAGATTTTCTCCTTTGACATTAGCAATGATTTAATCACCTTCTATATCCAAATTTTCCTCAGCATCACCTCTTGCCCATTTTTCAACCTCTGTTTCATCTATCGGATCATTAGCACGATTCACTCCGTTCACTAACTCAACTAGATCTTGTCCTTCTTCTCGTAAATCACTAAAAGGTACCAAATCTTCTTCATCCTATTCATCGATGTCATGTCGATTCAGCTAACGCAAACACATTGCGCAATGTTTTCATCCTCTCGTAAAAGTATCTCTTGCAGCAACCTTTTCCGATATGTAACTTTCACATTTTGGATCACATTCTGATCCATATGCTGAATCAGAGCGGTACAATTGGTTGGTAGAAACATTACTTCAATATTACCATCATAGCTGGCTAGTCTGGTCTGTGAGCTGAAGCATTATCTAATATCAAAAGGGCTTTTTCTTCAAAATTGCTGTTTAGGAGATGTTTTTTCACACTTGGTACGAATTCATTGTGGAACCATTCTTTCAAGATAACTTGATTAACCCACGCACTTTTTTGGTTTTTGTAATAGACACGTAAGTGGATGTTTTTGAATGGTCTCGGATTTTTTTATTTGCCGATCACAAGCTGTCAAAATTTTGAAAAAATGGTTAATAATTGCCAAATATGTTAAAATTTTTGAAAAATTGTCAAAAATTTTTAAATATGGTCAAAAATTGTCAAAAATTTGGAAAAACGATCAAAAATTGTCAGGAACTATCAAAATTTTGAAAAAATGGTTAATAATTGCCAAATATTTTCAAAAACTGTCAAAAATTTTGAAGAATGGTTAAAATTTTTGGAAAATTGTCAAAACGAATCAAAATTCGTCAAAAATTGTCAAAAATCGTCAAAAATTGTCAAAAATTGTCAAAAATTGTCAAAAATTGTCAAAAATTGTCAAAAATTGTCAAAAATTGTCAAAAATTGTCAAAAATTGTCAAAAATTGTCAAAAACTGTCAAAAATTGTCAAAAATTGTCAAAAATTGTCAAAAATTGTCAAAAATTGTCAAAAATTGTCAAAAATTGTCAAAAACTGTCAAAAATTGTCAAAAATTGTCAAAAATTGTCAAAAATTGTCAAAAATGATCAATAATTGTTAAAATTTTGAAAAATGGTCAAAAATAATCAATACATAATTGTTAAAATTTTGAAAAATGGTGAAAAATTGTCAAAATTTTGGAAAAATGAATAATGAATAATTGTCAAAGACGGTCAATAAGTGTCAAAATTCATCAAAAACTGTCAAAAATGGTCAATAATTGTTAAAATTTTTGAAAAATTGTCAAAATTTTTTAAATATGGTAAAAAATTGTCAATAATTTGGAAAAATCGTCAAAAACTGTCAAAAACTGTCAAAATTTTGAAAAAATGGTTAATAATTGCCAAATATTTTCAAAAATTGTCTAAAATTTGGAAAAATGGTCAATAATGGTCAAAATTTTTGAAAAATGGTAAAATGTTTCGAAAAATTGTCAAAAATGGTCAATAATTAATAAAAATTGTCGAAATTTTTGAAAAATGGTAAAAATTTTTGAAAAATTCTCAAAAATGGTCAATAATTGTCAGAACCTGTCAAAAATGCTCAATAATTGTTAAAATTTGGAAAAATGGTAAAGATTTTTGAAAAATTGTCAAAAATGATCAATCATTGTCAAAACTGTCAAAATTGGTCAATAATTGTCAAAAATGGTCAATAATTGTTGAAATTTGAAAAAATAATTGTCAAAAATTGTCAAAATTTTGAAAAAATGGTGAATAATTGCCAAATATGTTAAAATTTTTGAAAATTTTTCAAAAATGGTCAATAATTGTCATAATTCGTCAAAAACTGTCAAAAATGGTCAAAAATTTTGAAAAATTCAGGAAAAAGGTCATTCTATTGTGTATAAGAAGCAAGCTTCTGTTGACGACCTTTTTTTTTGTTTCAGTTCAGTACGAAAAGGTTTCACGGCACTTTCGTCAATCGACAACTTCTCCCCGGTAACTGTTAACGAGCGAATTCCAAATCTGTGCTTGAAACCTTGAAACCACCCTCTTTTTGCTTCGAATTTGACTCTTTCACCATAATTCATTTCTGTGAAAAATTGGCGAGTCTTTTGGAGTATGACTGCTTCGGAAATTGGTGCATGTCGTGCTCTTTGTGGTAAAAACCACGTGTATGTCTTTAACATCAGGAAATTTCGCATTGCGCATCGTTTTCCTTGTTCCCGGTTCTAGTACGCGACACATAACGGATATTTTCGTTCTTCTTTTTCTTGATGTCGGATATTGTTCACTTCCCGACATTTGATGTAGGTACTGCCAGGGTCGTGAGTGAACATCCAGACTCCAGCTGACGTGAAATTTCAGCCTATTCTACAAGGGTTAATGTAATATGCCTCTCCGTTTAGAAGCCATGGTTTATATTTAAATTAAATATGTACAAACATACAAGATTGTAAACAAACGTAACGTAAAAAATTGGTAGGAGCATGCGCAGTTACTGAGTAGTTCGGATTACGGAATTCGGGTGTTTAGATTATGGATGTCATTTTACGCAATTGGGGCGTTCGGATTATGGGGTTTTTCGGATTATAGGTACTTCGGATTATCCATACATGCCATACTACTGTAAATAAATAACTACAAAAGTTAATAATTCCAAGAGATTTTCTCCGCTCAAAATGAAACAATTATTATTAGAGGAAACTCTTTTACCGATCTCCGCTCCGCTAATTTCGTAAAGTATACAATTTTTCAGTAAATAGAGTCTAAAAAGTTTTTCTGGTTGCAACTGAAATATTTGCAATATTTCTACAAGTAAAATTGTAACGGTATGTTTAACTCCAATTTAATATACGTTACGACTGTACTTAGCCTAGCAACCAAATAGACGACGTTTTTGCCGACTCCGATTTCTCTTTTCATGTCTATTTGCCATTTAAAAATTGAAACGAAAATACGAAGCACGTAATTAAATTCTGTTTTAGCTCCAAGATTGGTAAAAGTATAGTTGAAAGGTACAGGAGGTTGAGTACAGTGTTTTATTTCGTCTAGTGCAAGAAAATACATCAAAATGAAATTGCTGAAGAATTGAAAGTTGTTAACGTTGCAGGAAAGTCAGAAATACATTAATTTGGCGTTGGAATATTTATTTAATAAAATTCAGTCCGTCCACCCTCTGAAAAGTGAATACATATTATCTCAAGAAAGTCCCGGGAATCATTTAAACGGCCCGCTTGAAGAGATTCTCCAAATTATTTCCTTCATACTAACGCGAAGTTTTACTGTCATTTGTCATTCAGTTTGCTCACAATGCTCCATTTTGTCAGTTATCTCAAGTATGTTTTGCGATTTGGCAATGGATAAAAATATTGAACAAAGAATTTGTTAGGCGTGATAATAGATAATAATAATCACTAAAATAATGATTTTAAATGATCATATGGGATAAAAAGATTCTAGGGAAATTACTTATTTTCCACTGAAAATGTGAATACTAAAAATAACAATTCGCCATCGCCACTGATCAAAAGCTCGTGATGTCACGCTTTTGTAAACAGAATTTGAACAATTTGAAAAATCTGTCAGACCGCGCATAGATAGCCATTTTGAAATTCTACAGTTGCAGAGTGAGATTAGCGGAGTGCACGGACTGTGAGGACTGTGAGATCCGGACTGTAATTAATTGCAAATATTACTACAATATAAGTGCGATAAAACGATGTATGTTCATTTGTGAAGAGTATGATATTTCCAATGTGAATTTAGATGATACAACATTGTATTGTTATTTTACAGCTTATAAACATTTCGATTTGAATATGTTTTATAATTTGTGTCCACCTCATTGATTGATTGATTAGTTCGGCACCACCAGTCAGTCAGCCTTTAGGCTTTTTGTCTTCCTGGTTATACCGTTTATGTGAAGAGACCAGTAGTCCTCACCAGGCTCAACCGTCTTTTCACTCGGTCCTTGGAGAAATCCTTCCTAGGGCGCTCTAGTCAAAGGAGTCTATATCTGGCCCCTGTTAAGGTTTGATATTCCATAAGTCAGTGACTCCGAGAGTTTTTTGACCAGGAGTTTGCTGTATTCCTGGTTTGGCTCGAGGTTCCAGTACCTCTGATGTTTTGTTCGAATCCATCAAGATTTACAACCACGTGCTGCAGAGTTTGATATTCTATATCTACCTCATGATAGTTTTGTAAATTTTGGGCATTGCATTTCGAATAAATTTTGAAACACTTGCTTGTAATTAAGGAATTCAGAAACAGTTAAAAACTTTTTGTTCATCTTAAATTCTAGCACCCTTTACATTTTCCTCTTGCCTACCTAAAAACATTACGCTATTGTAACGATTTTTTATATATTCACAAATTTATTAATGGAAATTTCAAATATTCCTCCAATAACCAAAAAACAAGAATTTGAACCAATTTGTAATAATTAAGTGTTCGTTAGTCCTAAACACATACAGTAAGCGTCTTTTGAACTGGATTTTTATAAGAATTAAGATAACCAAAACAGTATATCACAAGAATATCATAGTTTCACAAGATAGGTCACTATTTGGTCTAGCTAAAATATTAAACATCAAGTAGGCATCATATAAAATGTACCTTCTGTAATTCTGACGATGATATGCTAATATCAAAGGTGAACACGGATGGGGTAGTTTTTCCCACCCTGTTTGATTTCCCCATAAGTAGTTGGGAAGGCAACCCACACTGCGCAGCTACACATTGATGGTTGAGGGTTAATAGGGCGTGATATAATAATAATAGTAATTATGCGCCAAGGTAGAAAAGTGATTTATTATTGTCGAGGTCCATTAAAGACCGAGAAGCGAAGCTTAGAGGTCTTTAATGGATCCGAGACATTAATACACTTTTCTACCGTGGCTCATATAGCATTTTTTTCACTACTTCACTACTAGCATTTTATTTTTTTAAATATTAGTTTGTCGACTCCCGTTTCACATAACATGACAGCTGTGCAACCTCACATTCTGTCAAATTGATTGAGATTTAGTTATAATCAAGTAGGCTCTGTATTTTTCTACCTTGGTTAATAATGAACAACTTAACTACCTCAACAAAAGTCAATAAAGTTAGGTTTAGAGGCTAGTAGTGAAAAATAATAATACCAGTTTAACACTCAGTTGGAATTTTATTTAAATTCCAACAAAAAGCAAGACAGTTGATAAATAAATTCTGGATAACTACCTATATATCTCAAAAGACGCACGGTGTATTTGAAAAATACACTATGCTTTGTTGTTTCAAAATTTATATGCAAGGTATGTGCGTATTATACCCTCATGTTCATGCAAATATTACAATAAACGTTATTGTAATTATTTTATTTTCATTTTCAACGTGAGAAACACAACTGAAACAACACTAATTTAATGCACTCTCAATGCACCACATCAAACTGCGTTTAATTACTGCACCTAATAATTACGGAAGGAGCCCTCACTTATTACACTAAAACCAAACGAAGGAGTGGGAATAGCAGTAACAGTAATACCTACTGGGATATCAACAGCCCTGAAATTGAAATAATTTTAGCCCGATTCTGCACCGTTAGCCCAATCGAACAACGGTCACACATTTTAGTCCATTTAAATATTACAAAGAAACGTGTTTTATTGATTTGTTATACCTACCACACGGTTGCCGAAAAAAAATGTTCGCAACACGCCCGAAAACTGTTTTTTCGGACTCGCAGACTTCCAGGACTCGCCTATGGCTCGTCCTAGAATCTACTCGTCCAAAAAAACAGTATTTTGCGAACTTGTTACGTAATATACTATTCCAGATGCGAACAAAATGTTTTAGCAAAAAATTTACGCTGAAATGTCAACAGGATATTATTTATAATTGAAAATAGACATTTAAAAAATACAGTTAATTCCGGTGGGACATTCTACCTGCTAGTATAATCGGCTCTCTGGTTACTTGAATTAAATTTAAAAGAAATGATGCGCGATAGAAAAGTAAATGAATACAATGATGAAGGTACGAAACCACTTTTATTAGAATTGAATAATTTTTCTCCCGCGAACATTTCATCAGAGCTGGAAGCACCTTTTATTTTCCTTCGTTATAGTAAATTTCTGCAACCAGATGATTTCATTTGTTTTTGTGTTAATTCTTGCAGTAAATTTAAAAACGATAACACTTATTAATGGATAATGATGAGCACTTTTAAGCGATATATCACAAGGTCACACTTCTTATTTAAAAAATTGGGGGCTGTAACTGTCATTCATTCATATATTTGGGTTGTGCTCATCAGCCCAGGCACTTGAACTGAATCTTTGTACCATTACCCATGTTATCTACTTCCATTCCAGAAGCTTCGTGTCTTCTATAAAGGCCACTAGTTTGACTGGAGGGATTTTCAGTAGTTGTGATGGTTGTATTAATCACTCTCCAAAGTGCTTCCGTCTACGTTCTTGTAAGTTCTCGCAGAACCAGAGTATGTGAGTAAGTGTTTCTCCATCAAGTTCTGCACATGGATTCACTAACTTTGTACAGATGTCTCCTCAAGGTGCAGTGTCCAGTCATCATTTCGGTAACTGTCTTCAAATGTCTCTTACCCAGTTTCAGTAGCCTGGTTGAGAGTTCCTTGTCTACCTTGTTCAGTAAACTCTTTGTATGAAGGTGGTGCCCTTGTGTCACCCTCCATTTGAATTGGTGTTCCCTTTCTAGCCAGTTCCCGATTTCCCCTCTTATGCAATCTTTCGTGATTCCACAAAACAGTTCCGGACCTATGAAGTCTCCTTTAGAGCCTTCTTTCGCTAACTTGTCCGCCATTTCATTACCTGCAATCTCCTCATGTGCCGGCACCCATATTACAGAAACTTTGTTGTCTCTTGTCAGCCTGTTGAGGGATTATTTGCAGTTTTCCACCACTCTAGACCTAGTTGTTGGATTTTTCTCCGAACAACAGTACTCTACCCTGCGGGAGAACTCTTCTATTCCTAAAAGCAAATAGTTTGGTTTTTCTCGGATTAACTGAAGGGTCCTCTTTAAGGCACCATTCCTCCACAATTCCTTTAGGGCATTCATAACCACCTCTGGGAATTTCCCATTGGTGACAATTACTATGTCGTTCGCAAAACCCTGCGTCCATATGCCTTGATCATTAAACCTACAGATCAAGTCATCCACAACTAGGTTCCACAAAAGTGGTGAAAGCATTCCACCTTGAGGACATCCTTTAGTTATCCCAACGGTGTATGTTTTATCATGCATATGTGCTGATATTCTCCTATGCTCGAGCCTGGAACCTATCCATTTGCATGTGGTGCTGTTAATCCCTCTTTTTAAGGGATCTGTTGATTGATGACATCGATGTGTTGTCAAAAGCACCTTGGATGCCTAGAAATGCTGCAATGGATTCTTCCTTATGATTCAGGCTCCTTTCGAGACCTGAGACCAAATTATGCAGGGCAGCTTCACCTGATTTCCCTGCTTGATAAGCCCATTGTAGCCTATGTAGAGGGATGCTCAAAGCGTTCTTTCTTGTAAGTACATTTGTAAGACTTTTTCCCCATGAATGATGTCAGACTGATTGGTCGGTAGGATTTAGTCTGGGTGTACGTTTCTTTTCCTGGTTTAGGAATAAACACCACCTTTGACTCTCTCCATGCAATTGGTATATACCCTAGAGCATGGCTGCTTCGGAGTATCAGAACTAAAGGACCCATTATGATGTCTGGTCCCTTTTGCAGAAGTTTGGGGAATATGTCATCTGGTCCTGGAGTTTTGTAGGGGTCAAATGAGTTTACAACCCTTCTGATAAGATGGGGTCTGAATATCTTATTCGTGAGTTCCCAATCCTATTTGGTTGCCTCTGTTTTGGCAACCGGCCCGTTGTCACAGCTTGACTCTATCTTTACCGAACCTGGAAAGTGCACACTGAGGAGATGCTCTTAGAGCTTCTGCCTCAGTATTTGAAAACTTTCCCCTTTGAGAATCCTGTTGATTCTGACGCTTTCAGGGACACCTTGCATGTTCTCACAAAATTCTCTCCAGAACTTCTCCTTGGATTCTTTTATTTTTGTATTATATGTACCTAGTTTAGCTTTATACGCTTCCCAGTTACGCGTTTTTTCGCTTTATTGAAAAAGCGTTTTGTTTCTTTCCTTAGCGATGTCAGCTCTTTATTCCACCAGATGGCTTGTCTAGAAGAGCGACTATCGTTTATCGGACAGTTGTTATGATCACACTGTTGCAGCCGTGCGGTTGCTCCTTCGAAATCCTCAGCAGTTTTTGGTCTGCCTAGGTGTGAACGGATTTCAGAAAGCAGGTCCTCTTTAAAAGATATCCAGTCAGTGCTCTTATAGGATTCCTGTATGTTCTAATAACCGATTTTTCTACGTTAATTTCATAGTATATTTGGGCATGATCGGATAAAGATGGTTCATCCGATACATGCCACTTGCGAATCATCTCCCTGACACGTAAAGTGCAAAGAGTAACATCTATCAATGATTACCCCCTCGATGTTCTAAATGTAGGCGTATTACCCACATTCGCAATATCAAGTTCAGTAGTACATAGATAGTCAAATAGTTTCTTACCTCTGGTGTTGTTGTCTTTGCTGCCCCAACTGCTATGGTGTGCGTTGGTATCAGCCCCTTCTACTACATCCAGATTAAGTGTCCTTGAGTATTCCATCAGGTTCTCCATGTTAGTCCCCGGTAGTGGTTCTTCTGAATCGATGGGAAGTTGCAGAGACACTATTATTGTCTCTAGTACTACCCTATCTTTTTCGAGTTTTATCTTTGCTGCCACCATGTCACCCGTGCATAGTTCCATAATCGGCATCAAGTTGTATTCGGATCGAAGGGGGTTGGAGGTAGGGATAACATTTTCACGTCGAAGAATATCAATTTATAATTTTTGAGTTCGAGATTTTCTATGAATATGTACAGTAGCCGAAATAATGAATTTATTCCATTTGGCTTTTCCACACTGTACAGTGTAAGAACATAAATGGCGAATCCTAAGTAAACTCTTATCAAAATAGGGCATCTCCTTTTACTAAGTGGTATTAAAAGGAGATTTTCCCTAAAACTGTTTGAAGCTCTCAAACCCAATGACCTCTATTAACAGCTCTGTTGATCAAGAAAAGATCAACAATGCTTCCCTTTGTTTGAAATGTTATGAATAAAATGGTGAAAAGCTTTTATATGTATTTAATTCAGTGGAGAAATATGAACCAATTCAATTATTAAAGGGATCTAAAAGTTTTATCTGTTCCGTAGTTGTTATTGATAACAAGCGGTGAGTTTTCGAGTATATACCGTCCTTGACCCTTTTAACTAGCCCATTTGTTATTTTATGAAAGGTTTTTGGAAATAGCCCGAAGTAAGGTTATTTAATTAAAATTTTATAAACCTTATTGCCAATTTCCCAAATTAAGTTCTCTTTAAAATTCATAGATGTTTACGTTTAATTCCCAAATTAGTAGAGATTGTCGTATAATAAAGATTAGCTATATAAATTAGTCTCCTGCCTACAAAAAGGGATGTATCGAGTATAAGACCCTTTCAGGGGATAGCTTCTAACGACTCGTTTTTCTCAAATTTTCATATGAAGGTAAAACAATTTGCGATCATTGATAAGAGTAAATCACGATGAGAGAAGAGGGCTGAAGTTTATGACACAATGTACATTTTACTACGAGCTGCTGCAAAGGTAGCGAGACTTATCACCCAACTACTAATAAAAACAAATTTGATGCTACAAATGCTACAAAGCAAAGTGATTCAATCATTTATTATACCAGAGTAGTAACAGCTTTCAAACGAAAGTGCGTGGATTTATTCTTTTGAAGAAAAGTTATACATAAAAAATATCGAGAATTTTAAATTCATTGAAATTAAACAAATCTAATCAATCTAGTCTCGGAAAAGTTTCAAGCAAAACCTGCGGAATACGACCCGAGGTGGAGGTGGAGGAGGACTGCAGTGTCTTCTGCAGTGAATATATTAACTGCAATCCAAAGACAAGTCCTCCTTGGTATTACCATGAAGTAGTTGAGATAAATTCCGCAAAATTTATTGAATATCTTGTCGTAATTGTGGACCAACATTTGAAATGGTAGGTATGAGCATGTGATTGCGGTAGCGAAAACGTTAAGATACATGCTATTTAAATTTAAATGTTCAAAAAAACTCTGGTATAAACTATTTAAAGATAATCTACTATTCACTTGTAGAATCTCGATTGCAATACGGAATTCTGGGTTGGGGAGGGATTCTTTCAACTCACTGCAAAAAAAGGTCCTCAAGATAATTTTTAATAAACCATACATATATCCTACAGTTCAATTATTTAAGAAAAGTGGTGTTATGACTACTCTACAACTGTATATCTATAATATTGCTAAGTATGAGTACAATCATAAAAATATGCTCAATAAAATAGAGCACAAATATGAAACGCGCCACAAGGCTAATAAAAACATTCAAATTCCCGTAACAAACAAATCAGTCGGCCAAAGAAGTTTTTCATACATAGCTGCCAAACTGTATAATTTTTTTGCCACAAATGTACGAATTATATATTTTTTCAATAAATAATGTAAACCTCTTTTTAAGAAAACGATTAAACGTTTTATAATTGGTTTGGTTATATATGATGTGAATAAGTTGTTTGAGGGGTGAGCTCTGTACATTTCCCCCTACAACCTGTTGGTTCGGGTTCTCTTTTTTTAGTTTATTCGTATGCTGTATATTTTTTCTATTATTTGTATTTAGTATTTATTTATATTGAATAGGGGACAGGCGGGCAAAACGGGATACTTAAGGGTTAGAGTAGAATTAAAAAAACTGCAACTTTGAAGGTTTAACAATAAGGCAAATGTCATTGTTATATTATTAACTATTTATTACTATTATTTGAAGTTAAAAAAGGTAAACGTTTTCCTTATTTTACAAAAAGAAGAAAATTGTGCAAATTGCCCCATTATGCACGTCGTATAGGGCAAAATGGGGTACCAAGCTTAAACCAAGAATAGCCTATTGACAAAGTTCGCAAACAAGTACTGCTTCATCATCTTCATCTTCTTCACCTGCACATGAATTGTGAGCCCATTTATGGCAACGAGAACAGCTTATCCATCCCTCTGTGGAACTCGAATAGAAGTATCCGCAGTACAAGCAGTCAGTGTCACTATCTTCGCCTTCTGATTTTACCTTGATAGACTGCTTTTTTTCTTCAGCCAATTCCAGCTTCGTTTTATATAGCGAAGACGTTAAAATGACAGTTTTGCCCCTTTTTCTTGACACTCGTTTCTTGGATTGATTTACTTTAGGCACTGCTAAGATCGCTTCGGGACTTACAAACTCAAAACTAATTTCACTTTCTTTGGACGATCCTTGTTGAGGCTCAGGCATCTCCTTCCTAATGGATGGTCCTGGTTGAGGATCACGCGTCTTCTCTCTAATAGACAACCCTGGTTGAGGCACGGGAGTCTCCTCTCTAACGGACTGTAATTGCCTTTCAGGTCCACTGGGACCAACTTCCATATCAGTTGTAGCTGATGGCAAGAAATCTGCTTCAGAAAATACGGCCATATCCACAGGCCACTCGCCGGTTGCTTTAAAACCATTTATGACAGTAACCATTGTAGCTGCTATTAAATATGCGGCACTGAATAGGCAGGAAATTTACTGGAATGTTACTACTCGTCCAGGATTTGTTCTAAGCCATTTCCTTACTTCGTCGTCATAATATGCGCTTAGTGGCTTCATAAATGCAACATCTAAGGATGAGAGGATTGCCGCCTGTAAGTGTTTATTCATCTTCTAGTAGCGCCAACTTTTCAGTAAGTAAAAGCTACGGAAGAATTTAACTTACAAATCACTTGGACCTGTCACTAAGGAATTACAGAGGAGATTCTAACCTAAAATTGTTTTTCGCGTGTTTTGTGTTTTTACTTAATTTTTTTAAAATGGATGTTATAGACGACATAAATCTTTTTCTTGACGAGATTAACGATCGCTGACCTTATACTAGCCAAAACAGATTTCACCAATGGGACAATTTAAACTGTTGGGATGATCTCGAATTTTTTCATAGATTTCGTTTGACAAAAAATTTGGTTGTAGAAACTTTAGCCTTCATAGAAGAAAGACTTTTACACCAATCTGAAAGGTATTTTATTGTAAACTATGTTAGAAAACCATTTCGATAACAATGAAATTTTTTAGAAGCAATCCGATTCCGCCACCGCAACAGCTCTTGTTAACTCTCAGGTTTCATGCAACAGGTGGCTTTTATATATCTATTGGAGATTTTGGAAATATTCATAAGTCAACTGCTGCCAAAATAATTCATAGGGTTACCTCTGAACTAGCCAGTTTGGGACAACAATTTATTTGTGTGCCTTCTACACAGGAAGAAAAGACCCGTGAACAAATACAATTTCAGGAGATAGCACGTTTTCCTAGAGTTCTTGGTGCGATAGATTGCACACATATAAAAATTCAAAGCCCTGGTACGTTTAAACAAGGTACTTTAATGAAATCATTAATATATTTGTACCTTTTAGGGGGTCCAAATGCAGAAGTTTTTAGGAATAGAAAAGGGTTCTTTTCCTTAAATGTGCAGTGTGTGTGTGTGATGCCAGTTACAAGATTCGAGATATAGTTGCTCTTCCCATGATGCCAATATTTTCGACAATTCCAATATTAAACTACGCTTCGAAGGAAACGAATTTAGAAATACTGTATTATTAGGTGATAGTGCATATCCAATAAGACATTACATGATTACAACAATTCTTAATCCTCAAAATGAAGTGGAAAATATTTTTAATGAGGCTCAAATTAGAACCAGAGGAACAATAGAAAGAACATTCGGCATTTGGAAGCGGCGCTTCCCTTGTCTTTCGATTGGCTTGAGGTGTAGGATACCAATGGTAAAAGACATAATTGTGGCCACAGCGGACTTACATAATATTGCGCGAAACAATATTATTGAAGAGAATGAAGCACTCCTAGGAAACGAAAATGTGGTAGAATTAGAGGAAAATATTGTTAATATTGATAATAATAATAATTTCCATCGTGCAGATTTTTTAAACTACTTTAGAAACTTGTAAATAAAAGATTTTTTGTTTTTTGTTCAAAAATATCAATGAAATTTGTAAAATAAGAAATATTAATTATTTAACTCTTTCTCAGTTTTTAATTTTATAAGGTCCAGTTCTTGTTCTAAAATTTTTTTCCTTAATTTATGCTCCTCTTCCTTCCTAGCATCTTCTTTCCGAGTACATTCTAATTGTAAGTTTATTTTTTCAATTAATTTTTGCATTTCTATTAACTCTCTCCGAGAGGATTCCAAGCGAGAAGCATCAAAAGGTCTTTTTCCTCCGGAAGGCGTTTTTAATTTCTTATTTCTTGGTGTTTTTATAGTGGAACGGGTCCAGGAATCCCAAGTAATAGAACCTGAAAACAATTTTATTTTACAACATATTTTGATAAGTGATTAAGGAAATATCTGAGTGAGGAAAGAACACCTCAAATTACCTGTGTTAATCTGAAGTTCCTATAAAACGGGTGCTGATGTTGCTTCACCATCTTCTAGCCTCGCTTTGTTTGACTCTAGCCTTGCCACGATTGCATCAAACCTTACCACGTTTTCATCAGGCCTTGCCATGTTTTCATCAGGCCTTGCTATGTTTTCATCAGGCCTTGCCACGTTTGCCTCTGGCCTCACCCCAATGACCTCTGGCCACACTTCAATGAAGTCTGGCATGACGTCTTCTTCATCAAAATTATCAACAAAAGTAATGTCGATGTTTTGTTGTGGCATCACAACTGTTGCGTTACTTTTAACTACAACAAAATAAATAATCAATAAAAGCAGATAAAGAAATATGTTCAAATCTACCTTGGTCAGAATCGTTCCTGGATGAAAGGCCATCCACACTCAGCGACATTATTTGAAGAATTTTTTTCTCCCATGAAGTATAAGAAATTGTTTCTGCCGAACCACCTCCGGTTTTAAACTGTTCAGCTCTCGCCTTATTATGCTTTTGCTTGATGCTTCTTTTTATAGCATCGTATTTAGTTGCATCTGTTGCCCGCACTAAGGGTGTTAAAAGTCTTGGCAAGATCTTCCCAAGTTGCTTCCTTCTGCTTCCAAGTAATAGCATCGGTCCTTTTATTTTCTATTACCTGAGCACATTTTAATACTTCCTCTATGAGGCATTCCGTCTCTGTTATAGAAAAATTAAAAATTAAAATATTTTTTTAAGAAACGTACCAGTTTTCGACATTATTAAATAATAAAAAAAGCGTTCAATTTAACTAAAAACTTCTAACAATCTCCTTTTAACAAACAAAATCTCGGAAAACCCAAACAAGATACACAGCTGATGCACAGTATAATGTCATCTGACAAAAAAAACTATAGAACTCATTAGTAGAGTCACAAAAATCGCACAAACCACAGAAAATACACTGTTGCCTTATCCCCCACTTCGCGCTAAGTGTTCAGTAAGTGCTGAACGAGTAAAATACGCTGAATAAACACAAACTGCTTACGGGTGACCTTTAATTTTAGTGAACAAATAACTAACGGATACCTTACTGGACAGCTGAATAAACCGGCCCTAAGTACTATAATTTCATTATCGTCGTATAGATCGAGCGAATGGTATTGAAAAAGAACCATGTACCCCGTTTTAGGCAGCTACCCCGTTATGCCCGCTTGTCCCCTATTTGTAAATATGTCTCAAGCTGAATAAACTTATATTATTATTATTATTATTACCGGGGCAATAGAGAGCACGGTAACGGCATCAATGCTGGCCTTTCTCCCTTGCAACTTTTTGTAAGAGCGAAGGCGATCACGGCAATTTTTCGGCTAAAATCGGGGGATGTATGGTCACACTGATACAACTGGGACAATACTAGATGAACCCATATTTTACATGCCTCTTCATTATCAACTGTGCATAATATAATTCGGAATTTTGAACAACGAGCTTATTTAAATTAGGTTGATTGCGTTCCAGGTCCTCGGCGACCAGCGCTGTTTATTATTGTAGTGGGGTAGGTGAAAAATGTTTATGTTTTAGATTAGCGAAAAGTATACTTTGGTTAATTTTCGTTTGTTATCAATGCTAAATATAGCATTCTACGTTTGTTGAAATTAAGAACATCTTAAAATTGAAGAATTGTACCGGGCTTTGGGGACCAGTAATGTACCGTCTCCAATTTTAAATAGGTATTCCTATTTTTTTAATACCTTAATATTTTGGATAATCTGTCACTAAGTATAAGAATAAAAACCTCATTTTCCATTAATTGTCATCAAAGTAACCTTTTTCCTCAAAGATTGGCAGAGGAAGTAATTTTGAATGAGCCCCAAGAATTCCTGAATTCCCTTGATTTTTATGGTTGGAGACATGTGAAGTCATTTGTTTATGCCAATGAAATTAGTTCACGAGACGAACAAAATGCAGCTATAGTTTATTTCAGAAAGGTATAGAGTAATAAAACCTCATTAGGTATGCAAAGGGAGCACAGAGTGACCCAACGAATATTTAAGCCACTTTCATAGTTTGGCATTGATTTCATTGTAAAATTCTTTCTTTTTATCAAGTGCAGGTAGTACCACCCGGGTTGGGGTCAATATATGGGTTTTAGCTTACTGTTATCGATTCACGAACACTGAAAATAGTGTGCCAAAGGCGTGCCGGTAGGATACTCGTAAAAAGGAAAGAATTTTATTTTAACAGAATGAAAATTAGGCATTATGTACATAGTATTAGGTACACTTATTTTTGATTGAACATTATACAAAAAATACATTATACAGAAAATAAATTATGAAAAATCATAATATTCATGGTCATCTGAAATTTTAATATTACAAACAATACTATTTCAAGACTTACGCCTATGGCCGGCACCGAAATTGAGCCGAACTGGACGGAATTCCCCATTTTATTACTCTATTCCTTTCTGAAATAGACTATAATTTTATGAGGGGCAGACTTTTTTTAATAGCCTGATGATGGTAATTATTTACCGAAACTAGCTTTTCGGATGCTAACCACATTTAAACTATAGATAAACTCCTAGATTTATTCATTTATACGTTCTTATGACACATTATAATAAAAATATATTTTTTGCAGGATATTGAACATTGTTACTATCATGGAACGGTGCAGGACTATCCAGGTGCGACGGCGGCTTTTCATACTTGCAACGGTGTCAGCGGGGTTATACACGTGGGCAACGAAACTTTTGTTATACATCCGTTTTATGGAGGAGATCTCTCGGTCAGTATTATTAATTTTTAACACTTTTTATACATTGAATTACAAGTATTAAGGAGGTTGAACGTTACACTTTTTCTCTACGATAATATAAAAACTCTGATACAAAAAAATCCCTCACAGTATTATATTGAAGCTTAGTTGCTACTGTGTGCTGTGATTTAATGTTGAGCTTTTTATATTACCATTTAAAAAATGAACAAAAGAATATCGAATACTTTCAATAATAAAGATTATCTCTTGGATATATAACGGTGTCTTTGGTGATTGTTTAACTGGGAAAAAAGAAAATCAACGACCTAATCTACCGCATCTAATTGTCAGCAAGTAGTAAGCCAATGACGTTTATGTCAATTAGAATTTTGGTTTGTGGTTGAAGGTGTCGCTGGTATCTCAACTTTAACTTTTCCTTTACTGGAGTATATGTATTGATTGTGATTTCATCATCATGTTTAGTCTGGGATTAGGCTCGCAGAGCTCTCAGACGAAGAATATCTACCTTGTACTGATGAGGCGCAAACACGCCGAAACCGGTTTACAAGTTATGTTGTCCCTTCTAATTGCAAACCAGAATGGTTGGTTGAATCTTGTAGACCATACCGACCCCGTTTAACTTAGAACTGTTATTCGATGTCTGTCAGGGTACGTAGCCCGAGAAAAAGTTGTTTCTTCCGAGTAAACGGTCACGTTTTTGAAAACTTTATAAGACGTTAATAGTATAAACTATCTTGAACATGCTTCTGGTCTTATCTTATGAGGAGTTCCGAAAGATGTTGATGCTGTCAATATTTAAGCCCTCCTTGTTAATTTTAGCTTTCGTTGCCTAAAATATGCAGATATATTGGAGTTTTTAAATATAACAAAATAACAAAATTTTGCACAATTTGTCTTCCTTGGCTATGAATTATTTTTCTTTTAACACCGATCAACAATTTTTTAGGAGACATGTTAGATTTACATTAAATACTAAAATAATAAACTGAGCTAACTATTACTTGCCCAGTGTAAGTTGTCGGTTGGACTTTGGACTTCTGAGATGCGCGGTACAACATCCGATCGCTCGAGAATCCCTGAAATGGAGGACCCCAGTCTCTGTTTTGACCGCAAACGGTTAATATCGCAGTAATTTCAGTGGCGTAGTAGTATTATAGTAGTTTTTAGTTACGGTATATTTATTAGAATGGAGTTTAAAAGTAAATTAGAAAATAAATTGTAAGTTATGGTCAATGCCGTGAACTAGTGTCCAATCTATTAAAGCTTATGAAACACTACTTATTAATTACAGATTTAAAAATTAAAAGTTTTTCAATCTTTCATAAAATAGAAGAAGTGTTAAAAAACACTATTTGCGTTCAAAAACGCTGTTTTTGTATTCTAATTAGCTATCACCGGTTCGGTTGATGAAAATCAACCTCCGTCCGATCGCTTTCTCAGAATCCGCTTCGGCTGCTTTTGAGTATCTAAGACACGTCCTAGGTACTCGGCTGCTCGCTGTCGACTGTTTGTTCCTAAAATAGCTCACACACACACACACACGCGCGATATGAGCCCGTCCCTCCTAGGATGCACCCCTCAAAGAGCGATGCATCCCGGGGAGAACCTTCCATCCACCCCCCATCTCATTCGATGGGTCCTCATCGTCGACGTTCGCGTTTTTTGCGTACAGCTCGCCCCCAGCCAAAAGGCAGTTGGCCGGAGTCGAGCTGTCTTTATTTCGGCCTTGTAACCTCAGTGGTTGTATCTTCGGCGGTCTTCTCGTTGTTTCTTGTCTTCTGTTGTGGGTTTTTTTTTCGCTGCCTCTATAAGGGGCATATCCTTAGCCGACTTATTTTGGTTAAAGACGACCTTATAGAGTGTATCCACTTGTTTTTGTTGACCTAGTTGAAATCCTGACTCATCTTTCTATGGATGTGTCAGGCCTTCTCGTAGGCGGGTCTTCTAGAGATTATCTATAGATGACTTTAGGCCATTAGCTGAACTAATAGCCTTGTCACCTGTTCGAGAATCTCTTTTTTCTTCGGGACCGTCGTCGTCTTCTTGGCTCTTGCTTGGGCGTAGCTGACTCTTGGATCCGTTTTCTTTGAGGGTGGTTTTCTCGTCGTCCTGTTGTTGGGGGCATCCCTTATAATTCGCTGGGTGTTCTCTCTGGCAGTTTGCGCAGGTAGCTGGTTTGTCCATCGGTCTTTTGCACTCGCTGGAGCGGTGTGGTCCTCCGCAGTTGACACACTTGGTGTTTATTCGGCACGTCGCCTGTCCGTGGTGGAATCCCTGGCAGTTATAGCACTGCGTTGGTCCTTTTCCTCTCTTCTGTTCCTTCCATCTTATCCTCACTTGTTGGATGTGTTGTATTTTTCTGATTTCTCCTTTTTCATCTACTTCTGATTCTACCATGTAGATAGGCAGAGTGGTCTTCTTTCGCCAAATCTGGAGCAGATTTGGCTTATTTTGCCGATTCGGACTCTTTCCTTTTCGATCTCTTCTTTCAGCTCGTTGGTATCCTCGCTGCTTGTTAGTCCTTTAAGGACAATCCTTCCTTTTTGCTCTTCTCGTGGTGTGTAGATATACAATTCCACTTCCTTCCTCTCGTTGCTCAGGTACCTTGTCAGGTTCCTGTAGTCCTCAGGTCCTTCGCAGGGGATTTTCACTCCGAGTCTTTCTCGGATCGTGTTAAATCTCGTCTTTATGCCAAGAGGGTGAATGTATTTCCTTACAGAGCCCCAGTGGTAGGTGCTCCGTAGGATGACTGGTGGCGGTCTGAGTGTCTTCTTGTTTTCGGTGATAGCTTCGTCCATTATTTCGTCGTCTGTTTTTCTTCTGGCAGCTGCTTCTTTTTTTGCTCTTTTTGTATGTTTCGAATGGACATCACTTCCTAGAAGTCCATTCCCTCGTTTTCGTTATCGTCTTTGCGCGGTGATTCAGTCCTTTGCGCTTTTCTTTTTTTTTTCATCCTGCATGTCTTCTACTTTTTTGCCATGTTTTCCTTGGCAATCCTTAGACCTTTCACTTCTTCATCCATGCGTTTGTTTGTGGCTCTCAGTTCCTCAATTTTCTTGTCTGCATCTTCGTATTGCTTCTTTTGCGTATGGTAGTGTTCTCTCAGACTCTTTAATTTTGCTACCAGTATGTCGTGTTTTTCGTGCCTTTCCGACAGTTTGTCGTATTCCTCGTCTCTGCTGTCGTAGCTGGAATCGCTGTCTTAGTCTTCGTCTCGTTTTTTTGTTTGGCTTTCCGCCGACATCTCTGTAGTTCCTGTCCTCCTCAGGTCCTAAAACATACAAAACATCTATTTTTTGCGAATTTGAAAAATTAACAAGTTTGGAATATTCCAAATAGAAAATACTGTTGAAAAACACTATTTGCGTTAAAAAACGCTGTTTTTGTCTTCTGGTAAGCTTATTCGCCGGTTCGGCTGATAGAAATCGGCCTCCGTTCAATAGCTTTCTCAGAATCCGCTTCGCTTGCTTAGAGTATTCAAGAACAAGTCCTGTCTACTCGGCTGCTCGCTGTCTACTGTATTTTTGTAAAATAACTGTAACTGAATACACGCTTATATTATGGTAAATCCGCCACCTAGAAGTTTCCCGTATAACCGTGGCAATGCCGCTCACCGGGCATTCGAAAAGCCGAGAATCACCTGCTCGCGTCTTCTCTTTTCTAGAAACGACCCTTTGCGGTCGCGTCGTTCTAGCCTGGCCTGCCATCACTTAGCTCGGTCGAGCGACGTTGCCAGCTTGTTTACAATTTAATTTTGAATTTACCATAAGTGTCCTTAAAAGTAAATCTTTATTTTAAAATATGACGCAAATGGGTCATTCTCTATTGAAACGGACCTTGGCTCTTTTATTTTTGATGAGGGTATGTATCATACAAAAATAGTGGAAACGGAAACTCAAACTAAGTTGACGTAACCCCTACAGGGTAACCTGGGTTATTCCTGGAATCTAACTAACCATTATTTGATAACACAGAACTGCTAATAATCTAGAAATTCTTTTCACCATGCGAGTGAAAATGTTCGCACATCTTTATGAAAAGAGGTCAAGAAAACCATTTTCAGAAAGTGTTCGGAAATTGCTGATTCGTATCAATGCGCATTCGTACAATTGCGAATGATGTCAAGAAAAGCGACCCAAAATACTGCCTGCGGTCAACTTATTATTGTTTTGTTATCGGAAGTTAATTTGATATTTGAACTCAATGAAAATTACGTTCGAAGATTCATGTGAAGCTTATGAAAACGTGATAAAACATAGAATCAAAACAATTACCTAACTTCATTTCAACTGGAAAAAGTGCCAAATCAAAAACCAGATTTAATTTAATAAAGTTAAAATGAAGTTATTTTAAAACATTTGTAACAAAATGTTGTAGATCAGTGTTATGTGAAACTGTACTCGAATATCACATAAAATTATAAACAAATCCACTCGACATACGAAAATACTGTTGTTATGAACAACATTATGGATAAATACTTTGTAAAACCATTTTAATGCATTTTGAAGTATTTCAAAACGCATTTTACCGAGTAATTGTACTTATAGTGTGAATGCCGCGTTAATTGAACACGTTTTACATGGAAAACACTGTTTTAAATTGAATATATGTGAATTGCGTTATAGATTTCATATTCCCTGAATGATTTGTCAACGGGACTATTCTGTCAATATTATCAATTATTTTCAGTTGTTATAGAAAATTAATTAAATACAAGGAACGTCGAAATTGTATCATGGAATAGTAGACATGTTTTTTGGGAAATAAGGTTATTTATCATAATTTTTTTGGTTATGTTTTTTATTCTAGTCTTATTGCAAATAAAGACAGCAATCAATTTTTAAAAAACATGTAGAAAATATCCCGCATCTCTTTTATCCAAAATGGATCTCACTCAATTTTTCTGAGTTCTAGATATGTTGTATAGCTGCATCCCTTGAATAAATGTGTCCAACATTCCATTTATATGACTAGTAAGTCAAAAGGTGTATTAGATTTTGCTTAACCATCTGAGTATGCATGTATATTTGGGTGATATTCACTGAGACCTAAAAGATATACTGTGCCCCCTTTCTTCAACTCAGTTCCTGAGGAAAGTCTCAAAGACTAGTAGCTCCTTTAGATCTATTTCCCGGAGGAATTTTTATGATATCTGCTGGCTTCAGTTTAGGTGAGTATCCTTCTTCTATCCAATAGTCTCCTAGGTGTTGTGCCCTAGGAACGAAGTGCTATGCAATTCGAAAGTATGTGGATGGAGGTTTCTTCTTCTATTCCACAGAATCTACATTCTTCTTGCTCCACCATTGCTTTTTAAGGTGTCTATTTATAGAGAAGTGGGACACCACCAAAAAGTCATCTGGAAAATGAAAAAATGACCAAACTCGTTCTAGTCGCTAACAACAGCCTATCTTTATATTTTCGAGGGTGATTAACACGAATATGACACTATGTATTCGAGTTTGGACTCGCCCTGAATACGGTTTCTTAGATATGGAAACAGGTCTACTGAATCATGATACCGAAAGAACGTCACAGACGTATGGCTGTAACAGATTCTTTTCAAATTCTGCAGTTTAAAGGGTGTCCTATTTAAAAAAATGTAACTTTGATCTGACACGGCGTTCTGGAACACCCTATGCAATTGCGACTAATTCTAAAATAAGTGAATTTACTGTTTGGACCCTTACTTTGTGGAATCTACTCATATTAATGTTATAAATGAAACTAACTGTTTCTAATTAATTCCACTATTTAATTAAAAAATTAATGAAAATTATTAAAGGATATTGATAATTATTTCGATATTGACATGATATGTCATGATATGTCAATATCGAAATAATTATCAATATCCTTTAATAATTTTCATTAATTTTTTAATTAAATAGTGGAATTAATTAGAAACAGTTAGTTTCATTTATAACATTAATCTAAAATAAGTGTCTTTAGGCTGGCTACAAGCGGTCAAATTTTACTCGAATATCTTAGAGGATTTACAAGATATTGAACTTTATCGCACTAATGAATCACCCTGTATAGTATGCCTCTCCTCGATCCCTGCTACTCTTCTACTCTGTATTCCCGAACGTTTTTGACCTACTTCGCAGCATTTGATCGCAAAATACACGTTTTGTTGTTCTATATCTGTATTATCCAAAATCGTTCTCAAATTCAAAATCGGACTATCTATAACGCATCCAGACCTACTGCAAAATATTAAATAAAGTGCATACAAAGGTCTACTTTTCTACGAAGTTTCAACACTATAGCTTGAAAAACGACGAAGATATACATTTTTGAAAAAATGACGAGTTTTCCAGTTTTTCCGAGTTTTCTTCGCCCCTAATTATCCAATCACTGCGCTGTATTCGTATGTTCATTATCTCCAATATATTTTTTGACACCATTACGATTACTTAATAAGCTAACTAAAAAAAGGACGTTTTTTTCGTTTTAAATGTTTGTAACAATTTCGTGAACAACATTTGCGAATCGAAAATATATCAGGTTCATACTACGTAATGTCTCTTACATTATGGCACAGTCCGTTTTCTACTAGGATTTTTGTCATAAGTATCATAAGTTTACTGATAGTTCTCATCTTAAAATCGCTCTACCTTTTTTTTCTAATGCATATTAATAGCTCAAACTTTCTTAGAAACTTCTTCGGTTTCTAAATGTTAATACTGCTTATTCAGAAATACCTACATAATTAAAAACTTCCTAACTCAAGGTTTTTCGTCGTAGGTAAAAAGGCAGAAACTCGGAAAAAAATGTCTTAAATGTAAAATGCTTCGGGGATTTCGGTACAGTTTCATAGAATAGAATTGGATGGAGAATACGTCACTGAATTCTCGTGAAAAAATATTGATTACTCGCCGAGAAACCGCGAGCTGATCATCGAAAATCGTAAAATCCTTTTAGTTGCATTTTCGGTTTAAAAGTCAATTTTGACCATTTTCACCCAATTTTAGAAAAAAAAGGTGAGCGGTCGTCGGACTTGCTTCTCATGCACAATAGATTGATCGTTTTTGACAAATTTTCAAAAATTTTGACTAGTTTTGATCATTTTTTAAAATAGTTACCAATTTTTGACAATTTTTGATCAGTTTTGACAGTTTTGACAATATTTGACAGATTCTGACAATTATTGACCATTTTTGTCAATTTTTCAAAAATTTTGACAGTTTTTAACAATTATTGACCATTTTTGACAGTCTTTTGAAATTATTGACCATTTTTTGATCTTTTCCCAAGCTTTCGTTTTAACAGCTTAGATTACTTATCTTCACTTTGAGCACAGGTTTAATTTCGAAAACCCACACATTCAGCTTATCGTCACTCTGATGGTGATCTTCAGTATTCATTGTTGTGCTCTTCAAAATAAACGTCAAATAAAAAGTAATTGAACTACACAAATATTTTTATAATTTCTCTTTCCTAACATTATATGAATCCCAAATTTTCGAATACTTCATTTAAAAATAAACACGTTAGCGGAGATACAATTAGTTCATTAACTTTGTGCCTTCCCTCGTATCAATAATACGTCGAAGGGTTTTTGCTTTCGACCAAACGCCTTATTTGGATATCGAGAACAATAGCTTGGTCTGACCTCTGGGGCCCGTTTCTGTAATTAGAGCCAGATGGGCACAATAGGATGTGATCTAGAGTCCTCAGGAACTTGTGTAAAAACAAATAGCCCAGCATCCTTTGTGGCGAATAATTACGAACACTAAACTGATGACCATCCAGAATTCAAATGTCAAATGCATTGTCCGAATTCGGTTCTCGATCTCGCGGGCTTTTTGTTCTCTAACCCATTCCGTTCGTCTAATTTGCATATGTGTGGTTTGCCGTATTCAATTTTCAATGTTTTTCAATACCAATTTATGAATAAACACATTTTACCATCACGGGAAACTGGAACAATTAATACCAGCATATTCTACATTGAGACCTTATAAACTAATGAGTCACTAGAACCAGGTTTAAAATACATAACTGGATTGTTTTTCGAACACTTTGGTTCCAAAATTTACTAATTATGTGTTACACAAGAAAAAGGTTTAGCCCTTTCAGTCATGACTTTTTGTTTTTATAGATAATAGTTATTTGTGTATTTAGAGCGTAAAGTAACAGATTGCCGCTTGACAAAGAATGTTCGAAAGCGGCCATTTTACTTTACGCTCGAAAAACACACATAATGTTTTCTACAGTCGCCCTTTTAATAATTGAAACAGTTTTTTATATTATCTTAGGTTATGATAGGAATGCTAGAATAATCGTCATTTTCGCTATTCATCATGATTAACCTTAAAAAGATCTACTGACTAGGGATGTTAAAAATAATAGATTTTTAGTTATCGAATTTTATAGTAATAATAATCGATTTTTAGTAAATCGATTTTATAAATCACGTGTTTGAATCGATTTTCGGAAACGGCGCGTATTATTTATTGACTATTTTTCAAAATTTTTACAATTTTTGACGATTATTGACCATTTCTCAAAATTTTGACAATTATTGACCATTTTCCAAAATTTTGACAATTATTGACCATTTTTCAAAATTTTAACAATTATTGACCATTTTGACTGTTTTTCAAATTGTGACCATTTTTCCAAATTTTTGATAATTTTTGACCATTTTTCAAAATGATGACAATTTTTAAACATTTTTGATTGTTTTTGACATTAATTGTCCATTTTTAACAGTTTTTAACAATAATTGACAATTTTTAACCATTTTTGATAGTTTTTGACCAATTTTGACAATTTTTCAAAATTTTAGACCATTTTTCAAAATTATTGACCATTTTTGATAATTATTGACAATTGTTGACAATTACGGACCATTTTTCCAAATTTTTGACCATTTTTGACAATTATTGGCCATATTTCAAAATTTTCGACAATTTTTCAAAAACTTTAACAATTTTTGACAATTATCAACTGTTTTTCAAAATTTTGACAATTTTTAACAATAATTGTCCATTTTTGACAGTTTTTGACCATTTTTGATTATTATTGGCCATTTTAGACAATTTTTCAAAGTTTCTGACAGTTTTTCAAAATTTTTGACCATTTTTCAAAATTATTGACCATTTGTGATAGTTTTTGACAATTATCGACCATTTTTCAAAATTTCAACAATTTTTGACAATTATTGACCAATTTTGACAATACTTGTCCATTTTTGACAGTGTTTGACAATTTTTGACCATTTTTGGTAGTTTTTGACAATTATTCACCATTTTTGAAAAATTTTGACCATTTTTCAAAAAAAAATTTTACAATTGACAATTTTTGAAAATGTTTGACCATTTTTGACCATTTTTGACAATTATTGACCATTTTTGACAGTTTTTGACAAAAATTGTCCATTTTTAACAGTTTTTGACAATAATTGACAATTTATTATCCACCATTTTTAATCATATTTCAAAATTATTGACAATTTTCATATATAATACCACGAGAGTGAAAATTTTGTCGGCAAAATTTTTCGATTGTCATGAAAGTTTGTTGCTTGGCAATTTTGCGAATGACATTTTTAACATTTGGATTAAATGTCATGAGCAAAATTACCTAAAAGCAACAAACTTGAATATGACAAGAGAAAAATTTTACCTTACAAAATTTTTAATTGAGTGGTATTCGACATGACTATTTCACGAGAGAAAAACTAAAAAATCATATGTTTAAACGTTTTATTTATTGCAAACTTCAATTATACAAAGCCAAAAAAATAATAACATTATGAAAAAAAAATTACTTATTTATGTAAAAAGTACAATTATTATAATTGTACGTTGTAGCATTATTTTGGGGTTTGTTTTGCATCATAATGTTCAAGAATTTCTTCTATAACTTGTTCAGAAACAGTTTTAATAATGTTTAGACAGTTAAATAAATAAATAAACAACTTAGTTTCCTTAGAAACCACTAACAAAGTTTTTATATTGAATTTTATCACAGAGTGATAGAATTTTATACACATAGATTTGATATATTAAACGTCAAAAAATTGCCGCGACAAGACAAAAAATTGCCAGTTCAAAACCTTCAAATTTTGTCAGTTATCAATTTACTCTAGTGAAATAGTCATATAATTTTATTTAATTTTTAATCTGATAAATTGTTAATTATTCACCAATTGAGTTAATTCGGAAGGCGTGGTTTGATTAAATAAGCGAGCGAAAAAGATTCCTTTTTAGCGCTAGAGCGTAAAGTAACAATCCTCGGCATTTGTCGACTTTACGATTTCATTTGAATATAGTAATTAGTCATTTTACGCGCCACTGTAGAAACAAATCTTTTTATTGGCACTATGAAATAAATGATTTTTTTAAAGATTTTTAGTAGCAAAAAAATATAATAACTTATTTGATAGCTTACAAACACACAATGTGCTACCTGTAATATACTGTGAGTTGAAGGTAAAAAGGAAAATAATTTGAGCATCTTTTATTTTAATTTACTTTGAGTGGTACAATATACATAAATGTTCTTTACATTTGTTGCAAAAAATGTGTGTTTTTCGAGCACAATTTGGAAATTTACATCTGGTTTTGGAATGTGTAGGTTTATCGTCAAAATCAGGAAAGTTTCTGTGATAGGTCGATATTCTTAACACCTTTTTTTTACTAGTTGTAGGAGATGAACGGGGTGAATTATCGGTTGGAGATGGTCTACCAGGCTTCTTAACCGTTTGACCAGAATATATGAGCTCTTCTGCAATATACAGACGAAAATGGAAGAGGTCGAAAGTATCTTCTTGGGCTATATTGAGGAACTTCGCTTCTTCTCGATATTCCAGCCATATGTGACAGCATTCCAAATCAAGAGCATGCGTAAACATCCTTAGGATCCACTTTTTAGACCGAATGAAAGTTCTATATAAAGAAATAAAAAAATCTAATTTGTCGAAACCTCCTATACTCGCATTGTAATGTTTTATAACTTCTGGCCGAGGCACCATAAGATACTTTTTTTTCTATTTTGCTCCATCTCTTACAAGTATCTTCTTCCCCTTGTGACTGAAAATTTGAAGCCTGGTTACACATTTTGTTATCTAACCATCTAGTCATTATGACTTGTCCATCTGCACTAATGATTTCTTGTGAAAATTCTCGTTCTTTTTTAGCTATTACCTTTTCTGGTTTTTTTGGTGGAGGTTTTGCAAAACGGTCTGTTCTAGCAGTACAGGAGGCATAGATATGCCTGTTTTGAAGCCACTGTTGGTAATTAGAAAAATAATTATCGAAAGAAAGCTGGTGGTTTTTTACAGCTGTTGCATATCGTACAGTTTCCTTAGTAATATGAACAAAAATTTCTTCCGTAAACATTATTTCAAAAAGTTCAACTTTTGTTTTACCACTAACTGCATTTTTCATTTTCTCAAACTGGGTAAAACTTTCTCCGCCGACAGGTTGAAGTTTTTTGTAGGATGGAATCACTTTTCGCCATGTAGGTGAGACATCTGTAAGAAGCCGCATTTTTTTGGAGTTGCGTTTACAAGTAGATGAGAGTCCTGGAACTTGTGAAAGGGTAGCCTGTTCTTGTTCTTCCTCGCTACATTCTGGTTGGGGAGTTTTGTACTGTAATTCAAGCTCACCTGGAACATCATTTACGTCAACAACGCCCTGAAGGTTATCATCGGCCTCATCCTCGTCAGTAAGATAGTCTGTTTCAGGTAGAAGAACAACAATATCCGCAGATTCAACATTATCCATGAATTGTGAATCATTGATGATATCTTCAAGTTCATCTAGAGTTAAAGCCTTTTCATACCGACTCATAACTGAAGTTTATAACTCAAGAAAACAGTAAAACACTAAACTACGCGCGGAAACTGACAGAAACTAACAACAAAACAATCGGCGCTTGACAACTACCAGACCCCCCTACTATTCACAATAAGATCGTCCACGTTATTCATTGTGAGACCGCCATATTTTCATAGTATGGTACCATATTATAATATTGTGTTATTATAATATAATAGTACGTAGGCGAAATAAAAAGAAGAGATAATAAACCTAAGAGATTCATTCATTAACAATTTATTAGATTAAAAATCAAATAAAATTATATGAAAATTGTCAAAAATTTTGAAATATGGTCAAAAATGGTCAATAATTGTCAATTTTTGTCAAAAACTGTTAAAAATGGACAATTTTTGTCAAAAATGGTCAATTGTCCAAAATGGACGATATTTGTCAGAAACTTTGAAAACATTTTGGTCAAAATTTTTCTAAAATTGTCAAAAATTAAAAAAAAAATTTAAGAATGGTCCAAAATTGTCAAAAATGGTCGATAATTGTCAAAAACTATTAAAAATGGTAAAAAAATGTCAAAAACTGTTAAAAATGAACCACTATTGTCAAAATTGGTCAATAATTGTTAAAAATTGTTAAAATTTTGGAAAATGGTTGATAATTGTCAAAAACTATCAAAAATGGTCAACAATTTTGTAAAAATGTGTTTCTTCAAAAACTCTTCTATTAACTGTTTACGCCCTTGTTTGGTTTTTAGTAGATCTTGAGAAGTAACGTCATCGTTATTGATAACAGGGGATACTGAGCTTTGCGAAGCGACACATTCAGAAATTTCTGCCTCCAAATCATTCACTTTACTGTCAGTATCATTATTATAACCTAAAATTAACGTATAAGATGTGCAAAAATAACTAGTTGATGATCTTACCGGTAATTTCGTTCTCATTCTGGAGATCTTCGAACGTCAGTATGTCATCAGTCTCTTCATCACATAACTCTTCCACATCAGAAAGTCCAACCTCTATCAACTCATATAGTTCTTTTTCACTCAATGGCTTGTTCTTGTTATATTCACTCACTATTATAATTAATAATGTAAATATCGACAAAGAAATAAAAAAATATATGTAGCTTAAGTTTTTCTTTGAATCACAATGTACTAGCATTAGTACAACTGAAATATCCTTTATGTCACCATGTACTACCCATAGTTAGGGATGTGAGATTAATGGAAGAGAATCGATTAAATGAAAATCGATTTTTCTTTATTCAAAATTAGTAGATTTGTCAAAAATAGATTTTTAATAAAAATAAATCGATTTCTGCGAAAACATCGATTTTTTTTATATATAATATTTTAAAAAGTATATGCTTTTCATATTCTGATAATAAACCTAAGAGATTCATTCATTAAAAATTTATTAGATTAAAAATCAAATAAAATTATATGAAAATTGTCAAAAATTTTGAAATATGGTCAAAAATGGTCAATAATTGTCAATTTTTGTCAAAAACTGTTAAAAATGGACAATTTTTGTCAAAAATGGTCAATAATTATCCAAAATTGACAAAAACTGTCAAAAATTGTTAAAATTTTGAAAAATGGTCGATAATTATCAAATTTTTTTTAAAAAACTTGAAAAATAGTCGAAAATTGTCAAAACTGGTCAATAATTGTCAAAAATGGACGATAATTGTCAAAAACTTTAAAAAAATTTTGGAAAATGGTCAAACATTTTCAAAAATTGTCAAAAATGGTCAATAATTGTCAAAAACTATCAAAAATGGTCAAAAACTGTCAAAAATGGACAATTATTATTAAAATTGGTCAATAATTGTCAAAAACTATCAAAAATGGTCAATAATTTTGTAAAAATGGTCAAAAATTTTAAAAAATTGTTAAAATTTTGGAAAAATTCTTAAAAATGGCCAATGATTGTCAAGAACTATCAAAGATGGTCAAAAATTGTCAAAAACTGTCAAAAATGGACAATTATTTTTTCAATTGTCAAAATTTTGAAAAATAGTTGATAATTGTCAAAAATTGTTGAAGTTTTTGAAAAATGGTCAAAAATTTTGAAATATGGTCAATAATTTTGAAAAATGGTCAATAATTGTCAATTATTGTTAAAAACTGGTAAAAATAGACAATTACGGTCAAAAACTGTCAAAATGGTTAAAAATTGTCATCATTTGGAAAAATGGTCACTAATTTTGGAAAACAGTCAAAATGGTCAATAATTGTCAAAAATGGTCAATTTTGTTAAAATTTTGAAAAATGGTCAATAATTGTTAAAATTTTGAGAAATGGTCAATAATTGTCAAAATTTTGAGAAAAGGTCAATAAAACACGAGCCGTTTCCGAAAATCGCTTTAAACACGTAATTTATAAAATAGATTTACTAAAAATCGATTAATATTACTATAAAAATCGATTACAAGAAAATAATAATCGATTTATATAAAGATCGATTAATTTTTAACATCCCTACCCATAGTACATAAAAAATACGTTGTGCTTACGATAAAAAAGATGAATTGGTTGATAATATTTTAGGCAATAGAACAAAGTATAAACTTGTAACAAAAAATTAAAACTTACCTCACAACCGTTTCCAACTGCAAAATTGAAGTAAAGAAAAAGCAACCGTTTCTCACAACACGAAATTGTCAACTGGCACTAAAATGTTTAGAAATAAAGAAATCGTATCTGTCTACTATTTCAAATCGTTGATTTAGCATTGCAAAAGTGCACTTCAAACCGGTGAACTATAATATGTAGTACGCTGTGAGCGAAAGAGTTAGTATGGACCTGTTGCACTTTCGAAATAACTTAATAGACTTTTTTATTATAAACGAGTTTAAGTGTAAACGGTGCATACGGCCATAAATAGTATTAAAATACTGTCAAATACTTTATAGCAAATTTGATAAAAAATGTGAAATTTATTGATAAAACAGCCTTGCAGTTTAGTAGAAAAATGCAAAATGATGATACTTTTTGGCAAATCTGGCCTCAACTATTATAAGGCGTTAAGGATGTTCAATAAACGCTTTCCTGGCCGTCCAATAGACAATAGAATTTGAAATCCAAAATTTTCCAAAATAAGAAACAGACTGATAAAAAACCACTATTCGAAGATAAGCAGATTTCTATATTGAGTGAGTTCATCGTTAATCCATCTACTTCCACGAGTATTGGAGCTGAAGATTGTGGAGTAGATCAAAAGTTTTGAAGAAAAATATGTTCTACTCCTACAAAATGAAAATGGTTCACGAACTAATAGAAGATTACTCAGATAATATGAGTGCTATCGATTTTTTGCAAAATCAGTCAAAAACTCGTGGTTCCGTATAGGTCACCAGACCCCATCGGCAAAAATAAGATACTGATCAGTTATTTCAGATGTCGGTGGAAAAAGCAAGCAGAAGAATAAAGAGATACAAGCAATTAGTAGTAGCACAAAAGTCTAATGGAAAATAAACAGAAACGATTAAACGAATATCAACAAGAACAAATAAAACTGACATCTGACATAACTAGTGACATAATGACAGAAATGAAATGGTTACTTGCCAAAAGTTCCTAGAATAATTGGCAACCGATGCAAAAACGTCATTTTAAATTTTAAGATTTACGCTGCAAACTTATTTAAATATGCTGGAGACATATATAATGGCATCAATTAATGATATTATCACAAACCACTCGCATGAATTTCGTCAAGATGTGATATATCAGCAAGACGCCTCATTATAGTGCAAGGATGTGAAATTATTTAAATGCAGTTTTTCCGGCAAGATGGCCGACATGAACATATAGAGAGGCCAACTAGATCACCTGACTCAACCTCCAGAATGTCGTAATATTAATCCAGAGATGTTGCGAAGGGTTAAAGAGGAAACAAAAAATATGGTGCATTAGTGCCAAAAAGTGACTGGGGAACATTTTGAACTTCTTTTACATTAACAAAATGTTTAGCTGTAAGTATTAGACACGATGAAATAAAACAATTTAATTTGTTTAAATCTTTTTTGAACATAGATTTAAGGATTTAAACAAATTAAATTGTTTTATTTCATCGTGTCAGTATGGATCTTCATCAAGTGAAATCCTCATCTAGTCAATTTTTTTTTAGTATTAAATTTTGTAATTTATTTAGTTTTCAGTTTTCATTGTAAATCATTTCAATGAAAACCACATATATCTGTCTCTATCGGCTTAAAAGTTATAAGCTCTTGAAATATCGGAAATTGTAATGGAAAACCCATTATTTCATAGCAAATGAAATCAGTGACTATCCCTATAGTAACACAATTTGTATTTTGTGGACATTTTAAATATCCTTGATAACCCAGCACCAAGTAAAAACATATTAAACATTATATTTCCACAATAAATATCACTGTTTCTGTAGTAAGTATTTACAGATTAATTTATTAAAAATAATTTTCCCATTATCTGTCGCTTGTTTCATCTATTTGAATCCCTTGTCTTATCGTTTGGGACGAACTATCAAAATGGGTCGGATTAATCGGTCTAATTCCGTTTTAATTGGGACGTTAGCAAAGTAGTTATAACCATGACAATAAAGTAGTACAGTGAATTTATCAAAAATTCAGGTCCGTTAAAATTAATTTTGAGTTTTTGAGCTCTACATATCGTTGCGAATCAAAATATCATCGATCTAATACAAATCTTTGATATCATTCCTAGACGAAAGATATGAAGCAGTTACAGAAGAATGAAGGTGTAAGATTAAGACTAAGGGGCTTATGGGCTTCTTAGAGCTACAAACTTTGCAGGTCTATCCATGTTATGCTAGAGTTCCTTGTTTAGATATTACTAGACTCCATAGGCCGAACTTTAGGTCTTCCATTTGTTGGAAGGGTTGTGGTTTTTCCTCCCCTATCGTCGAAATTTTAACCTAGTCTGGCTTTCACATTTCCACAGTAAGCGTGCTGCGGTTTCCTCATATTCTTGGCAAAACCTGTATATGGTTGAGTCTGCCAAGGAGTCTGTCAGGAGCCAGGGTTCTGGTTGTTCGCCTATTCTGAGTTAGCAGGTACTCCGTGAGTTTTGGTGATGGTTCTTTGATGAGTCTTTTGGCCTGTGTTATTTCAAGCTCCTCACTCCACCATTCTCGAAACTGCTTTTTTGTCCAAGTACTGCTATTGAAGGTGTAAGGTGGAGTATTAAGTTCAACATTGTCTCCAAAACTTTTCAACAGCTAGAAAGACCTACTCATAATCTACTTCTTGCTCCACCTTTCAATCTTAACAAACCATACTTTGTTCACGATGAAGTTTTTTTTCGTTCACCCTATTCATTCTTTTCGGATTTTTTCATACAAATTTACTTGAGAATGTCAAGTAGATTTTCCCTTTGTAATAATGATTTTATTTATCATCAGAAGATAACACCCTGGAGTGGGATTTTTCGCACTATATCTATAACGAAAGCTTGGAACGAAAACAAGGGCAATACTGGCAGCCGAAAAGTGGAAAGATGACCTGACAAACCCAGAAAAAGAAAATTAAATAGGAAGGAATCGACCTGGAAACATGTAAATTGGAAATCGAAATTCGCCAAGGGATATTTCAGATAGATATTTGTGTGATTTTTCAAGCGTATTAAAGTATTCCATTGCATATTGATATAAGTAATTTTTTGCTACGAAGAATCTTAATTTTGAGTTTAGTTTTGGGTTAACAAAAACATGGGATATAAAAAATTTTGCAGGAGTATCAACGGATCTCTAACTAGAAGAATCCTTTACACTGGATAGAATATTACTTTTGTCTTTTATATTTCCTCTTTTAGTCACAGTTTATTTTATAAAACAAGTAATAAAGAGGGCATTTTATGGAATTTACAGAAAAAAGACAATATGGGAAGGATTACAAAACAGAAACATCAACAACAAGTTATTGAGTTATGTCCAAAGTCTATATAGCAGTAACAAAAACTATGTAAGAAAACTGCTATCAGATATTATCAAAGTTAACGATGGACTGCATCAAGCCCAAAATTATTTATATTGGAGTCTAGAATTTATTTGCTTGGAGTTGATTGCTTTTATGGACTCTTGGCTGTCGGAATATATGGCAACGCTCTTTTCCCTAAACTCTTGCGTCAATAACTCTCCTGCTGCAAATTTCTGTTTCGCTGTTCCTCTTGTCTTTGGTTTTGCTATACATATTCCTGCTCCTACTAAATCTTTGGCTTTTGAGTAATTTGTGTAGTTGGCTATTTCTGCATTTATTGGAGGTCCTTCCTTCTATGTGGTTGTAGATTCAGCAGGACTTCCAAAGCAGCTATTGGGGTTGTTTTCATAGCTCCCGTAGCTGCCAGCAAGCTCGTCTTTAGATGCCATTTATCCTTTGGATAGCCACAATACCACTTTACTATATTCTAGCAAGAGTCTGATGCCCCTGGTATATAGCAATTTGAGTAGTAATGGGATAGTCAATGGAAAGCTCACTTTCAATATTTATCAACTCATCTGTCAAATAAGAAGACGATTCGCACACTCAGTGCGGTTGCTGAATAGGAATGGAGAACTATCGATGGTTTATCGATAACTATCGATATTTTTGACTATCGAAAAAAATCGATATTTTTGCGGTACTATCGATAGTTGATATGTTCAGGTGAAGAATGTAAATATATTTTGAAAACTGATTTGGAGTAAAAATGCTATCAAAAAATGGGACAAAGAGAGGGGGGGGGGAGATGAGAAAGGGAGGGGGGAAGAGAGAGAGAGAGATGGGAGGGAGAGAGAAATGGGAGGGAGAGAGTGAGAAAGAGAGAGATCGGAAAGAGAGAGAAAAATGGGAGGGAGAGAGAGATGGGAGAGATGGGATTGAGAGACAGATAGGAAAGAGAGAGAGATGGGATAGAGAAAGAAATATGGGACAGACAGACATACAACATTTTAAAAGAAAAAAAATTCACTTTTGGAAGAGAAAATTGCTATTAAAAGTACTAAAATCCGCCATTTTTTTTTCAATTTCTGACAATTACTGAGAATTATTAACCATTTTTGGCAATTTTTGAAAATTATTGACCATTTTTCAGAAATTTTGACAATTATTGACCTTTTTTGAAAATGTTTGAAAATTATTGACCATTCTTGACAGTTTTTGACAATTATTGACCATTTTCCAAAATTTTGACTATTTTTCAAAATTTTGGGCCATTTTTCAAAATTATTGACCATTTCTGTCAGTTTTTGACAATTATTAATTATTTTAGACAATTATTAACCATTTTTCAAAATTTTTTACAATTATTGACAGTTTTTGACAATTAATGACCATTTTTGACCATTTTTCAAAATTTTAACAATTCTCGACTATTTTTTACAATTTTTGACAATTATCGACCATTTTTGACAATTATTGACTATTTTTGACGATTTTTCAAAATTTTTGACCATTTTTCAAAATTATCGACCATTTTTGACCATTATTAACCATTTTTCAAAACTTTGACAATGTTTGACCATTTTTGACAATTATTGACCAATTTTCAAAATTTTGAGAATGTTTCACAATTTTTGACCATTTTTGTAATTTTTCAAAATTTCTGACAATTTTTGACAAAGTTGATACGTTGTTTTGAAATTAATATATATATATTTATGAATATTTTTAACATTTTGACAAAAATCGTACAATGATGTTACCGATTATAAAACTATCGAAAATTATCGATAGTAAAAACAGCACTATCGATAAATATCGATAGTCGGGAATATCGATAGTTCTCCATTCCTATTGCTGAACTCACAAAAGTGTCATTCAAATTCAAATATCTTATGCAGAAATTCAATAGTAATAATAATATTCCATTCAGTATATTTATAATATAATTTACCAAAGGTAACAATATCGAGTGGTGTAAATTATTTATTTTTGTTGATGATATTTCATGAATTTTATAAAAATATAGAATACTGAAAAGTTAATGTCGTTGAAAAATGTAATAATATTTGAAAAGTTTCAAAATGTTTTGAATCAATAAATTGAACCACACTTGTCAGTTTTCATTTGAAATCAGTAATTATTTAAAAGGAAATGCGAGTATGGAAGCGTGAACTTCAACTTGAGAAAAGAAAGTATCATATTTAATAAATTGAACGAACTTGCTAACCTCCTAAAAAATAGAATGGGAAAACTAATTCATAAAATCTAGAAAGAAGAGGAGTACTACCATGATCTGCTCAAAACATATGTGCATTGCACTTCTGGAAGTGATGTAGGTATAAAATAATAGCTTTTGTGATAGAAAGGAACAATGAACTGATTCAACACATATGCAAACGAAGCCATAGAAGAAAATCAAGGAAATGCCTAATGAACAACAGTCATGAACAAAATCTGACATTGCATAAAATGTTGTTCATAGTCGGGTGCTACACGCTCAGTTTGGCGTCAGTTCAGTCCACGACCTTGATCATGGATGGAGTGATGGCAAACTGATTCTGACCCATGAACGACAATTCACTATATTTTGTTTAACCGTCCTTTGCCGTTACGTCATACATTGTCACACTTTATCTTGCTCTCATGAAATGGATGAGACGGAATTATGACGTCATTAACGTATTCTTAACTAATGTCGACGTAAATTTTATTTGTTACTTTTGATAATTCAGTTGTCATAAAAAACACACCTTAACATGCATCATTGAAAACAATTCTTAACATATGTCATTGATTATAATTTTGAGGTTAAGTGTAAAATTACATTCAACTAACATAAGACAAACGTCAAACAGCAGAATACGTCACCGATTATGACGTAACGACAAAGGATGGTTAAACGAAGTCTATCATTCAGACTGATGTCAGTCGTTATCGCAATGAAACAAAAGCTGCTCTTGCAATAATAATAGCTTGTGGTTGTAGAAAACGTTGTAAAAGGAAATGATGGACTAAAGAATGGCAATTGAAAGGAGACATATACACATTTGAAATTATTGAATGAAATAATGCACACGAAGGAAGAGGAAGACTACGCAAATTATTTTCGGATGAAAAATGTGTGCCTTGATAACCTATTGAAAATGGTTAAGCCGTATTTGACAAAACAAGATACGATCATGAGGTTTTTAGATTTTATCCAAAAATCGACGATATTCAAAGGTCCAACTCTTCGGGATATAAATATCATCTGTCCCGGCGAGCCGATTCTTTTTTTTTCAGGTCTCGGCGGTAATTGGAGCGTAGTGTATTTATTTTCTTTTTGACATCATCCAAGGTAACCTGAGATTTAGTTTTTTTATATATAATAAACAGCTTTTCAAAGCTTTATTGCTCTTGTATTTATTAACGTAATACCAGAGAATTGGCAATGTTTCGAATGTAATAATAAAATCCTTCTCCGGTTCCAATGGCTGCGTAGGAGGCGAAGCGTCTTCAACTTCAACACGTGTCTCCATGGCTGTCTGGAAGGTACTGACGGGAAACAGATATGAAACACAACACACGATCAGTCTGAAGTCAATCAACAGCAAACTGACGAAAATTATTAAAATATTTAAATATCGATTATTCCGGTCCATCAGTCGATCAGTCAACGAATTACACGATCAGTTTGCCGTCATTCTGACCACAATCATGGACTGAACTGATGCCAAACTGAGCGTGTAAAACCCGACATAGACTACAAACAGACGTATGATTCATACGATCACGAAAAGAACTAAAACAAATTTTCTTATATCTCGAAAAGGTTTCGAGACAGTATGGTCTTCATGTAAATAAAGAAAAAACTGAATATCTAGAAATGGGTGCCGGTGAAACGAAAATAGATCTAACAAGTAATGGTAAAAACTATTATTTTCGAAAAGTAATTCATTTTGAAAATCTGGAAGTAACAGTTACAGATAAAAGCGATGAAGATATGAAAAAAGTCAAAGGGATTAGGAGAGCCAGCAAAGCCTTGGAAGTCCTGGAAAATATGTTGAAATCAAAATTATCAACAAGGAGGACAAAAATCAGACCATACAAAAAAATCATACAAACAAATTATACGGAAGTGAAGCTTGGATATTAAATAAAAAGAATAAAAGTAAACTGGGGAGGTGGAAACGGAATAGTTTAAGACAAATTAACGTTAAATCCAAGACAAAAGTAATGGATGGATACTGTTAAAGAAGATTTTAAATAGATAGGAACAGAGGACTGGAACGTGACTGCAGGAGATCGAATAAAATGGAGAAAAATAGTAAAAGTTATGGACCTTTAACTGTTTATATATAACTAACTCAAACAACAAACGGCTCAATTAAGTTCAGTAAATTCGCCTATCTAATGTGGGATCATGTTAAATTATAGTATTTTGGCCACACATAACGTGGGATTACTTAGAATTCATTATATCAATGTACACTCGTGATGAATAATTAAAATGAGTGAAATTTATTTTTTCGCTTTACTATCACGTTTTTTCACAACGAGCGACATTTTACGTTTCCATTGAATCCAAAGCTGTTCCATATCCCATTCCAAATATCGAATCGAATTGTAGAAGTGGATCAACTAAAATGAAAAGGATAATTCCACTGAACTATAAACGCAGATCTGATAAAGAACTTAAGCCTGTTAGAGAAAAAGAAAATGCACGAAGGGTCTTGCCTTGAAACACGTCGGTGAGTGACGGGTATTGTTTGGGAAGGGTTGTGTCACACAATTTCTGCTAGGAAGATAGTAAGGGTATATTCACTATTTCATTGGAATTTCCGGTTGGAGTGAACCTCGTTTAAATGAACTCTGGATAATATGTAGATGTTATAAATTGGATAGAGCAAGCTCAAAATATGATGTCTCAATACAGAAAGTATCGAAAATTTATCATTCAAAAAGCTCGCCTAAAAAGATGATAGAAATTGGAATCAAGTAAATTTTGCGATTTTCGCAATAGATAAAAATATTAATAAAGGATTTCTTTCAAATTTTTCGCTGCTTATGAAATTAAGTTTGTGGAGGTGTGAAAAAGTTTCATAAGGCTTGCGGATAATCGACATTATTAATATACGTGCGTAGAGATATGGTAGAAGATTTGCCTCGCTCTGGCCGACCTTCAACGTCTTCAATTCAACTTAACGTTTAAACTTAACTTACTTAAAAATAACATATCAAAATAAATTCAACTAACTTATTGCGATTTAGCTAAATACTGAAAAATGTAATAGTTACTAGTTTTCTCTTTCATTCTCTGGATATTTTGACAGTGAAGGCATTCAACTACTATATTTCAGTGCTTTTTGCAGACGTTTCTGTTGCATTCCAGACATCACATTTCTGTTCTATTGCTGTTATCCACATATGTAACAAATTCCAGGCTTTGGTGGATCTTGCACGAGTAGGGCTTCACACGAGGGCGAGATTTTTCTCGTCTCGTCTCGAAAAAGCGAGACGAGACGAGACTAGACTAGGGCTTCACACCAGAGCGAGATTTTTCTCGTCTCGTCCCGTTCTCGTCTCGAAAAAGCGAGACGAGACGAGACTAGACTAGGGCTTAACACAAGAGCGAGATTTTTCTCGTCTCGTCTTGTTCTCGTCTCGAAAAAGCGAGACGAGACATATTTGAAAATATTATGGGCGATACCAAGACCACATATAGCGCAACGTTTTTGGTCTCGTTTGGTCTCATTTTTGGTCTCGTTAATTTTTTTTTATGAAGATTTTATTAGAAAAATTAGAAGGTCTACATAGAGAACAATACATTTTAGAATATATAAAATCTGGTGATTCTTTCTTTTTTTGTATGTGGGATAAAATTAGGAAACAGGTCGGTTTTACCAAAATTAAATCGACACTTCCAGTATCGCCTCAAATACAATAGGGACGTAAAATTCAGCAGAATGGTTAAGGTTTCATGAATATGATAAGCCCTTGAATTAAATCTTTTAGAAGCTGTTGAGATAAATAAAAAAAATTCTGGTAATCTTCCTAACGACCAAATAGATATCTCCCTTAATAAACTTATTTACCTAGAAGATAGGTCAGGAGTGATTGTTGTGAATGAATTTCCAGGAATTAAAAAATAACAAAAATACTTATTCCGGCAATATCCATATTCCTGTCAAATATAACCAAGTGAACAACGCCTGGATGTAGGCTCCCTCTTATCTAACGAAGCATTTCATCACTGGTTACGAATTTACTGACGTTGGAGTGAGATTTCATTTACTAACAAACTCTTGATGAAAATCCCGAATTGCACAAAGCTTGCTTATCAGCCTTCCTCTTTTCTCTAAGCTTCATATCGCTTTGTAGCTAAACAGCGGCCGTATAATTGAATCATTCCTGAATCACCTGATTCCCATAATTAACAAACGTTTGTGTGGCCTCCAAAGCATCCATTTCTGATTTGGCATTTCTAACGGCTTCTTTTGTTCATGGTGAAACTTTAATAATATTTTCAGATTATATTCTACAAGAATGAGAAGGCGTACTCCATTTTCCGACAAAAAATCGATACCCTTCCAGATGTTGGTCGTTTTGCTCAAGATCCATATATCAAATTCATCCGCAGATTGACATATTCGGAATCTGTTTCTGTCATCTGGTTGTTTCCGTTCTTTTGATATCTTTCTTAACACTTGACCCATGACAGTTTTTAACTTTTCCTTGCTCAACAATTGTGCGGCCATAAAACCAAAATATTAAAAAATAGTACCCATTATTTAAACATTAAAAGCAAAGATCAGTTTCGAGGAAAGAACACATGGATTTTCCATCATAACGTACGATCTATTATGGTACTATTATCTCTTCAAGGTACGGGGTTTTCACTGGGGATGGATGTTGAATATCTAATGGTAATTATTGAATCGAAATTGACATTGGGAAAAATAGTAAGAAGATCAGAGACCACATTAATGATGTTAAAGCGAACTTGCGAAATTCAAATTGTTGGATACATTATCTGAGGAGTGAGTGATGTAGAATGGACTGTATATTATGGATTTGCTGGTATATAGACTCACCAATTTTGCTATGTACATATATATTACACAAACTATTTACACCGTTATTTACACTGCAAAGATGGGACTAACCCAGAGCTTTGAAAGATGACCCGAAGGCAGAGCTTTAATATTTTACAATAAATAGAGATAAACCCACAAAAAATGACATTTGTTCACCACAGAAACAAACTGCTTATCATCGCCATTTCCTGGCGCACACACACTGACTTTTATTGTCAACTGTCAAATCAGATTGACCAACATATGTTCAAGCGACGAATCGCCAGCTTAAATTATAAAAATGACAAAATAACTAATTGTTGGTGCTGTTTCCAACACAAATTACCACCAGGAAGCACCCTTTTTTCAGTAGATATGAACAAAGAATTCACGGCTATAAAACGTATAAATATATTTTCATTTTTGAAGATTTAATGTTACAAATGAAATGAGCTAGCAAAAACATAAATTCTCCGTAATATACATCATATATCTACCCCATAATACACATTTGGTACGGAAATCTCCGTATTTGCGAAAACAAACAGCGACACCACTCTTCCATGGCATATATTTTATCAAATATCGCCTGCAGATTGGAACGTACAGTATCAGGCATAAATATCCCGCTCTCAAGATTTATAGTTCAATTATCTTTGAAATCATTAGAGATTTAAAGGTAGAATGGATTTGCTCTTGTCTGTATTCAACATGAAAAGTGAGGTTATAGGTTACCGATTCCGTAACTATTTAGAAGTGTATCGATCCGAAGATACTCGAGAGTGATTCTAGTAGAGTGTAGGGATTGCACCTGATAACATTGATAAATCTGATCATAATTTTAGGGTATTTCACAATTTGACATAAAAAAACGATTTTAATAAATTTCGAATAATTGATGTTGGAAAAACTTTGAATCCCAAGTTCCGTAATAATCATAATCTGACAACCCCTTCTCTACATCGATTTCTATAACTCGACGAAACTCCAATTCAGTATTGCTAACGGAAATTAGCAAACTTAATCCGAAAGAGGGTCCAGCGCCAAGCTTCGACTGGTCACGATTGCGAAATTATTAAAATTTTAGACTGCGCCATTATCAATTAAAATGCCAATCTCCGGCACGAGAATATAACAACTTCACACAAATTGAACACCGTAAATATGTGAATGTGTTTGTAATATTTACGTCTGATTGAATGCATCTGTTTGCTACAGTGAGGACGGGAATATTTGTACAAAATCGTTATTTTTTTTAAATAAAAATATTTGGTTATGTTATTTCTTAACACGTTGAGTGCCACAATGGTACCAAATAATTCTGGTTCTATGGCCAAACCTGTTTTTTCTGAATTTGGTAATAAAATATTATTTTGAAGTTGAAATGCAACAAAACTAATGTATGAAAGATGTAGATGCTCTAGCAAAATGGTTTTGAAAATGTATCCATGTTGGATACACTTGGCCAATATATCACTTTTGGGCATTAGGTATACCCATGTATATCCAACAACAATGGCAACAATGCAGAGCCTTTTGGTATGGCACTTTGCTCTCCAAAATATTAGTTGCAGGCAAGTGCAGTGTTCTCAGAAACGGCAGAAGCACGCGTTGGTCAGTAATTTTGTTCCACGTAAATAAGTGCTACAACGATTTCTCGAAATGGCATACGAAAAAGAACAAGCTAAATTAGTAATAAGCAAGAAATGCTATCTGACGATGAGAATTCCTTTTTCGGGGATGTTTATTTGTCACACGAGTATCATGCAGAGAGCAGTGTTTGTACATTTTTATGAATATATCTGTATAATAAAAATCAGAAATAAAATCTGCAGGCCAAACGGTTTTGGGGTACCCCAGGCCACCATATGAAAGCTCCCAAAAGAATGAGTGCAAAGCCTGCATTCAACAACGCGTACACAAACGTCTAGAAATATAAAAACCGGTTTGTATCCGTAGTGGATACTTGTGGCCCCAGAAACATTGTGCCTCATGTATCCATGTTGCATACATATGGCATTCAACGTGTTTTAATAATGAATAGGTCACTATTCCTATTTCACCATTAACTGTATTGTTTTTTATGCTTGCAAATGCTTGAATGTTGCGAAAAATTCAAGAATAGTGCAAACTATGGTAGGGGTGTTACAGCAATCAGAGGCTTGAAAATTATACTTGTCATAAACCTGTCATTGGTAAAAAGTGTCCTGTTTCCAATGAGGACACACACACGCCAAGATCGGTTAAAATAACTATAACTGTCTCTATGTCAATCACCTATGCTGTTGAGACACGTTAATTCCAATAAGTAGAGAGAATTGATATTTTTCAACGCTTACTTCAATATGTTTGATAACAGAAATCGCTGCACAGCTTTTCTTTTTTTTCAGCAGAAACATCCACACGTGATTTTCGAAGCCCGGACCAAAGCAAACAAAGGATGCGCAAATTCTGGTAGTATGGAATGGAGAGTGAATCCACACTCGGGATTTTTTCCACACAACTTAAGGTAACGCAATCATAATAAAATTGTACTCAACTAATTTATGCTCAAAAAGCCGCAATAACAATTTTTTATTAGGAAATAAGTTCGCACTTACCAATAAATTCAATCAAATTCTTTTGTGCTTATGATCAGTAAGTCAGGGTCAAGTGGCAATGCGGGTTAGTGTTCGGGGGCTAATTATTTAAATTACTATCAATTAGAGGTCAGAGGAAATTTTTTTATCGAACTTATTAATTATCAACGTCTACTGTTTCTGTGCATATATTTAAGTAAATTTTGCTGTAAAATTCGTGAGCTACATACCAAATACCAGGGAACTTTTTTTGGTAAATACGTACATCGGATAATTCAATTACATCAAACTTGGTAGGAATAAAAACTGCTACCTAGTTGTAGAGCTAAAGGGCCACAGTAACTTTCTAGCCTAGAAATATAACCGCGCAATCAAGTACCTAAACGTACGAATAGATTGGTGGCCATTCATCACAGACATTTGGGAAAGATGTCCTTTCAAATTGAAGGGTTACTTCACTTCCATATTTTATTAACTTCATCAAAGGGGATAATTAACCACCGCAATTTAAGCAGTGGAAGAAGGGAAATGAATGGATTTAGATTAGTTTCAACAGCACCAGGAGCCGGATTCTTGACTGAGGGAGTTGAGCTTCCCGAGAGAACAGATATTTTGTCTTTGTCACTGCATGGAAGAAGTAAACAAGAAGATTCGGTTAGGTTAGGTTTGTGGTGAGTGGAGGCCCTCTACTGCGACTCGTAAGAGTCTATTGTGGCTCATACCTATTCAGATTTCACCAAACAAATCCAGCTTCTCAACAAAGCCGATTAGTTTGTTTGGTGAATGATATTTGAGATCCGAGGGCGAGAGAGGTATACCCTGCCAAATATTAGATATCTGATTCGAGCCACGGCGGGACAGGCACATTTTATTTGCTCTGCTGTTTCATCATCTTCCATACAGAGACGACAAGTCGGATCTTCCTACAGTCCAAGTCTCAGCATATGATGATTCAGATGACAGTGGCCTGTTAAAAGGCCTATTAGACGACGTAGGTCATGCCTGCTATAGTCTAACATTTGTTTGGAGACATTCTTCGGAGGATGTATAAAAGCCATTGAATGAACCAATCCTAGTATATTATGCCAGAAGTCTAAAGCTCTTCTTGCTGTCCAGGTATTAAGTGTTTGTTTGGCAAAGCTTATCGCGATGCCAATTGAAGGTTCTGGTCCGATAAAAACGCGTGCGGCACCCTCCCTTGCAAGAGAGTCCGCCTTCTCATTGCCATCCATGCCAGAATGGCCAAGGATCCAGACCAGCATGGCCGGGGATCCAGACCGCCGACACTCTATTGAGTTCTCCTATTGGGGAGAGTCTTTTTTGGCAGTCTAAAACCAGTTTCGACGTCACTCGTAAGAGCTAAGTGCTTTCAAAGCCGCTTGGCTGTCCGTGAAATTTTTTTATTGATTTATGTGTGAGATTGGTTTGCTCCAATCTCTCCACACATGAAGCAATGGCTTAAATTTCCGCCTGAAATACGGTTGCATAGGATCCTACAGAGATTTAAATTTCTGTCCTAGGTCTGCGCCCGTATACACCTGCACCAGAGGCTGAGGGTGTTTTTGATCAATCTGTGTACCATCAGCTGTCTGCTCTTAATAATTCATCCTTACGGAGGACCCATTCGTCTCTATTTGGAATTAGGTCGGTATAAGGCAGGTCGTAGTTTACTGTTGGAGGCAATATGTCAGAGGTCATTCCCAAAATACTGTGACTTTTAGTGTCCACTAGCATTCTGCTTCGTTCTGTATAAGCCTGATTTGTGCATTTAGAAATATGCGCAATTCTATATGTGATCCATCCAGCCTCCCTTTCCAGAAATATATGGAGAGGAGGTAGGTCTAGGAGGATTTTCATTGCTGCTGACGGTGTGGTACTGATGGCACCAGTAATTGCCAGACAAGCCTGTCTCTGTATTCCAGAGAGCTTTGCTTGGGCCGTTCGATGCAAAGCTTTTGAACACCAAGCAATAGCTCCATATGTGATCATTGGTCTAACAATCATCACATATATCCAATGGATTTGTTTGGGTCCCAAGCCCCAAAATTTTCCACAGATCCTGCGACATGTCCACAAGGATTGTCTGGCTTTATGGATAACTTTTTCCAAGTGAGCGTTCCATGAAAGTTTTGTATCTAGGATAATCCCCAAATATTTTACTTCCGCTGATGGAATAACCTCACCATTGTAGGAAAGTGGTGGAAGATCCTCCAATTTCCTTTTCCTAGTTAAGGGGACTATTACAGTTTTACCAGGGTTAACAGACATCTCTTCCCTCTGGCACCAACTGTGGACATCGTCCAACGACTTTTGGAGGATATTATATGCTATCCTTCCTGACTTGGTCCTCGCCAGGATGACAAGGTGTACTGCAGTTCTACCCCTCTTCTTTCGAGAGCGCTAAGCAAGTCATCCATTAAGAGTGACCACAGTAGGGAAGATAGTAATCCACCTTGTGGGCAGCCCATGGAAACCTAAAGCTAATGGCCCCATCCTGAAGAGAAGTAGTGGCTGTTCTATTAGTGAGCATGGCATATATCCAGCCGGTAACGGTTGGATTATTGCCCCTTCGATGTCAAGAAATATGGCCACCGCAATCTCCTTGTTGTTAAGGGAATGTGTGATTTTCTCAACAAGGTTGTGTAACGCTGAATCTGTTGATTTGTCAGTTTGTTAAGCGTATTGGTGGGTGTTCAGGGAGAAGTTATATAAAGCTACCCGCCTGATGTAGCAATCCAGTACTCTTCCAAGTCTTTTAAGCAGGAAAGATGCAAGGCTAATTGGTCTAACCGATTTAGGGTGTGGGTCTGTGCGGCCCACTTTTGGTATGTAAACAACCCTATCCGCCAACCAACTGGGCGGTATGTAATTCTACGACAGACTAGCTCTATACAGTTTAATGAGGATGGGTAAAAGTAATTCCAGCGGAGCTGGAAAAGTCCCATCCTCACCGGGAGATTTGAAGGGTTGAAATGATTTTATTGCCCATTCAATTGCCAGTGCTGTGATAACTTCCTTGGCGACGACCCAATCGTTCTTTTTGGGGCGTCTTGCGCCTTCAAAGTGGGGAGGTAGATAGTTATCCAGAGTCAAACTTCCAGGAAAGTGATTTTTGATTAAAAGCTCTAACGTTTGTTTTCTAGAGGTCGTGAAAGTGCCATCAGGTCGCTTTAACTACCCTATCTCGGCAATCGACTCTTTAGAGAGAATCTTGTGAAATCTAGTACTGCGAGGTATATCAGATATAGTCTCACAGAACTTCTTTCAAGACTCCCGCTTCGCCTTTCCAATTTCTTTGTTGTAATTTGTTAGAGCAGTTCTATAAGGCTCCCAATTGCCTGACTCTTCAACCCGGTTAAATAGTCGTCGAACTTATTTTCTTCGCTTTTCTAGGCATTTGTTCCACCAAGTAGAGTTGCGATTATCTTTTTTTGTCTTGAGTGGATAGTTTTCATGATACGAGGAGATCACTGTTTCACGAAGTTTTTCCGCTGTAGCATCAGTAAACAAGACAAATGAAGACAAAATATGTGTTATCTCGGAAAGCTCTACTCCCTGAGTCAAGCAGTCGACCTCTGAAGACAGGTAAACTCGATTGGGTGAGCTTACGCGGGTTTTGGATTATAGAAGGTAACCCGTAAAAAAGTACAAAGACGAAAGGAAAGAAAGGAAGAAATGGAAATTTAATGAATATGGAAAGAAGAAAAAACAAAGGGAATAGAAAGGAAACGAGGGGGACGAAAAAGGAATTAACAAATTCGTCAAGTATGGACAAGACTGGTGAAGTAGACTAGATAGACAGCGAATACAGTGATGACGGGAAATGCGTTGTGGTTGTTAAACATAAGAACATTAAAATATACAGTGCGCGGTGGATGGCAACTGGCTAGACACAACAAATTAGCTTTATTGTGAATGCCAGGGCATGAAGAAATCGTCGGATATAATATTGCTAATGATCTTGCAAAAGCAGAAACTTCTATTCCTTTTATCAACCCGAACCATTTTGTGGTATCCCAAAAAGCCGCATCGTGGAAAATAGGAAAAGGAGTCGAAACCAGGTATTACCTGCCATTTAAAATTATCTTGCGAAATGGTGGCCATATGCTATTTTTTATTATTACGTCACTGAATCCCATTGAAAACGAAGTATGGGTTCCTCAGTTTCGTTACCCAAAAATTTAGTAATATAAGCTTCATGGTTCACGAAATAATGTAGAGGGGAAGACTTTAGACGCGCACTATTTAAAAAAAGATAAAACGTTGCATTTCATCACATTACTAAAGGATCTCATCCGATAAACTTGCGAAGGACCTTAACGATATAGTTATAGGGTAGACCGGGGACAATTGAAACATTTTAGCTTTTCGATTTTTTTTTCTGGAGTCATGCTTGAGACGGGCCGTATGAGTTGTTTTATATCGAGTATGTTCTATTAGGATCTCTATATTTAATTTTATGAAATTAAAATAATGTACTAAGCCTGGTTAAAATGAAAATATTGAAAGCCCGCAGTTTGTTTCAGTTGTCCCCGTTCCGGGGACAATCGAACCGATCACCAGGGACAATTGAAACATAATTTTATAGGTAGGTTATAACAAATCACAATGATGTTTAATACAACTTCTTATCACCTTAAACAAATAATCACTCTGACAAACAATTATGACAAACGTAAAGATCCTCTTGATTGGTGCATTCTTCATGAGACCAAAGTTTACAGTCAATGCACTGCACCCATTTCTTTCCAGAGCGGCTATTCGAATACGACTCTAGGCAAATTAGACAATAAAATTCATTTTCGTCGCTTTCTTCGTCACTATTTTTCTGATGATCTTTTTGTTGTTTACAAGATTGTTTGGCTTTCTTGGTAGACCTTGAGCCGGCTTCAGGTTCATTCTGCTTTGTAATCTTTTTCTTTACTGCTTTTTTCTTTTTCGAATCATATTCCTGCTGAATAACATCTTTCTCCGGAGTTTCCGTATAAATAGTGGACTTCCTACTTTTACGTTTTGCATTCCCCTTTCTAGGAAGTGCTTTCGGTAAAGGTCTCACGGTTTCTGGAGAAAATATACCTTGGTGCGCAAGTTCATTACATGTTGATGTTGACGTAATGTAAGCTGGCAGAATTTTATTGGTCGGTGTAGAAGGTCTTTGGAGAGCGCCGGTCTTACTAGTAGATGGCACAGGTTCAGACTCGTCTTCTTTTGTGTTTTCATGTTGTGATGAACTACGAATGTTTGGTGATGATGGCAAAATTTGATTGTTAGGTGTAGGAGATCTTTGGAGGGCGTTGTTCCTACTAGTAGATAGCATAGTTTCAGAATCGTGTTCTTTACTGTTCTCTTGCGGTGCATATATTATTAAAGATGCCGTTGTCTTACTAGGAACAGGCCTATCTGTAACATATGATGGGGCAAAATCTACACTTGTAAAAATGTTCCTATTGAAAGGACATATTCCGGTGCAACTAAAACCAGCTACAATATTCGATTGTGTAAGAGCTAATGGCAGTGCCTGTTTGACTATACTTGGAATATCGTAAATGCTCATGGTCTCTCCAGGATTATTTCGCATCCACGCATCAGAACTTGAATTGACAACCTCCTTGAATGGCCCGTACACCGATCTGTCTAACGGTTGGAGTCTATGGGAACAATGTGGCGGAAATGATAAGACTACAATACCATTATTTTTGCAAAAATTCAAGCACCGAATACTTATGTGCGACTGGTGGTTATCTAATAGAAGAAGGACTTTTTCTACTGAAACGTTGGTATGCTTTCTAAAGTGATTAAGGTAGAGCAAAAATTAGTCTTCCTGCATCCAGCCACTGCCATTTCCCGCCCCAAAACATTCTACATGACCATCAGGGATAAAGTGATCCTGGTATCTTTTACGAGGAAATATAAATATAGGAGGCACACTATTCCCAATAGCATTCACAGCTAAAGCCACCGACACCAGCGTTCCTCTTTCACCTGATGTAAGTGATCCTACCTGCATTGTTCCTTTTTCAGCAACAACTTTGGCAGGTTTCTGGACCGTGGTGACTCCAGTTTAGTCGATGTTGTATATATCTTTAGCTTCAAATTTGTATTTATCCAGTACTTTTGCGAGATTGTCGTAAAAATGGTTTACATTCGTAACGTTAAAGCTAGTTGCTCTACATAGACTCGTCGCCTGTGTGCAACGGATTGATATTTTCGGGTTTCGCCTCATAAATCCAGAGAACCAATCCTCTCCAGCCATACCCTTTTTTCTCCATGTTTCCGGCATGTTTAACGAATACTCTTGGCCCAACTGGAAAGCCAATTTTCGAATTTCTTTAGGCGGCAGTCCGTAAAATATATGCGCTGCTTTAATTATATATTCCACCATGACTTTTTCCTGTTTATTGTCAAATAATCTTCTAATACAACGATATCCCATGGTCACAGGAGCCGTAGACCCTTGCTCGATTGCTTATTTTTTCTTCTTTATAAATCTACTCAAAGACACGTAATGTAGTTTATGTTTAGATGCAGCAGCTCTAATCGATTCACCATTCTCAATGACTTCTTATAGGCTTCTTCATACTGTGAAGTTGGTTGTAGACCCTTTTCAGTCCTTCGGACTCTTACTCGAGGCATTCTGATATAGAATACTTTTATTAGAATATTATTTATCATGGCATATAAAAAGAGATTTTTAAAAAATGCATACGGGCTCGATACGGGGACAATTGAAACATGTTTCAAACGTCCCCATGTCAATTGTTTCAATTGTCCCCGTAAGATATTTTTTAGTAAAATATAAAATATTTATTTACCCTTGATATATAGACAAATTTAAACCTACCACAATGAAAGGAGACACGTCAAATTAACTTATAAAAATATTAATAGCTAGATACTTACTTTGAGTTTTGTTCTGCGCCGGGGGCAGACTAACCTCGAAAAGCGACGCGGTGAGATGCTTCGCTGGTGCCGGCGTGATTAGATTAAACACCAATAGAGGGCCAATATGGCCGCTGTTTCTAACGTACCCTGTTTCAATTGTCCCCGATCTACCCTAGACTGTGTTCATTTGAAAAGAACCCACCCTTAATATTCCAGAAATGGGACATATTAGAAAGAAATGCCGAAACACGTTAACTTTTAACTTGAGGGGGACACTTTTTAACGCTAATGTCATAAACGTCAGATTCACCCCCTCCCTTCTGGAGATACCCCTTGAATTTTCACAAATGGCATTAGGTATCAAGTCATACCTCATTTAAAAGGTCTGGTAAATCTCTATTCAATAATTTTAATTTGCCTTTGATTCCAGCCTTCCATTGTTAGTTAATCGTTGTTTAAAATTGGCTTTCTTTCAACTTTTCGTATGCCCCCGAATTAGGTTATGACCGAAAGACTCTTTAAAGGATAAAAAACTTGCAAATAGTGAAAAGACAACTGTTAACAAGAAATAACTGTTATTTAATCATGTGTTCAAAGTGACCACCGTTAACATTCAGGCAATAAAAGTTGAAAAACAGCCATTTTTAAGCAACGATTAAATAACAATGGAAGGCTGGTATCAAAGGCAAAACAAAATGATTGGATAGAGCTTCACCAGACCTTTTAAATGAGGCATGACTTGATTCCTAATGCCATTTGAAAAAATTCAAGGGGTATCTCCAAAAGGAAGGGGGTGAATACGACGTTTATGACATCAGCGCCAAAAAGTGTCCCCCTCAAGTTAAAAGTTGAAATGTTTCGGCATTTCTTTCTAATATGTCGCATTTCTGAAATATTAAGGGTGGGTCCTTTTCAAATGAACACAGTGTATATACCACTGCAACGCTTTGTCTACAATATCCTGCATAATTTATAGATATAAAATTCTTGGAACAATCACCGTTAAAAAAATTCTCGACCTAAATTCCTCGTCAGGTAGCTAGTTTGGAGTTTCCTCCAATATCGACTTGCATAAATTAGCATTTGTCAAGTTTAACATTTTTTACAGAGTGAAACGGGATGTTCGCGAGGCGACTAAATACATCGAGACGGCGTTAGTAATAGATAAAGCGATGTTCGACAAGAGAAACGGAAGCACCAGAAGCGACGTCGTACATGATTCCATCCAAGTGGCTAATATTGCCGATCTTTATTTTAGAACATTAAATACCAGGGTATCAGTAGTTTATGTCGAAACATGGCAGGGTAAGTAATTTCACATCTAACATCTGACAAAAATTTTATTCTCCTATTAAAATTTCTACATAGTCCGTATACTTAGAAGCTAGCGTGATAAAATGTGAATTTGACTGGAAGAGTCCATAAAACAGGGTTGGAAACTTGAAAGTTTTGTTCTAAACTTTCAATGGTAGTTTTAGAAAATTTCAGTTATTTTCTACCTTCACATCTCGAATCAGTTTTGAAGTAGGGTCATTCCAATCTGTAAGCAATAGAAAATGTAGCTTGCTGCAATAAAACAACGGCGTTACCATGGGGAGTTTATTGGAATAATTATAGAGATAGGCAAGTAATTGAGATCAAAAACAGTAAAAGCGCCAAGTAGAGCAAAAAAGGGAACGGCTTACCATCTTTTTCTGGAAGCCATTCAGGACCTTTTCGACCCCCCTGAAATATCTTTGTGGATGAAACTGTAAGTCTGAATTTTTAGTGACCAAGAAAGTATAATATAACTAGACATATTCCCAAATTACATTCAATTCAAATCTGTAGTTTAAGAACTATTGCATGTTAAACTCACTCACTCAAAAACACTTTCACAACTCTTAAATATACCGGGTCCCTATTTAATCATGACACATCACATATTTTCGGGGGTAATCTATCTAGTTCAATCTTTTGATGGCTCTTACGAGTAGTATCTTCGGTAATTAATCGTAGCACGAGTTATATTTGGGAAGAGGATATAATGAATACCATCAGATGCATTATCGGTGAATTGTACGCAGCAATATTTTGAATGTCAAAACTGCCAGTACTCATTTTTTTCATTAGTGGGCCTTAATAATAAACAATGACGTAGTAGCATGCGGTGATAGAACTATCATCATTTGATAGACTCTTACTACTCTATTTCAGCCAATTAAAATCGTAGTAAAAGGGTCAGATGACACTTGAATTGTAATCTCACAATCGTGTAATTGGATGAAAAAATCAATGCATTGATGAAAATATTTTCTCAAAAACCATGTATTAATAATTTTTGACAACGATTCTTGACAAACGTCAACCTCAAATTTTGGTTTATCTCTTATTAAAAACTGAACTCATCATGAATAGATATACTAAAGAAGAAAAATTGGAAATGGTAATGTGTTGTAAGAACGGTAATAATTTCAGACCATTCTCAACATATTTAACGAGTTGAAAACAGATGGATTGACTGTGAGTTCCCACCTCCGAATAATGAACATACTATAAGAGTAAACAGACTTATTATCTGATGCCAACATAAACAATGTCAAGGTTTATTCATTTATTTTGTTGGAATCCACAGATGTTTCCATGTCGTATTATTTTAATGTAATATTCATGTAACGACTTCAATTTTTTTTATGGCTCCTTAATATATGTCCTTTAATACTTATTATATAATGGAGTATTAAACTTAGCAAAAATATGATGTTTTCTCAATGTTAATAGTTAGTGGTGGACAAAATCATAATGGGGAATAAATTATTTTTAATATTTTTATTCCCACAAGGTTTTTATGTCGATTTGAAAACTCAACTTTTGGATGATTCAAATAGTTCGCTGTGACCTACATTACCTAAAAGAGAAGTTAGCTACATAAGGGTTGACATAGGACCACAATTCTGTCGTCTTCTTTTTCAAAATCTTGATGAAGTATAGGTTATGCTTATATATTGCTTTTATAGTGAATGACTAAAAAAATATTAACACAATGCTTTTATTTTTTTATAATAATAAAACGTCAAGCTCGTATAAACTGTAAACAAAAAACATATATATTATAGACTTTGACAGTTCTTCAAACTTCAAATTCGAATGGCCCTTTTGTGACTGGATATTAGTTCATAAAACATCTAACTCAGAAAGTGGCTAGCTTCATCTTTAAGTGCGTGACGTATCTGTAGTGAAAGATGCAAACATTTAGGAATTCCTAATTTCCAGTTTTCTCCTAAAATATTCGGTTTAAAAGCCGGGAATCGATTTAACACCCCATTGAATATCCTAGACAATGGTAAAAGTAAAATAAGAAGATACAAATATATTGTTCTGAAATTCGGAGAGAACTAACATCTTAATAATAATTATTAGATTTGTCTATAATATCTCTGTTCTGTTATCTCTCAAGTAACAGTGTAGAACAGTACTGCAAAAAAGACAAATAGAAACAACATTTATATTAGCTATGGTAGTTCAATATCTAACAATAACACAAAATATCATATTTGTTTTGTTACCTAATATACATAACCAAAGCGATACAAAACTGAAATTAAATACCCATCTATAAACAAATATAAGCAATCATTTCCCATCACGGCTGGAAGTTGTCCTTCTCGACTGGAAGTTGTTCCCTTTATCGGTAGAAAATATAATCAACCGGTTAAAATATTCACAACCGATGGAAAATATTCCCCGCCGGCGGAGGAAATCACAGACAAAACTAGAAAATGCCACCCCCTGAAAGCTGGATGTTCTCTACCGGCTGCACTAAGCCAGAGTTTATCTTTACTCTAGCAAAGTGCAAATAATATACATTTACAAACAGGATAAAATAAATGTAAACTTAGCAATTATAAAAAAGATATGTTTAATATCAATAACATATTAACATTTACATTTTTTTATAAGAGCCGAAAAATTGAAACACAATCAATAAAATATTAACATTTACATTTTTTATAAGAGCCGAAAAATTTAAACAGAAATTACAACATAAAGACATTTTTACATACAATATTTTATAATTAAAATACTAATACCCCTAAATCACCACTACTTTACCACCCCCTACAACATGCATGCTCCTTTTAAACCCATGCAGCTAAGAAAAAATCATGCAAAAAAAACTTTACCAAATATTAATGAAAATTCTGGAGCTCTAAACTGCAAAGTCACTTTTGTAACCTAAAAAATCCTTTCCTAATAAGAATTCTAAAACAAAATTAATAAGAAAATTTTAATGTAAGCCCTAGGACATGAAAAAAGTAAAGTTATAAGATAGGCCTATCAGCAAGTTTAAATGTATGCATATATTCCAAATAAATCCATCCCTAAAAAAATTCCTGGAACAGAAAATCAAACTAAATTAAAAAATGTTGAAAAAATTTGATGACATCTCTGAAGCCTGTAAGAGAGTGTTAGTGTGCTGAAAAGAAAGCGCTGAAAAAAATTGTTAGTAATAAATAGCCAAGTATTGCCGTTTTGCATGTACCAACTTAGAAATCTACGATATTTTGATGGCCCATACTGGGCAACTATTCCCCCTACTTGTCAACCCATACCCATTCGACAAACGGAAAACACTTAAGCGTACTCGCCCATCTGGATGACTGCTCGTTTTGCAAGCGAGGCTTACGGACAACCTAGGTAACGAGTACTTTCTCACAGTGTGATACTGCGTGCATCCGTGCGGGGAAAAGTCAATCGTAAACAAAAAAGTCGGTACATGTGGCTTACTTAACAATTGCAATAAAGAAATAATTCACAATTCCAAACCGAATGATACCAACAGGGGAGAAAGGGCAGAAAAAAATCAGAACAGAAAATTTCCGGATTGACAAGTACCAACTTGTTAACGAAAGATTGCAGTATTTTGGAAATATTCGGATTGACATAGCTTACATATGTCTTTTGAAAAGTGCCAAGTTATTAACGAAAGGAATAGTATTTAGAAAATGTTTGGATTGACATAGCTTACCTATGTCTTTTGAAAAGTACCAACTTATTAACGAAAGGAATAGTATTTAGAAAATTTTCGGATTTACATAGCTTACCTATGTCTTTTGAAAAGTACCAACTTATTAACGAAAGAAATAGTATTTAGAAAATTTTCGGATTGACATAGCTTACCTATGTCTTGTGAAAAAAGTAACAACTTATTATCGAAAGACTGCAGTATTTAGGAAATGTTCGGATTGACATAGCTTACCTATGTCTTTTGAAAAGTACCAACTTATTAACGAAAGGAAAAGTATTTAGAAAATTTTCGGATTGACATAGCTTACCTATGTCTTTTGAAAAAAGTACCAACTTGTTAACGAAAGACTGCAGTATTTAGGAAATATTCGGATTGACATAGCTTACATATGTCTTTTGAAAAGTGCCAAGTTATTAACGAAAGGAATAGTATTTAGAAAATGTTTGGATTGACATAGCTTACATATGTCTTTTGAAAAGAACCAACTTATTAACGAAAGGAATAGTATTTAGAAAATGTTCGGATTGACATAGCTTACCTATGTCTTTTGAAAAAAGTACCAACTTGTTAACGAAAGACTGCAGTATTTAGGAAATATTCGTATTGACATAGCTTACATATGTCTTTTGAAAAGAACCAACTTATTAACGAAAGGAATAGTATTTAGAAAATGTTCGGATTGACATAGCTTACCTATGTCTTTTGAAAAAAGTACCAACTTGTTAACGAAAGACTGCAGTTTTTAGGAAATATTCGGATTGACATAGCTTACATATGTCTTTTGAAAAGTGCCAACTTATTAAGGAAAGAAATAGTATTTAGAAAATGTTTGGATTGACATAGCTTACCTATGTCTTTTGAAAAGTACCAACTTATTAACGAAAGGAATAGTATTTAGAAAATTTTCGGATTGACATAGCTTACCTATGTCTTTTGAAAAAAGTACCAACTTATTATCGAAAGACTGCAGTATTTAGGAAATGTTCGGATTGACATAGCTTACCTATGTCTTTTGAAAAGTACCAACTCATTAACGAAAGGAAAAGTATTTAGAAAATTTTCGGATTGACATAGCTTACCTATGTCTTTTGAAAAAAGTACCAACTTGTTAACGAAAGACTGCAGTATTTAGTAAATATTCGGATTGACATAGCTTACATATGTCTTTTGAAAAGTGCCAACTTATTAACGAAAGGAATAGTATTTAGGAAATTTTCGGATTGACATAGCTTACCTATGTCTTTTGAAAAGTACCAACTTATTAACGAAAGGCATAGTATTTAGAAAATGTTCGGATTGACATAGTTACCTATGTCTTTTGAAAAGTACCAACTTATTAACGAAAGGAATAGTATTTAGAAAATTTTCGGATTGACATAGCTTACCTATGTCTTTTGAAAAAAGTATCAACTTGTTAACGAAAGACTGCAGTATTTAGGAAATGTTCGGATTGACATAGCTTACCTATGTCTTTTGAAAAGTACCAACTTATTAACGAAAGGCATAGTATTTAGAAAATGTTCGGATTGACATAGCTTACCTATGTCTTTTGAAAAAAGTACCAACTTGTTAACGAAAGACTGCAGTTTTTAGGAAATATTCGGATTGACATAGCTTACATATGTCTTTTGAAAAGTGCCAACTTATTAAGGAAAGAAATAGTATTTAGAAAATGTTTGGATTGACATAGCTTACCTATGTCTTTTGAAAAGTACCAACTTATTAACGAAAGGAATAGTATTTAGAAAATTTTCGGATTGACATAGCTTACCTATGTCTTTTGAAAAAAGTACCAACTTATTATCGAAAGACTGCAGTATTTAGGAAATGTTCGGATTGACATAGCTTACCTATGTCTTTTGAAAAGTACCAACTCATTAACGAAAGGAAAAGTATTTAGAAAATTTTCGGATTGACATAGCTTACCTATGTCTTTTGAAAAAAGTACCAACTTGTTAACGAAAGACTGCAGTATTTAGTAAATATTCGGATTGACATAGCTTACATATGTCTTTTGAAAAGTGCCAACTTATTAACGAAAGGAATAGTATTTAGGAAATTTTCGGATTGACATAGCTTACCTATGTCTTTTGAAAAGTACCAACTTATTAACGAAAGGCATAGTATTTAGAAAATGTTCGGATTGACATAGTTACCTATGTCTTTTGAAAAGTACCAACTTATTAACGAAAGGAATAGTATTTAGAAAATTTTCGGATTGACATAGCTTACCTATGTCTTTTGAAAAAAGTATCAACTTGTTAACGAAAGACTGCAGTATTTAGGAAATGTTCGGATTGACATAGCTTACCTATGTCTTTTGAAAAGTACCAACTTATTAACGAAAGGCATAGTATTTAGAAAATGTTCGGATTGACATAGCTTACCTATGTCTTTTGAAAAAAGTACCAACTTGTTAACGAAAGACTGCAGTATTTAGGAAATATTCGGATTGACATAGCTTACATATGTCTTTTGAAAAGTGCCAACTTATTAACGGAAGAAATAGTATTTAGAAAATGTTTGGATTGACATAGCTTACCTATGTCTTTTGAAAAGTACCAACTTATTAACGAAAGGAATAGTATTTAGAAAATTTTTGGATTGACACAGACCTATGTCTTTTGAAAAAAGTACCAACTTGTTATCGAAAGACTGCAGTATTTAGGAAATGTTCGGATTGACATAGCTTACATATGTCTTTTGAAAAGAACCAACTTATTAACGAAAGGAATATTATTTAGAAAATTTTCGGATTGACATAGCTTACCTATGTCTTTTGAAAGAAGTATCTTGTTGTAAAAGAAAGGCAGGATGATGACCAATACTTTACGAAACCTGAAACAAAGAATAAAAGAATTTATTTAAGAACGATTCTAAATAATTTAACTAAACTAATAATTTTGAAAAATCATGTTTTCTAAAAAACAAAAAATTTACGATAAAATGACAAAGGCATCTAGGGTCATTTTATAAAGAATCATCCTGTATAATAATTTTTTGCTTGTTATTTCAGCTAAAGGAATCTTGGGCATTAAATTAAAATACGCATTTTGTAAAAGTTCGTATCTTTAAAATCAGCATTAAAAAATTATTCATGTATACAGGGTGTTCCTAAATTCAGACGCAAAAATTCAGAAGGTAATTTCCCGTATAAAATTATGATAAGTCTTTGCCATGACAAAATCTACTAATCCCACCCCCTTCCAAGATATCACCCTGAATAAATTTTTCTGTTTTTTTCTCAAATTTAAGTAACGATGGAAACTTGAAATTTTGTAAATTTCATGCACTCGCAATTACAACATTCCTGTTAAATTATAAGGGAGTGAAATTATCAACCCTTACTTTATTTAATATCAATTTTTTTTTCGAGATTGAGTTTTATGAAATAAAAATATTATTTAAAATCTCTATTGACTTGAAAAACTTTTTTTACTCCTGAAGTTTTTTCCTAGATTCAATAGATTCGGAGAAATTTCTAAATCTATTGTATCTAGGAAAAAACTTCAAGAGAAAAAAAAGTTTTTCAAGACAATAGAGATTTTAAATAATATTTTTATTTCACAAAACTCAATCTCGAAAAAAAGTTGATATTAAATATAGTAAGGGTTGATAATTTCACTCCCTTATAATGTAACAGGAATGTTGAGAAAATACCGATAGTTAGTAATTGCGAGTGCACGAAATTTACAAAATTTAAAGTTACCCACTTTACTTAAATTTGAGAAAAAAGAAATTAAAACTTAATTTCACTTATCCTCTTTTTAGGGGTGATATCTCGGAAGGGAGTGGAGTGAGGAAATTTTTTCATATGAAAGACCCATTATAATTTTATACGGGCAATCACCACCTGAATTTTTTCCATAAATTCAGAAACACCCTCTATGTAGTATAAAATATTAAAGAAAAATCTGTTATTTAAGATGAGTCAAGGGGAACTGTACATACTCCTACCTCGTATTGATTCTCCTACGGGGTATGTCAAATATAAAATTCCAACTTCTATTTGGTTTTTGAAAACCTTTATCAAGATTTAAGAAAGTATACAAATAGATAATGAATTAAAAGTTTTCCTCTAGTTATTAAGGTTAGACGGGTGTTACTATACAATTCCAAAAGTTTATGTTCCAAATTGCATAGTATTGTCAATTTATCGAGTTCTCAGAATATTGTTTCGACAAAAAATTACAGTTTGATCTTTTTTTAAATTAAAGAAATCAAAATAGAAACATTAAAAAAAGAAGTAGTTTATTTAAAATAAGAAAATTTGAGAATACTCAAGAGTATATAGCTTACATTAAATTTGAAAAAAGTATCTGTAGTAGATACTGTAGGTTTTTATTTTGAGTGAAAGTATAAGACACATCTGAGAATTCTATAAAATGGAAATACCTATGAATTACCAAATACATATTATACAGGGCGATGTTTTCATATTATACAAAACAGCTTGTTTCTCTTGAAAATCGGTTTTAAAAATTAAGTACACCAGTTGTATTATTAAAAATAATACACGAATTAAGATTATTAGTTATTAAAAAGTGAACATTTGTACAAAAATCAAGATATTTTTCTGATTCTATTTTGCTAAACTTTTATATGAATAAAATGAACTAATTTTTAAAGACCCTGTATGTTAATAAACAGAATGGAATCAATCAATCAATCAATTTTAATTGTCATTTAATATTTCCCATAGGAGCCCCTATACGAGGTAGAAGTATATACAGTTTATCATGACTAACCTCTTATATAAGAACAATTTGTCATAGCTAGGAATATATGCCTGCCGACTTTTTAGAATTTTGAGTATTTTGGTATGAAAAAACATTAAAAGGATGCAAAAATGGATTATAAATAAACAATATATATCAATTCTGTATATTAAGAAACAATGGAAGCATACACATATAAATTGTGATTTAATATTTCCTATAGGAGCCCCAATACGAGGTAGAAATATCTACAGTTTATCAGAACTAACCTCCCATATAATAACAATTTGTATAGCTAGGAATATATACCGTCCGGCTTTTTAGTATCTTAAATATTTTGGTATAAAAAAATAGTAAGAGAAAGCAAAAATGGATTATAGCAAATTTAAAATCTAATAAACAATTATAAAATACTTCGTTTATATATTAAAAATCAATTGTTTATAGTAATAAAATTGTTCGTATGTGATATAAAATATTTAAAAAAACAGTATTACCAATAACTACGAGTAAATAAAATGAACACTTACCGTGAATGTATCAGATTGTAATCCAAGTAATACATATAGGCACTATTCACTACACTTCACGATACACGTTAATTTCGAACGATATTTCCGATATTTCCTATTCGAAAGTCAACACGCTACTGAATATAAATCGACAAAATTTATTCGTCACCCCCATTAGTCACCCCGTTAAACAAGTAAAGTTGTTTATCATATCTACGATTAATATATATTTATATATACCGGCCGTCCTAGAAGTGAATATAAAAGTATATGATTTTGAAAACATTATTTATTAGTCTTTTTGAGTATTTTAATGAAAAAGTAAAAGTAAAAAGGTACACAAGGATATAAATAAAACGGTATTTCTCTTTTTAAGGATGTTCGAAGAATTTTCAAGAAAATTTTTATTGTTAAATCATTTTTCAGGATACTTTTTGCATTGTCTAAAAAAATAAATAGCCTGTCATCCTAATGAAAAGAACAGTGACCCCAAAAAGAGAGATGCATATATACTGCTGTGTAGCAAAATAGCGCAGCACAAAAACAACGGCAGACAAAATAGCTTATTTCCTTCCTCTTTTGGGAAAACTTCATGTGGAATACAAATTCTTTGATATATTTTCGAGAAGGGGAAGGGAATAAGCTATTTTGTCTGGAATATCTTATATAACGGTGTCTTGGATACAAAAATGAAGAAAGGGGTCAAATCGATCGCATATGCGGATGATTTGGCCCTATTAGTAGAAGAGGACACGAAACTGGGGCCTCATAAGGAAAGTTAATCACGAATTAAAAGCGGTTGCAAGCTGGGTAGAAAAAAACGACCTGGAATTAGCCTTTCTGAAAATGGAGGCTATAATCCTCAAAGGCCCGAGGGACAGGGAGCGCATTAATTTTAAAATTAATAACACCGATATTATCCCACAAAAAACAGTAAGGTACCCCGGGAAAACTTTGATGATAAACTCAGATTTACTATCATTGTAGAAGAGGCCGTAAGAAAAGCTGAGGATAGAACCTCGATATTGGAAAAAGTCATGCCGAACGTAGGAGGCCCTGGTTTGTTGAAAAGAAGGATATTGCTTGAGACCATTCACTCGGTGCTCTTATATGGAGCACCGATATGGGTCGAAGTACTCAAGGTTAAAAAATAATAAGGGCTCAAAGGAAGCCTCTAATAAAGGTTTGTAGTGCCTTCAGGACTGTGTCGATAATAGCTCTTCAGGCGATTGCCGGAGCAGTGCCTGTGGACATACAAGCCGAGGAAAGGGACAGACTATATAGAAGAGGGAAGGGGGCCGAAAATGCTGTGAAGAAAGAAAGGAGGCAAAGAAGTCTAGACAATTGACAAAGCCAGTGGGGGCTGGAACAAATTAAGGCCGCGTGGACCCGGACGCTTATCCCTGACGTGAGGAAATGCTATAAGTGCGCTCATAGGCGCACTAACTATTTCTTCATGCAGTTCCTGTGGGGACATGGATCGTTCAGGGCCTATACTTACGGGATAAGGTAGACCGTGGACGATCTGTGTCCCAACTGCAGAGTGGTTGACGACGCGGTCTTTCAGAGTGTCCAGTACCACCAAGAAAGAAGCCAGATGGAATTGGCTTTAGATGAGGAATTTGGAAGCCCTAATGAGATTTTTGAGCGTATAATGATGGACAAGAAAAAATTTGAACTACTTCTGGGGGAAGTTACAAATCTCATTAAAAGAAAGGAGGCAAAAGAAAGGGCCAGAAAAGAGTAATATGGACAGAGATGAAAACTAGTCAACAGAAAAGCTGGCGTAACCAACCAACCAAAGCCGGAGAAGAGAGGTGGGTTTTAGCTGATAGGCGGTCAAGAGCGGCTCCCCTGTGGAGTGGATGGCCCTATGCCTTAGTGGTACAGGGCTTCTAAACGTGATTGGCTGAATCCGCACCCCTGGGATATCTTCCCAGGCATCTTTAGAAGATTTCACACCTCACAAAAAAAAGGCTAATGTATCTTAGTTTCCATACAAATTTTCAGACCGCCGAAGGCTATTTGGAAAATTTTATGAAACAATGTTTGATTTGTTAAAGCTAAATGGAGAAATTCTAAGCAAAATCATTTCCACAGATGAGGTCTCTTGCACTTCGACTAACTCAGTCAACTTTCCAAAGTGTAGATAATGGGCGCACACAAATCCACAATTTTAAAACCGGGACTAAAACTGGGCTAGGCATGCTTTTGCCGCTGAGAATTTCCAAATAAAAATATCTATCCAGGCCACCGGCACATGCCGCCGACCTGTTTTCGCCAGCGGCCAAGAGGCGGTAATGATCAAAGGAATCTTCGCGGCATAGCGGGTAGCATACATACGTAAACTCCTCGTTCGTGTTTTTGTTTTTGGTTCCAATGTATAGCCAGGGAAGGCACTAGACCATATATATTCCTTTTCAATTCATGTAAAAGTTAACTTTCGTTGTAAACGTTCCTATTGAAACTAGGCCTGCGCTTTTCATTTTTTTTATTATCGATAATGATTTTAAGGGCCATATGTCCTAATAGAAATGTCATCGTCAGCGGTAAGGCCGCCTGTGCCGCCGGCCAGATCAAGTTTGGTGAAGCACAGTATGTTAATTAATTGTTAAAATAAGATTTATTTTGTAACAAACAATAATTAAAATGTTCAAAATTTTAGTTAGACTTGAGTGAAATATTTGACATTACATTTAATTGTATGGACATTTTCATTGAAAATTAACATTTTATCGCCTACCTTCTAAGTATAGGTACACTGTACATACAATGTATTTTATTTATTTGTTCTTGTTCTAGGAGCAAATCAAGCAATGATCAATCCAAATGAAGATATCGGAAAAGCTTTATCGAATTTTAACGATTATTCTGCGAGAAAACTTTTTAAGGTCGATAAAGATACGACGCAACTTCTCACCGGTGAAGTTTTCGTCGGTGGCGAAGCCGGAATGGCCGTTCCTGCGACAGTTTGCACCGCCAAATCAGTTGGGATTAGCGTAGATATTAATACTTACGAACCTCATTTATTAGCTGGAACCATGGCACATATGATAGGTAAAATATTTTCATAAAAATAACCAGATATAACATTAGTTATTTTCGGTTTCAATTTAAACAGTTTTGTGTATAAATATCATTAATTTATCTATCTCTTCATAGAAGATCTTTCATCAACTATCACGCCTCAAATAATTATAAAATTCAAAGTTGAAAATTACTCTAACCTCTTGAAGAGTTTTACTATTAGATCACTAAGTGAATTTGTCAGAGCCATGTAGTCTCGAAAAACTCTTTAGAGCTAATGCTTTTGTTGCGATACTGTCTGCTTTGTTCCTTCTTTCAATGTCCGTTTATGGAACCGCCCTTGCTAAGTACCCACCTGACTTCCTATTGGCAAGCACGTGCGTGTCTTCTTCCCTCTCACTTCGACTATTGACTGATATTCTGATTCGGATTCTGACAGGTCTGAACAAGTCAGTAGATCTTTTTGAGGTTAATCATTAATCATGAATAAATGACGATTATTCCAGCACTCCCCTTGATATTTCTGAAGCAGCCCAATCCGCAACTTTAAATTTACTTCCAGAAAAGTCAGCCAGTATATATGAAAAACAATACCGCCTATTTAAAACTTGGTGCAATGAGAAAACTGTGACGAGACTTTCTGAAAATATCTTACTAGCGTATTTGTCAGAAAAAAGCAAAGGTAATGAAGCCACCTACACTTTGGTCTATTTATTCAATGCTAAAAACGACAATATACATACATGATAATGTCGATATCAAAGAATATAAGAAACTTTTCGCATATTTAAAACGGCAAAATGATGGTTACAAAGCTAAAAAATCTAAAATTTTTACTCGAAAAAACATAAAGAAATTCTTAAATGAAGCGCCCGATCTGCTGAAAAAAATTGTTCTAATTTTCGGAATTGCTGGAGGCTGTCGTCGAGACGAACTTGGTAAAATGAATGTAGACGATATTGAGGATAAAGACTCGATGCTTATTGTAAAAATTCCAGATTCGAAAACGAAAAGAAGCCTCATATTCACAATAACTAATACTGACTCTATAGATTATTTGTCGTACTACAGAAAATACTGCAACTTACGACCACTATATTCAACCTCACGTCGATTTTTTTCTTAAATATGTCAAAGGACGTTGCCATAATCAAGTTGTTAGGATGAATTCTATTGCAAAAATTCCCACGGATATCGCTATATATCTAAGTTTAACAAACCCTGAATTATACACTGGTCACTGCTTCAGGCGAACATCAGCTACTCTTTTAAGTAATTCAGGTGCCAATTTGATCCAATTGAAACGACATGGAGGCCGGAAGAGCTCAAGTGTCGCAGAAGGATATATAGAAGACAAAATTGACATGGCCCAGAAGATTTTGGGTTCATCATGTCCATCTACATCTACATCGAATTTTCAATCTTCAGTAATGGAAGATTCTTCTGAATAAAAAATTTCAATAAATAATTGTAGCAATTGTACTTTCACATTTAATATTAATAAATAATATGACAACTAAAATGTCAAAGTACGATCTTAAATCATAATCATTAATGATAACGTCAATAACCAAAAGGTAACTAATAATCTCGTTAGTTTGTATCTAGTTATTTTATGTATAATTAAATGATATGTTTTCATTTTTCGCCTGCTCGTAGAAAAAATTTTGTACCTAAAACATGCGTAAAGTGTCTCTCACTCGAACGCACTTAAAGTGAATATTTTCTTGTCCTGTCATCCACATCAGGTTTATCCAGCTATGTCTTACGTTCCCAAGCATCGATTCACACTACTAGAAGACTTGCAATACTTTTATTGCATAGTGACTGCTAGTATACAGGATGTCAATTTTAAAACATACAATGGGCTGTACCTCGTGAACGAAAATAGATTTCAAAACCGTTTCTAGGGTAGAGAGGGGGCACTAAAATGACATGAGAGAGAACGCACCCTCATCAACCCCCTATACCCCACCTACAATTATTTAAATAGCAACCCCCTACTTGTGATACGTCGTTAGAAAGCCCGTAGAAAATGCTTTCCAACGGTCTAAGTCATAATTATACAGGGTGTAACAATAAAGCAGAAACATTTATTTGACAACAAAATGAAAAAGTGTTAAATGTCGAACAACAAAAATGTTAATTAATTTAGTAAATGTTCAAAATGGTTTCCATTGTTTTGTCTATTTTCAAACTCAATACGAACGTTGGCAAATGTTGCCTTAGTAATATCACGACATGCTTGACTAATTCTTCGTCGTAAATCGTCGATTGAGGTTGGTTTAGTTTTATAAACAACCAACTTAAGGTAACCCCCCCTCCTTCCAATCCAATTATTTGGATAATTATTATCTAACCAGACCCTAACTGCTACTGCGTAATGGAGTGGTGCTCCATCTTGCTGGAAATGCAACAAATTTTCATCTAGAGCTGGATTGCCATCGCCGTCCTGTTGGTTCTCTAATTCATTAACAATTAAGGGCTCAATAGTGTTCTCCAGCATATCGAGGTACATTTCACCGTTCAAATTTCCCGGTATAAACAAGGGACCAATCACAGAATCTCCTAATACCCCTGCCCAGAGAATAGCAGCGCTACTACCGCCACCTGCCTACACCTTGTGAGCTTTTGAACAAAGACATATTTATGCAGTTGTATGTATCAGACAAAGAATTCTTCTCATGTTCTCACCGAACTAATTTTCCTATGCACTTGTGCGTCTCAGGGTTGTCTATGCCCTGCCCAAACATTTAGTTTCTCAGGATACTGAGTGTGGTTTTCTCTAAACAGATGTGGATTTTCATCATTCCAATAACGACAGTTTTGTTTATTTACATTACCATTTAGATAAAATGTGCACTCATCACTGAAACAAATATTTTTTAAAAGTCTAGGTTCATTCTTAATTCTGTCAGTCATAATTTCACAAAACTGAATTTGACATTTTATCTGTCAATAGTGTCAAATGCCGTCGTGTTTGTGATTTCTGGGATTTTTTTAGTAGTCATATTGATCAATGATCAAAAAGTTGCCCTTTTAACTGTAACTTATGGTTTAATTGCCTCATTGGTGTCTTTCCACAAAATGTTACAAGAAAGCTAGAGTAAACTTTCATGTTTTGGGTGGTTTTAAGGTTATATGGCTTACAGCTGGCATAAATTTGACAGAAAATGTCACAGAATGCGCATGTTTCAATACGATCTCGGTTTTGATGTCGTTTTTCGATTTTTCGATCTCGATACGATCCCAAAAAAAAGCAGTATCGACCTTGAAACTCAATTCGATTTCAATACCTGTCTTCATGAACATTAAACTCTTAAATAGGGACCGAACTTGCACTTTCAAAGCGAAGTATCGTTCCAAAATTAATTGTTATTTTGGTTGTCAAATAAATTTTTCTGCTTTATTGTTACACCTTGTATAATTATGACTTAGACCGTTGGAAAGCATTTTCTACGTGCTTTCTAACGACGTATCACAAGTAGGGGGTTGCCATTTAAGTTTTTGTAGGTGGGGTAGGTGGGGCATAGAGGGTTGATGGAGGTGCGTTCTCTCTCATGTCATTTTAGTTCCCCCTCTATACCCTAGAAACAGTTTTGAAATATTTTTGAAATCTCTTTTCGTTCACGAGGAACAGCCCATTGTAAGTTTTAAAATTGACACCTTGAATATAGTAAGCTTTCTGCAGGCTTTTTTCTTTTAATTTTTTTAATCACTTCCATCAGGTTTATACAGTGGCCACTTACAATCCTTGATTCATAACTAAGAGCTTATATTACTTTTATTGCTGCATGGAGGTTTAAAAGGAGAGAGATTTGTGCTTTCTGGAGCATTTTCCCCATGCTTTTTACCTTTTGATTCTTTTCAACGGTTTCTTATCTTTGCTCCGATGTCAGGATTGTCTAGTTTTCTCTTGATTTATAGCTAAAAGCTCATATTACTTTCATTTTTGCTTTAATGACCGAAAGAATATATATTTTTGTTTCCTCAAAACTTTTTTATCAGATTATATGCCTTTGATTCAAGTTTATCCAGTTATCTTTCACTGTCTCAAGTCTTGATTCATAACTTCACACTTATATTACTTTCATTGCTGCTAGGAAGCCCAAAAGGATACATATTTGTGTTTTCTGCAGCCTTTTTCATCGGCATTCTTGCCTTCCCGTTCCTTCTATTGTTTGCTTTTCCTGGCACCGTCAACTGGTTTATCCTACCATTGAAGATTGCTTCTTATTGCACGACATAGGACTTTTGGGAAGGCTAGTGAACTCGTGAAACGTGTGATGTTACGAAAAAGCGTTCGTAACGCGATAACTCATTCAAGCGACTGTGCGCAATCTCTCTTGCCGCACTGAGCTCGCACACCTATAGGTGTGAAAAATTGTCAAAAATGGTCAGAAATTTTGGAAAAATGGTTAATAATTGCCAAATATGTTAAAATTTTTGAAAAATTGTCAAAAATTTTTAAATATGGTCAAAAATTGTCAAGAATTTGGAAAAATTGACAAAAATGGTCAATAATTGTCAGAACCTGTCAAAAATGCTCAAAAATTGTCAAAAATGGTCAAAATTTTCGAAAAATTGTAAAAAACTATCAATAATTGTCAAAATTGGTCAATAATTGTCAAAAATGGTCAATAATTGTTCAAATTTGAAAAAATAGTCAAAAATTGTCAAAAATTTGAAAAAATGGACAATAATTGCCAAATGTGTAAAAATTTTTGAAAAATGGTCAAAAATTCTCAAAATTTTGAAAAAATGGACAATAAATGCAAAATATGTTAAAATTTTTGAAAAATTGTCAAAATTTTTTAAATAGGGTCAAAAATTAACAAGAATTTGGAAAAATCGTCAAAAATTGTCAAAATTTTGAAAAAATGGTTAAAAATTACCAAATAATTTCAAAAATTGTCAAAAATTTGGAAAAATGGTCAATTATTGTCAAATTTTTTGAAAAATGGTCAAAATTTTGGAAAAATGTTCAATAATTTTAAAAAACTGTCAAAAATGGTCAATAATTATTAAAAATTGTCAAAAATGGTCAATAATTATTAAAAATTGTCAAAAATGGTCAATAATTATTAAAAATTGTCAAAAATGGTCAATAATTGTCAGAACCTGTCAAAAATGCTCCAAAAATTGTCAAAAATGGTCAATAATTGTTAAAATTTGGAAAAATGGTCAAAATTTTTGAAAAATTGTCAAAAATGATCAGTAATTGTCAAAATTGGTCAATAATTGTCAAAAATGGAAAATAATTGTTCAAATTTGAAAAAATTGTCAAAAATTGTCAAAATTTTGAAAAAATGGTCAATAATTGCCAAAGACGGTCAATAATTGTCAAAAACTGTCAAAAATGGTCAAAAATTGTCAAATTTTTTGAAAAATGGTGAAAAATTCACGAAAAATGGTCATGCTATCGTGCATGAGTAGCAAGCTTCTGTCGGCGGTCCGACGACCGCTCCCCTTTTTTATTTCAATCTTTCATTGCCCAGGGGCTGTATTCTTGACTGAGGAAGTAGAGTTTTCTGAGAGAACATTTTTGACAAAATATCTGTTTCACTCCCTCAGTCAATAAAACGGCCCCAAAGTGACGGACAATATTTACAATACAAAAATTAACGTTCTTCATATTAATAAATAGGAAACCGTGAAACAGTTCTTTTTTTATATATTACATAAAGCAAAAATCTGGAAATCGGTCGACCCTAAAGACCATCCCTGCAACTTCTCGCTAAATTCAATTTTCAAACGCATGCGATTTTGTCGCTAGTTGCGATGTTTTTGAGCCCTCCGAGCTCAAAGATAAAGCTATTCGATGCTTTTGAGCTCGAAGAGCTCAAAAGTCTTATCGAAGTTCGAGGAAACACGATTTTTTTAATTTTCAAACAGCTATAACTTTTGAATGAATTAACCGATTTTCACGAGGTTGGTGGCGATCGATGTAGTTTTTACAAAAAAACACTTTTTTTCGATTTTTTTCGACAACGATATCTCACGAACGCATCAACCGATTCTGACGCACTTAGTGGCGATCGATGCGGGTTTTCAAGGTTAAGAGTTGATTAGTTTTTGAGGTCGATCGGTTCAGCCAATTCGGAGATATTTTGAAAAAATGAAAAAAAAACTTTTTTTTTCACTTTTTTTGCAATTTCTCGATATCTACCAGTCCGAATTGGTTCTAACTTACAGGAAATCTAAGTTTGGTGAAGCCCTTTCGAATGACACTAACTACAGACGTACGGACATCATCGTAAAAATAGTCAGGAAAGCTTCTTAAGGCTTCAAAACGTCGAGATTTGTTGAAACCTCGATTTTTGTAAAACGGGGTAAAAAGAATAACTTCCCGATGTTTCGAAAATCATGGGGAAGAATCATTGATTTTCTTAGCGGGAAGTTAAAAAGTAATAATATCAAACCTTTTCTGTTTAATGGAAAATACTTAATCAAACAGCCTAGATTTGACTTAAAATGGTGCTATTAACTCAAACTTTATGGTCCAGGAGCGGGCGATGCAAGTTTCATGGGATATTAAAATAATTTTATGGTTGATACTAGGTAGCCATTTTAACTCTCCAATTTATATACAAATTCATAAACTTCACCAGTAAGATAAAGAGAAAACAGTAAGAAAGACTTTACAAAATCATACGAAAATAGCTGCAGACAAATTATTTAAACAAGAAAAGTATTGTTCTACCGAAATCTGAGATTAATAGTGGAGAAATTGATTTGTTTTCCTTGTTTCGTTGCAGGACATAACATCGGAATGGGTCACGACGACGGAAGGGAAGAATGTTCATGTAGAGATTGGCATGGGTGTATTATGGCCCAAGCAATAGTAGGACAAGACAACGTGCAGCCTTACAAATTTTCAGAATGCAGCAAAGAAGACTACATCGATAGATTAAGAACAGGAAATGGGATATGCCTTCTTAATAAACCAAACGAGCTTACAGTGAGTGTGAATCATCATTCATGCTTATTTTAAGATCTTCTTCTATCATCAACACCAAACCAAAACATCTTAATATTTTCATAATTTTTCAGGATCGCCGAACGTGTGGTAATAATATAGTAGAAGAGGGTGAAGATTGTGATTGCGGCAGCATCGAAAATTGTCACAAAAACAACCCGTGTTGTGATCCCATCACTTGTAAACTTACCAAAGAAGCGCAGTGCGCTACGGGAGGCTGCTGTGAAGACTGTCAATTAAAAAGAAAAGGCGTTATTTGTAGAGAGGCGACTAACGAATGTGATTTGCCTGAACGTTGTTCGGGAATTACAGGAGAATGTCCTACGGATACTTTCAAGAAAAACGGGAGCCCTTGTGAAAGCAGTACGGGGCAATGTTTCAATGGATTGTGTCCGACATTAAGTGTACAGTGTGAACATATATGGGGATTAGGTGAGATATTTTTTATCCAGTCAATTGTGTGATTACATTTTCAAATTATCCCTTGAGTTGTTTCTTCAGCTTTCGTTATATTCTAGGTGGCATTGAAGCTGATCCGCAATGTTTCGAACAATTTAATTCCAAAGGATCTATCAATGGTCATTGTGGCAGTGACAATACCGGAAGATTTGTTAAGTGTTCGCTAGAAAACGTCAAATGTGGTTCATTACAATGCCAATTGGGTAATAGATATCCAGTTGTAGAAGGATTGGATCAACCACAGGATCATTCTAGAACTATCATATCTACTAAAGGTCACGAATATGAATGCAAGTAAGTCACATATCAAAGAATTTTATTTCTAGTTTGAATTTAAAATTTTTTATTTGTAGTTAGTTTCCATTGAACACATCAACATTATTTAAATTCTACACAACATATTTTTCCTTAAATATATAAGTGGATTAAAGAAAATCTGATGAATTATATATCTGTTTATAGGACAACGGCAGGACGAAAGGACATCACTGATCCGAAAACTGTTGATCTCACTTACTTAGGACTAGTCAGAGATGGTACACCGTGTGGGGATAACCTCATTTGCCTTAACCAGACCTGTACTAGCATATTTCCGTACATTAAACAGGAGAAATGTCCTTCGAACCAAGCCAGCAATGAATGCTCAGGGCATGGGGTGAGTTAAATAACAATAATTATTTTCAATAATGCACATGCAGATAATTCGATCCATTACATATTTCCGATTTACTTTGTATGCATTTTTTATGATTTTCGTTATAAACAATGGGAATGTATGTTTTTTTGCAGTATAAATACCGAGTAATTTTTTGTTTTAGGTTTGCACTAACCAAAACAAGTGTTTCTGTGATTCCGGTTGGACCGGCAGTGATTGCTCAATTCAAGTGGAAACGACTCCACCACCTCCTCACGCGACGGCATCTCCAGATTTGTCGCCGACTAATCTACAGGACCAAATGCAAAAGAAAGAAACCCCCTACGGTACGTTAGAGTCAATTTCTCTTTTATTTTCACACTAGATATTTGCTAATCACAATGAGAACTCAATTTAAAACAGCTGAGATAAAAGGTTAACTCTGATTTTGATAATTAGGTGCAAAAATGATTAAAAATTAAATAGGAATATTTGTATAGTCTTCGAACTTGAACTGGATATAAAATAGACAAACTTAATATTTAAAAAGTGACCCGTCCTGACTTCGCATGAAGCCGAGTGGTGACGTGGTGTTTCAAAGTTCCAGATTAAATAATGATAAATATAAATGAAATATACAAAAAATCGAATGTGTAACTCTTACGCTTGGACGTAGGTACCTGCGAACTGCGGTCCAGTCCCAGTAAGACATTTCCAGATATCTCTGGTGAAGGCCAGTTGAACCAGCTTGGCTTGTTCAGGTGAGAGTTTCACCTCAAGGTAGTTCCTCAAGGTGATTCACATTTTTAAGGTGGAAAGAACCTGCTTATAGGTCTCTCCAGGGGATGTCCTGGATTTAAGTACTTTCATAAACTCCTCCTTTTTCCTCCCACCCTGGTTAGAAGGATAGGGCGTGCTGATTTCAGAGCGTACTCTTTTGTCCTGCACTTTTGCTTTGCACTATTGCTCCAGTACCAGATTGTGGTTCCGAAGAAGTTGCTGCTGATGCTGTTTGACCATAGCTGGATTTACGATTAGATCGTGGTTTTTTAGTCATAATCTTCAGTCCGGTAAGGAGATCTTCTGATGTACTTTATTCTCCCCAGAGGACTCTTCCTGCTTCCTTTGTTTCCTAGGGTCCGCTGAAGGAGTTTCCAGACTGACCAGATATTCTTTTGTAGTAATAACCTCATCCTCTATAGATTTATTTTTTATGATATCCATAGTGACCCACGATATCTGTACTGAGTAGATTATTTCTTTTATAATTAGTACAATCTTGTATATCTTTCTTTTCATATGTTGTAACGGTTAAGGCTGTTTTCCAATCTTCTGGAATCTGTTCTTAACTCCATAGAATGTGTGTGTCCATTATATACAAAATTGTAATATCTAACAACCAATTTGGAACTTTCCTACCATTAAATCCCAAAGTTATTGTAATTAATAAGTTTACAAAATATATTTTTTTTATTTTACTTCACCTAAACTAGTCTAACTCTGTTTACAAACTTCTCATCTGGCAATTACCGATTCACCTACGAACAAATACGGCGTATGATTATCGAAACTAATTACTCTAGAGAGTTAGAAACTAGTTACCAAACTGGTTTACGGGAAGTTAATTTATATTGTCTAGAATTGAGCGACAAACATATTAATTAATTTTAGATCTTTATAATTCCTCACATAACTTGAAGAAGTTTCAAACCGATGGACAAACAAAAATTAATAAAAACATTGATTGATTATTTTCAATTAATGTATTGTTAGTTTCGTATTGTATTGAATTCTATTTCTTAGTCCCTTACACAGTTCATATATTGTACTATTGTAAAAATGTACATTCAAAATTTCAAAAACGTAGATATAGCAACTATATTTTTCACGACATTGCGACCACTCCAAAGCAGGAAGGATAGATTATACTTGAAGGAGTTAAAAATTACATTTTCCTAATACCTGACCTGCTTGTACCTAGACCCAACATTGCCACTAGTTCTGCTACCGTTACCCCTTTAGATATAAGAGTTCCTAAGAGATTATACCAGCTTCTCTACCTCTGCTGTATACTTAACGGCGCCTTTGTTGTTTCCTTAGATTACTTAATGTTGCCGCAAAAAATCCTGAATTTTCACCTTTCACCTTACTTTTAAGAGCAATTATTATTCAAACTAAAGTATTTTGATCAGTTATCACTGCTCTGGCCTTGCCTGACAATCTAGTCTTCACGAAAGCTTTTGCGGTAACTGATAACTTTTCAGTTACATTAGTTTTTAACAATTCCAATGCATCCAGAAATCTGAATAAATTTCCATAAAAACCATCGAATTGTTGTGGTTCACGCGCTAAATTAATAAAATCCACTTGTGACAAAGGCATTATGTCTAAAGGTACTGTGCCAATCGAGCGGCTACAGCCGCGCGGCAGGAGACGCGCTACTCTGACGACTTTCCGTCGTTCACTGATTTACGTTGAAGTAAATGATCGCGTTGTCAACTGCGCGGCTTCAGCGTCACGGCAGAAGCGTCTGCAACGACTCTGGCGGCGCATCTGCCAAAATAGCAGTCTAGCCGCGAGAGTTGTCGCGACAGGTTTTCTGGTCTTCTGGGCTCATTGGGTGTCTAACTGATCCACATGATTGCTTTTTTAGGTCATTTTCAATCAGACCTAACACAAAATTGAACTACTTGATGCTCAGTCTATAAAAATTTCGAAATTTGGTCTCTCCTTGTAAAAGGTGTTCCGAACCAACATATTCTCATAAACCCCTTTGTTTGATTTGAAGGATCTTCTTTGTTTCCCTTCAAATCGTGCAGAGAAAATGAACTGTGTAAAACCATTCATTCCAGACACTTTCCGAAATGAAACACTGGATTTTAATTTCACTATAAACTTTTACTGACATAACACTGTTAACGTTCAAATAACTATTTACAAATGTACAAACAAAGGGATGCGGCGAGCAATTGGTAATTACCCGGGAGAAACTTTGGCGGTAACTTTCATGGTACCAAACCGGCATGAATTGCGTGTAGCGATTTTTGGGGAGGAGCCGACGCTTACACTTAGGGTTCTGATGAGACACTGATTTGGCATGGCACGCTTAGAGGGTTGGAACTCGTGTCATGTTGGGCTGTTCGCGTCCTGCACCGAATACAAGGTGAGAGGGAGAAGATACATTAGGACATTTAGTTCCGTAGAAAGAGAGGGTAAACAATCGGTGATATCGATTTTCTCGGGAAGAAAAGTGCGTTTTCGAATACCCTTCTTATTCTTCTACTTTTTCTTCCTTTTCTTCTTCGTTATCCAAACCGAACCAAGAAACCATGTTAGCCGACTACAAACTGATTTCGTGTCTATAAAATACATAATATTAAAAGTTGAAGCGGCCACAATCGCGCAATTGACATTTGTATTGGCCGCTGCAGCCATACTACAAAAGTCGTACGTCTCCAGCCGCGCGGCCGTAGTCGTTGCAGTCTTTCGATTGGCATAGTACCTTAAGAATTCACTCTCGTCGCTCTCTCAATTTTGTCAAATTGATTTCACCTGAATTGTTACAAAACAATCGAGGATAGGATAGGTATTGGTCACTTGTTTCGCTACCAGTTTCTTTCAGTTGCCTGACTATCTCTTCAAATTCTTTAATAAATTCTTCCATCGATTCATTTTCTTTCAATTTCATTGATAATAATTTTCTTTTTAGGTATAATTGACTGGACAGTCCCTTTTTTCATATTTCTCCCTCAATGTTTGCCACATACTATAAGCAGTCTTCTTTTCCCTTAAACTCTCAATTTGGTAGTCGGCACAGTTTTGAACAATTAGGGATTTTGCCTTCCCGTCCTTATTCTGTTTACTCCTTTTATCATTTTTGTCAGTCACCCTACCTAGATCCAATTCCTGTTGGATACATTCCAATACTCCATTTCTTCTCAAATTAATTCCATCCTGTACCTCCAGTTGCTGTAATTTTCCCCTTTGAGTGCCTCGATTAAACATGTTTTGCCTCCTGCTTCTAACCTTTTTCGTTTTTCTTTTTAACCTCTTTTATTTCACTTTTTATCAAAAATACTTTTTTCCACAGTCGCGCGTAAAATGACTAATTACTATAATCAAATGAAATCGTAAAGTCGACAAATGCCGAGGATTGTTACTTTACGCTCTAGCGCAAAAAAGGAATCTTTTTCGCTCGCTTATTTAAGCAAACCACGCCCTCCGAATTAACTCAATTGGTGAATATTTAACAATTTATCAGATTAAAAATAAAATAAAATTATATGAAAATTGTCAAAAATTTTGAAATATGGTCAATAATTGTTGAAAATTGTCAATTATTGTCAAAAACTGTTAATAATGGACAATTTTTGTCAAAAACTGTCAAAAATGGTCAATAATTTTCAAAAATTGTCTAAAATTGTCAAAAATGGTCAAAAATGGTCAAAAATGGTCAAAAATTTTCAAAAATTGTCAAAAATGGTCAATAATTGTCAAAAACTATCAAAAATGGTCAAACTTTTGAAAAATAGTTGATAATTGTCAAAAATTGTTAACGTTTTTGAAATATGGTCAAAAATGGTCAATAATTGACAAAAATTTGGAAAAATGGTCTAAAATTTTGAAAAATTGTCAAAATGGTCAAAAACTGTCAATTATTTTTAAAAACTGTCAAAAATGGACAATTATTATCAATAATTGTTAAACTGTTATTGTCGATAATTGTCAGAAACTATCAAAAATGGACAATAATTTTGAAAAATGGTCAAATTTTTTGAAAAATTGTTAAAATTTTTGAAAAATTGTCAAAAGTTTCGAAAAATGGCCAATAATTGTCTAAAATGGACAATTATTGTTAAAAATTGACAAAATTTTGAAAAATAGTTGATAATTGTCAAAAATTGTTGAAGTTTTTGAAAAATTTTCAAAAATTGAAATAGGGTCAAAAATGGTCAATAATTGTCAAAAATGGTCAAAAATTTGGAAAAATGGTCCATAATTGTCAATAATTATCAAAAGTGGTCAATATTTTTTGAAAAACGGTCTAAAACTTTGAAAAATTGTCAAAAATGGTCAAAAACTTTCAAAAATGGTTAAAAATTGTCGATTATTATCAAAAACTGTTAAAAATGGACAATTATTGTCAAAAACTGTTAAAAATGGACAATTATTGTCAAAAACTGTCAAAAATGGTTAAAAATTGTCATCATTTTGAAAAATGGTCAAAAATTTGGAAAAACGGTCACTAATTTTGAAAAACAGTCAAAATGGTCAATAATTGTCAAAAATGGTCAATAATTGTTAAAATTCTGAAAAATGGACAATAATTGTCAAAATTTTGAAAAATAGTCAATAAATAATACGAGCCGTTCCCGAAAATCGATTTAAACACGTAATTTATAAAATCGATTTGCTAAAAATCATTGAATAATACTATTAAAATCGATTATAAGAAAATAATAATCGATTTATATAAAAATCGATTATTTTTGAACATCCCTAGTCAGTAGATCTTTTTAAGGTTAATCATGATGAATAGCGAAAATGACGATTATTCTAGCTATTATAACCTAAGATAATTACGATTAAATGTCAATGAAAGGCTGGTATCAAAGGCAAAACAAAATGATTGGATAGAGCTTCTCCAGACCTTTTAAATGAGGTATGACTGATACCTAATGCCATTTGAAAAAATTCAAGGGGTATCTCCAGGAGGTGAATCTGACGTTTATGACATTAGCGCCAAAAAGTGTCCCCCTCAAGTTAAAAGTTGACGTGTTTCGGCATTTCTTTCTAATATGTCGCATTTCTGAAATATTAAGGGTGGGTCCTTTTCAAATGAACACAGTGTATATCAATGAATGAAATACATTATTTTTACAACGGAATATGTGCATTTATTTATAAAAGATATTCCTCCATTATGTACATGTAATGTTTCAATGGTAACGTAAGTTTTTTCTTGTTTTGTTCGAAAAAATTCGCCAAAACTCTCTTTCAGGACTCTTTGATGTTAACAGATGATATAGAAAGGGTTTGATTAAAAAGTTACAGTTCGTTACACAATTTCACCTTTTTAAATTACCAAATTTCATTTATTATGAAAAATAAGCGAAAACCATCATTGATTTTGGGAAAAATATGATTTTTATCTACAAGATTATCGCAGATTTATGCTATTTTATCTCAGCTGCTTTACAATTGTATTTCTCAAAAATTGAAACCGACTGAAATCAAAATAAAAATGTTTTTGTCGACCAAGAATTGGATTTTGAGATTTTTATATACTTTCCTCAATTCGCTATCCACATCGTTAAATCAGGTGGTTGTTGTTATATAATTAACGATTTGTACTCACTTTGCGATTAGATATTTCACATAAATGTGATTTTTTATGACAGCTTGTTGAGATAGAAGACTACAACAAAAATGTGTAGATACCTGTTGGTAAGTTATAATTAAATAATTAAGACGCATCTCAGAAATGCTCTAAGACGCTCATAAGCTAAATTGAACCTGCAAATTCAACTGGCAAAAGCATGAATACACTTCGGCACCTCCTCGCCTTTCAATTAACTTAAACCTTACTTTGGATAAGCTACCTCTTAAAGCATTAAATATTACTAAGTAGCAGTTTCTTTAGCTTAATAGTTCTAAACAGAACAGATCATTACAATGAAATGAAATCTATTCACTTTTATGGAAAAAATACAAAACTACGCTATTAACATATAAAGGGGGACGTATTTTTGCTATCTGTTATAACTTTTTTTTTCGAACATGATTTTACTGTTGAAAATTAATTAATCCTTTTATGGATTTTCAAGAAAATTTTATTGAAAATTTTGAAAAAGTTTCAACAAAAATTTTTAATTCTACCCTGTTTTCGGATTAAATTCTCTTCGGGGCTTAATTTGAAAAAATAGCAAGTTAAGTTAAAGGTTGCGGTAGGGACAGCTGTGGCTGTGCACCCAAAGGATCGTCATTTGGTTAATTTCCGCAATGTATCGCATTTCCGATCATTGCAGAAATTAAGATGCAGGGAAAAACCACAGAAAACATGCATCCATCATCCCGGTAAGGAAAGGAAATGGGTAAATAATTTGAAAAACGAAAAAAAAATATTTTTGTTAAGCATCGTATACTGAAAAGTTCCCGAGACAATACACTGAAAAGTGCATTGTGCAAGTCGAACGTCGAAGGTGCTCCTCCTAGATTGGATCTGACTGCTTTCTGTACACTTTTGTAGCCGTCGCTCGACAGCTTTCTGTGTACTTTTTATAGTTACGTCGCCTGATTTGTTGCACACTTTCGTTGACGATGCGTCGACCGATTTCCAACCCGTTTCCAACTGTTTGCGGTGCACCTTTTTAGACTTTTGGCCACTTTTTTGTCAACTTTATCGAATTGATAGAGGTGAGGTGTCCAAGAACTCTTAATAGTCCGGGGGAAGTTCGTTATAGGGAATTGATCGGAGAAGCCGTAAGGGTGGATAAGAGAGTTTATATTTGGGGTATCGTGAGAGTGGGCGTTGAAGTCGAGGTTTCCAAGGGATTTTGAGTGTGTTTTTTGGCGTTTGTGTCATTTGAAGTGAGTGTACGAGTGATGTAGCCTGATTGTAGTTTGCGTATTCTGTCTAAAATTGGTGTGATGTTTGTATTTGTGTATACCTCGATACAAGGTGAGCGAAATTGTTTGTATTGACAAAGTCTCAGAATACGTCTCCCGCATTCGATAAGACGTTTCATCCACCTTTGGGTGTAATGTTGATTATAAGAGGAATTTGTAGTCAATTACCGGAGGTATACAGATACATTCAAACATAAACGGAACATAGGGATTTAATGTATTGTCCGATCTAAATGGTCCACCAACAAAACATTTCTATAAGTTCACTTCAATGAATATCAAGTATTGATCTGGACAGCTGGATTCAAAACCAATGTATGAAACCCCGCCCCTTCTCTTTCCAAAATTTGTTAGTTATGTGCGAGGTGTGCGAACTGCGATTTAGTATTGAATAATTATTTGATGGGGGTAGTAAACGTCGCTACATATTGAAACAATATGCTTACGTTTTATGTTGTTAAAATCGAAAATTAATTGTTAAATTCTCTTTAACAATCAATGTTTCGAGTTAACGAGTTAAGATAATATGTTTTGATTTCTTTTGGCAATAACGGCTTTCAAAATAAAAATAAATTCGTAAATAAAACAAAATAGGATTCTTCAAATTGAAACAAAGCAACGCTCTCATCTACCGACTGCTGTTTACTGACTGTCTGACACTAATTAAGGACCGCCCACAGTTGAGAATACGGAGTGGTGGGAATTGTACGATATGTTATAGGTGTCCAAATAAACGATTGTAATAATCGTGTTTTTAATCTGTTGAAGCTGGATGTTGGTCGACTAATTCAAAAGCAGTTCTAATACAATTCTTAAAATCCCTATGTTCCGTTTGTGTTTGAATGTATCTGTATATGTATTGTAGGTATGCAGAAGTGTTTATGGGTGTGGGTGTGTTTATGGACATGCCACACAACATTCTGAAGAGATTAACTCGATTCCGCACCCTGCTAATTGTAGCAAAGACTTCAGGCTCCCAATTGAGGGTGTAAGAATATCTTACCCCCAAGTAGGTAACCTGCCTCAATAAATCGCCCCAAAGTGAAATGCTGAAATTCGTTGGTGTAGGTGTTAGGACGAATTTGTGGGTGTTTGAGTGTTTAAATGCAATAAGTTGTGTTTTTTGTGGGTTTAGTGTGATTCGTCATTTGCAGCACCAATCGGTATACCAATTGAGTGTAGGTGTGTCGTATGTGTAGATGAGCGAGGATAGAACCCTGAGGTACGCCTGCTAGAGGGGTGAAAGGTTCGGAGATTGAATTGCCAACTTTAACTTTTATGGTAAGTTCGGTGAGATAGGAATAGATTACTTTTATAAAGTGAGCAGGAAGATTTATGCTATAACTTATAACCCACTCCTCCCTATAGTCACCCATCTCATTTTTTCAATTTTTACACCAATAGAATCTCTTGAGAAATGTTAATATTTGTTTTTATTTTTGGAAATAAAGAATATGATATGCGAATTTGTATGACTACATGAACTTTTATTAGTTTCTATATTGCTAATAGTTTTTTAACTCCATGATATTTGAACTAACAATATATACATGTTTTTAAGAATTTTTGGCAACTTCTATTTTTTTCAGTGTATAAACGGTGTAAAAATATTTCGAGAGGGGTGAACATAAATAAGCAAAATAACCTCCCCCTTTATATGATTTGTAACGTATTTTTGTATTTTTTAATGGAAGTAAGGCATTCAGATTTACGTAGCGTGGATAGATTCTGTATATGAAATGGAGGAAACAGATAATAAAAATTATAGGTATTGCGAAAATACATTTGATGATATATTAGTCACAAGCTAAAGTTCTTTGAGGACGGAGTGTTAGGAGGTGAATATAACCAGTCAGTCCCATCTAATCTAATCTGTTTGAAGGAGAGGCAAAACTTTGAGCTTACTTCATGACAGATACGACGTCAACATGTTCACGTTCAGTCCAATGACTATAGATTCTAAAGCAGATAGGAGATTCAAAAACAGATTCAATTGCTTTCCATTATAAGTTTTTATGTAAAAGTAAGGATTCATTGGAAATATACACTGCCGAGCATAAAATTAGGGTCACCCAGTAATTTGAAGATATTGTAGAAATTTTTATTTTTTTCGGATTTTTCAGGGTTATAACATAGTTTTCTAACGGATTGCTTGAATAAAAAAAGTTGTTATTTCGAAAAGCGCTTGAACAAAAATCGGCCCGAGTGTGCAACGAGTATGGCAACGGTACGAAGAGGCTGGTATGCTCACTCGAAGACCTGGTTCAGGGCGAGGCAACCGCTAGAGATGACCGCTTTCTGGTTTCAAGTGCTTTGAGAAACCGAACAGTTACGGCAGTTGCCCTTAGAAATCATCTGCAAGAAATGAGAAATGTAAACATAAGTGAGTGGACACTTAGGAGGCGACTTCACGCTGCCTTTTCACGAGAACACTTGGCTTGGACAATAGCGGATTGGAGTCGCGTATTGTTTTCTGATGAATCGCGATTCTGTCTCACAGGCTCAGATAGACGTGTAAGTGTGTGGCGACGACCAGGCGAGTGATATGATCAAGCGTGTATTGCTGAGCGACTTCCATTTGGTGGAGGATCAGTTATGGCATGGGGAGGCATATATTTTAATGCTCGCACGGAGTTACAGTATTCGCCAGCAAACTTGATGTCCTAAATGCTTTCTAGGGAGCTATTGACGCCGCCCATCCGATAACTGTGAACCGTGTCGTGCAAGTTCTGAGGATACGCTTTCTGTTACAAATAAACACAACTTGTACAATTAATAAAGTAAAGTCCGTCCGGAAATATATGATCCTAACTTAATGAATAATATTTAATTCTTTGTTATAATTATTGGTATATTGATTTTAATTGAAACGGATCTGCTTTATACCTGAATTCTGAGTACATAAATAATATTTTAACAATAAGGTACCCATTACAATAACATGTTATTTATCTAATTGAAGATTATAAAGTTGGGATCTTATATTTCCGGCCGGACTATAATTAAAATTTGTTAGAATCCAAAAAATTAAGGTTTAATTTGGCACGTAACATTTTAACCGTAGGATCATTAAATTCGCAGATAAATAAAATAAGCTGTGCCAACTTGCTTGTGATGGCTTGCTAGCTAGGAACCGAGGAAAATCCGAAAAAAATAAAAATTTCTATAATATCTTCAAATTACTAGGTGACCTTAATTTTATGCTCGGCAGTGTATTATGTAACAACTGAATATAAATATCGTTACATTTTCGCAATTCATTACATTGAATCCTTCCAAATAATTTCATTTGAACTCTTTTGATACGTCTCTGAAGGTAGACCGAAGTAATATCCCCCATTAAATTCAAAATCGGTTCTTTGTTCTTTCGAATCGTTCCTCATTTTTTCGTTTAATAGAATGAGAAACAAACTTTTCTTCCTTATTTTGACCTAACGCGGCAATTCCTTTGTTCGAGCCGGTTTTGCATGTGCGAAAATCAGGTGCACTAAGCACGCTGCGAATTAAAATCTTGCTAAAGTCTTTCCTTTCCAAAAATTCAGTTGCTAGCCAGGTTTCTGCTTGTTGTCATTTCATGTGCTGTGAGGACTGGAAATCGGTAATTACCTGTATTCATTTTTTTTATTCCGTTTTAAAATTATATATTTTCAATATTTCCAAATGTGTTTCTTCATTTAAGAAATATACTCCAGATATGCTTTTGTTCTCCTTTTTCCTTTTCTATTTTACGGCACTAATCTCCTGAACGGCTCGAGCAGCAAATTCCCGGCTATATAATTCACGCAGTTTGGAACATTTAAGCACAGGGTTAGTTTCGAGTACCCACAGCATCGGCTTGTCGCGATTATCTGCAGATACCTTTTGGAGGTGCTCCAATTTTTACCGCTCTGTGCAGTGAATAACGGAACTACTTTCTAAAGTACCAACAGTACTCAAAGGACTTCCAAATGTTTTCATTGGTAACATGTTGTGTTTGGGGTGGATTGGAATAGAAAAATAAAGGTCTTCGATAAAATCCTCGTGAATGGAGGTTGTATGACAAAATAATAATTTGAGATTAGTGAGATGAATGTCCAGATAAAATCAGTTAAATTCGATACGTTAGCATGTTGCTGATCATCGAAAAAATATTTTTGTTGAAAAGGTCGCTTTTAAAAACTGTTATAAAATTTCACATTTTTATTATAATTCGTTTCTGTGACAAATACAATTTGAGATTTTCGTGTAACATGAAAAATTGACGAAAATTACTTAAATTTGAAGAATATTCCGAAAACATTTACTTTCATTTCAGTTGGTTCAATATCTAACGAGTACGTACACAGAGCAATAGCAGTAGCAAAATCACTGCGTATAAATACCGAAAACCATATTTCAGTTAAACAAAAATTGAAAAGAATAAAGGTGTGACTGTCAAGTACTGAACTGTATTCCAATGCGATGATTTCAAAATTTACAACCAAATTAATAACAAAATACAATCAAAATTTTCAGTAAAAATCCTGTCACTAAATTTTTTTTCCATGTTTCACTCCTTCTTTATAAATTTTTCATAGTTTTCATTATCCTGCTCACCAATTTTCTAGTTTAACTACTTTGTCTTCACGTATATTTTTTATTTGTCTCATTTATCAAAGCTGACATTTTTCTAAGAATAAGTAGAAAGTCACACTGGTACATACCTACAACACAAGGCGATATTAGACAGAGAACACGTGAAATTTTGTTCTAATAGAAAAAGAACCTCTTCAAAATGGTCATTGCACAAAAAATTTGTGAAGAAACAGAGCATTGGCGTATAAGTCCTTGAGCTTTTTGTGTTTTTGGGTTGTACTGTTTACATGAAAAGTCTAGTTGTCCTTATCTGCCTTAACGGTCTTTCCATAAGATCCTCCTCAAAGAAATTCCCCGTTGGGCGCACTAATCCCAGGAGTATATATCTCCACTGAATCAGTGCTTCGCATCCGGAGATAATTTGCAATGTCTTCCCTGTACAACCCACAAATATATACTTCCCATACTTCCTCAGTATACTGTGACCGGTGAGTAATCCTGTCACTTTCTTCATTTCGGTAGTGCCTGACTGTCAAAGAGTATAAGGATCTTTTGGAAACAAAGGAAAACATATAGCATAAAAAGGATTAATAAGATTGTATGAAGGATAGAAAAAGGGTCATAACACACAAAACAAAAAGTCTGCTAACAGGGCACTGGAAGTTAAAGGCACGCAAAGCTAATGGGGTTAAGAGACGAAGCCATGTACATATTTTGTCACCTAAAGGACTTTTAGACTCAAAGGAACACAATATATCTGGAACAGTCGCAAAGGAAATCTAATCTGGGCTACTAAATTTTGCACTAGAAAGTACACCAAGAAAAGTTTCCTCAATTTTTGTTTTAAAAATGATCCTTTATTCATATTTTCATCCCAACTATTGAATATAACACGCATTTGAATTTAGGAAGGAAGAGATTTTTGGTTTAATTTGAATGGACAGTCACACCTAATGATTGTTATTTCGCAGATGCAGATAACGCTGACAACATCAGCACTTTGTATCTGGTGATACTTATGGTCGGCGTCGTTGCACTGGTTTTTGCTTGTTTTGCTGTATTGGCAGTTTGTTACAGGTAGTGAAAATAATTTCAAAAAACAAAAACAAAAAATTTAATCGTTGTATTTTATCAAACAAGCTAAAATTTTGCACCGTATAATTTGATTTACAGCCAAATATGTATGCTGTTTGGTAAAAGTATTTGACATTTGACACGAAGAGTGGTGTTTGCAGCAGTGTATTTTGTGTATATTGCCTTGGATTAAATTTTGATGTAACTGTACCAGATATCGAATGAAAAATCCATAAAAAAAATCAATTCGCACAATATTTTATTTGTTTTTTCTTATCAATATTTTATCGTTTATTTATATTAATATTTTATATGTTATTATAAGCTGGTCAAATTTATTTCATATAAATATAATATATCAAAACTGAACAAGGGTTGTATTATTGCAAGCACATTGCTCTTACATTTTTTTATCATGAAATCTATCCATGGTGAATTAAACCCCGATACTGTCAAAATTGATAAATATTGATAACGCAAAAACTTTACTATTAATTAGAAGACAGATATCAAAGAATATATATTATTCTACGCTTCACAACTAACTTTTGAAAAATATTTTTCAAAAACAGTGACCGTTCAACGAAGAAGAAACAACTACTTCCCTGGCTACATGCCCCGACAGACATTGAATTACACTTCTATGTCAAACGGGGTTGGTAAATCTACAAGATTTAAACCAACCATTCTGGTTTGCAACTAGAAGGGACAACATAACTTGTAGACCGGTTTCGGCGTATTGCGCCTCATCAGTACAAGGTATATGTTATCGTCCGAGAGTTAATCACAGACTGAAATGAGACTATAATCAACAACTATACCTATCTTCCAGTTACGGAAATGTTTTAGTTGCGATAATAGCGACTCCTCACCTCCAAGTCACAAACCAAAATTCGAAATTTGACAACAAGCCCGTTAGCTTGAAACATATAGAATTATTACAGTTTCCTGTGAACTTGTCGTATTTAGTAAAGCGTGTTACCAGCAGATATCAAAGAATATATATTATTCTAAGCTTCACAACTAAGTTCTTCGTTGAACGGACACTGTTTTTGAAAAATATTTTTCAAAACTTGTGTTGTGAAGCGTAGAATAATATATTTATTCTTTGATATCTGTTGGTAACACGCTTCACTAAATACGACAATTTTACAGGAAACTGTAATAATTCTAATTAGAAGACATTTGATTTTTTTGACTACTTCACTTTCCCAAAAGAATATGCCCGACATGAGACTTCTCTCAATCAAGGGTGAATCGACTTCTTCTTTGAGTCACACTGGTATACCAGATGGTTTCTAATTCGGACTATGGGAAGATCGTTAACATAATTAAAGATATACTTACATAAATCCGAACACGTTTCTCATAGCTTTTAAAGTGGGTAATTAACAATTGAATTTGATAATTAAAACATCTTACTCCTGGCAGAAATGATCGCATAATGAATTTTTTGAGTGAAGCCTAGTACTTTTAGGTACTTATCTGAGGTATACCTCATCGTAGGAGGTTTACTGGCTCTAAGGGTTGGCTAGCACGGCTGTGTTCTAATGTAAGTGGCTATTGCAGTGGTTGATCGGGAGGTTCACTGGCTCTGAGGGATGGCTTATTCAACTTCTTCATTATGTGAATGGTTCTAGAATTACTAGATGGAGATCGTGTATTGGGTCATCCTTATACTCTAAAGGATTCCATTCCCTATTCCCAGTCCTTCTTGGTATTACCGGGGCGATGAACAGCACGGGGACGGCATCAATGGAAGCCCTTATTGGACTTCCTCCTCTAGAACTTCTTATAAGGGCGGAGGCAATGATGGCAATTCTTAGGCTGAAATCGGGAGACTCATGGTCCCCGAACAATGTTCGAGAAGGACACACTGATACAACTGGGATATTACTAGACGAACCCATATTTCACATGTGTTTTGATTACACCAGAGAAAATATTCACTGAGCGAGTGAATATCATCAACCCATTTAGGGAACAGGTGATGCACCCAGGTAATTCTGGAGAAATCATCTGGGTCACCGATGGCTCCAAAACAAACCATGGCACTGGGGATGGTATAAAAGGACCTAGAAAGAGAATATTCTTTATCCTTGGTCGACATACGACTGTGTTTCAAGCACAGACGATTGTCGCTATAGTCTGTATTGATGAAAACATCAGAAGAGGATATACCGGACAAAAAATTCACTGACAGCCAGGCCCTGCTTAAGGCTATCAGCAATCCAACAACTAGGTCTAGACTGGTGAAAAACTGCAAAGAATCCCTCAACAGGCTGGCAAGAGACAACAAAGTGTCTCTAATATGGATGCCGAAACATGAGGGGATTGCAGGTCATGAAATGGCGGACCAGTAAGCTAAAGGAGACTGCATAGGTCTGAAACCGTTTTGTGGAATTACAAAAGATTGCATATGACAGGAAATCGGGAACTGGCTAGATAAGGAACGCCAATTCAAATGGAGGGAGACACAAGGGCACCTTCATACAAAGAGTTTACTGAACAAGGTAGACAAGGAACTCTCAACCAGGCTATTGAAACTGGGTAAGAGACATTTGAAGACATTTACCGACCTGGTGACTGACACTGCACCTTGAGGAAACATCTGTACAAAATGGGCAAAGTTAGTGAAACTATGTGCAAAAAATGTGAACTTGATGATGAAACACCTACTCATATACTTTGCTTCTGCGAGAACTCACAAGAACTTAGACGGAAACACTTTGGAGAGGAATTAATACAACCATCACAACTACTCAAAATCCTTCAAGTCAAACTAGTGGCCTTTATAGAAGACACGAAGCTTATGGAATGGAAGTAGATAACCTGGGAAACGGTACAAGGTTCAGTTCAAGTGCCTGTGCTGATGAGCACAACCCAAATATATGAATGAATGAACCCTAAAGGATGTTGAGGGTATGCGTTAGGGCAGGTTTCAGCTATGCTTAACAGAATATTTTGGCTCTGCGTCTGAGTTGGACCAGAGGAAGTCCTAGGTAAAGAATTAGGTGGATTTGATGGAAATATGCATCCCATGTGCTACATAATGGGGTGGAAAGTGTTGCAGAAAGAACAAGATACAGACTAAGTAGAGAGGGAATCATTAAAAAAAACCACCTCCTTACTTCTTAGAAATCAGAAAACCTGGGACATGCCACAAGATGGTATGATGAAAAAGCATAACTTTTCAAAGAAATTCGTTACGGAATTAAGCAACAAGAAGGAATGGGATCCAAATACCATTACCAGACTTGGAAAGAATGCCATTCAATGGTACACAGATGGCTCAAAATCAATAGAAGGAACTGGGATAGGAGTGTACGGGCCAGGAACCAAACACTCTGAAAGCTTGGGAAAAACCCCGAGTATCTTTCAAGCGGAAATTCACGCCATGAGAAAGTGTGCCCAGTTCAATATTGATAAAGGATATAGAAGGCAAAGGATTATCATAATGTCGGATAGTCAAGCAGCCATTAAAGCACTGAGCTCTTGTGTTATCAGTTCCTAAAATGGTGTGAGAATGCCTAGGCAAAATAAATGAACTAGGCGAGAACAATATAGTCACCTTACTGTGGATTCCAGGACACACAGGGATAGAAGGAAATAAAATAGCAGATGAACTAGCAAAGAGGGGGACTGGAACACCCTTTTGGGGGCCGGAACCCTTTTGCGGTATCAGCTCCAATGTAATATTGGAAGAAATAGGCAATGCCGTAAGGGGGCACAATAGATCTTTTAGGTCTCAGTGAATGTCACCCCAATTTACATACATACATACATACATAATGTTGATTTAGCTTTTGTGGGCAAAAAATAATAAATATATTTGAAAAATTGCAATAAAACAACCTCAAACAACGCAAAGTTTATCACAAATAGGCAAATACAATTTCGAAAAAATTATACATTTGACATACCTTTGAGTGATAATCAACGGAGCAAACAAAATCTCAGAGCGCTAGCAGACAGGTAATAGAACTTTCTTCCATTACATGAAGTTGCTAACTAGCAAAAGCCTAAGTAAACCTACGAATATGAAAATGTAGAAAGCCTAAATTAAGCCGATAGTTACATACGGAAAAGAAACAATGTGCCTAGCAAAGGAAGACGTAGAAAGACCACGGGTTTTTGAAAGACATTTTAAGAAAGATATAGGGCCTTGAAAAGATTCAAGCTAATAAGTTTAGACCACTAATGAATATGGAATAGAAAGAAACTATCGAGGGAGATATTATAAACTACATAAAGTCACAATGATTACGATGGTACGTACATGTGTACAGAAGAGAACCGGATGCAGCCATTAAAAGGATGAGCAGCTGGAAACCAACAGAAAGCGGACCAAATTATAACTTATTTACAAGGGACTGAACTACTGGACTGCGCTGAAATTATCAAAGATAGGAATGAATGGAAATTAATAGTGGAAAAAGCAAAAACGGACAAGAGAATAAAAAAATAATCTATCACCTCTGCGGTTACTTCGGGTTAATCTGAGATTGACTATAATTTGGCACTTACCACAGCATTTAATAAACGCATCTAATGATGAGGGTGGAGAAAACGGTCGATGTCCTGGTTGTCTATAAAACGATCGGTTGCGAAAAGACAAAGCGTTGTCGCGTGGCCAGTAAGGAGGGAAAATTAAAAAGACAATTGCCAGATGAACAAATGTTACAGCCTTATAGTGAGCAGTGGACTGGATGTGACTAATGGGACGAAAACCAGGGGTTAAAGAGGGATAAATTCAAGGAATGGACGAAACATGTTACACTCTTAAAATCTGGAAAATTGCGATGGTTTTACGCCTAAAACATTTGTATTACAAGATGGACAACTATTTTTTTTATTATTTGAGAGATTTGTTGTAGAAAACTAGAATTTATATCTATATTTATTTAAAAAAAAATGAAAAAGAAGATATGTTCCCAAATATAAATTATTTTCAAGTATAAACCTGTCAAACAGTCGGGACTCACAGCCATCTCAAGCCAGAAAGTGACGTATGGGATTGCATCGAAAAACTGAAGACATTGGCCGAACAGAATCACGTCAAACTGACCCTGGTTCACCAGGGTATCAGAAGCAATGAAAAAACTGACGAACTTGAAAAAAGAAGAACAGAGAACGTTGCTTAAACCAGGACAGATTCTTGGTATATAAAAAACCGTAGTAGGAGGATTTGTGAAAAGTTAGATCGGCAAGCAACATAAAAATTACTGGATAATCATCCCACAACAAATGCATGGGAAAACTTTTATAAAAGATTCATGCCTGAAACGCACATGACTACGCACACATTTTTAAACATAAATATACATAAAAACATATAAACAATATCTAATTATTATACAAATACACCTGAGTATTTAATTATTACAATATTTTTTTAATCTACTGTGACATTTTTTGATGAAATTTGAAATATGTTGAGAAAATTCTTCGGATTGATTTTCCAGAAAAAGTATTTTTACAAAAATATAAGAATAATTTCGAGAGAATATAAAAAAGGTATTTTGTACTACAAATTTTTTCTCTATGAAGTAATTAAATTGAAATCAGTCGAAATAATCCTACAAAATTAGACAATATTAACTGGAAATAGTTATTGGATATCTATAGAATGGATAATGAACGGAAATGGTGATTGATAATGGAAGATCATTTTTAAAATGTCCTGCCTGGAAAAATGTTGAAATTATTAATAGAAACCATTTTACTGTTGGAGATTTATTGGATTTATCTCTTCATTAATTGGCGCAGTGAACGGATACAGTGAAGTGGTCAAGAACGTATCTAATAGTAATTTTCGAATTTTGAACGGAAACTCCCAAAGTAGAAATGTCTTAAGTGTGATATGAAGAAAATTATTGACAAAAGATTCATTATGACCTAATTATGACATTTTTCATATTCTCCAACCAAAGCTACAAATGTAAACTTTTTTTTGTTGAACAAAATAATTTCAAAAATCGTATACGGGGTGTTCAAAAACTTTCCTATCAAACGCAAACCACAGATAAGATAGGATATATATGGGACTTACATACTTCTAAGAGCCTCTCCACCACGACCTTCACAGAACTATTGTGTATGCCCTCCTGTTATTCTAAAGGATCCCGATTCTTATCCTATTCTGGCTCAGTAGGTACTCCCTGGATTTTGGTGAGGGTTCTTTGATGAACTATTTGGTCTGCCTCATTTTTGGCGCCTTGTTCCACCATTCTCGATACTACTTTTTTATCCAAGTACTGCTATTTGTTTTTTGTAGCACTTTCACTACACCACAGAAAGGTTCTGGGCCAATGGGAGCACATCGTGCCCCTTCTCGGGCTAGTGAGTCTGCCCTTGTGATCTGAGTGCCCTAGTACCCAGGCTAAGGACAATCTATTATTGCTGTCCAGCTCTTGTAGCGTCTCCAAGCAGTCCCAAACTAGTTTGGAATTTATCTGCCATGGAACTTTTTGCTTTAATAGCTGCTTGGCTGTCAAAGTATATAGCAATGGCCTTTTCCTCAAACTCTTGCCCTAATAGCTTTCCTGCACAGTGCTGTATTGTTGCAACTTCTGCCTGGAGGAATATCGTCACATGTTTGCCTAAGCAAAGTGAGACTCTTGGCTATATGTATATATATATATATATATATATTCCAGCTACTACACCTTCCTTGATTTTTGAGCCATTTGTGTAGCAGGCCATTATTTCTGCATTAATTGGAGTTCCTTCGTTCCATACCTCTCTGCTTGTTATGACTGTTTTGAACTTTTTCGCGAAGCCATACTTGGGAATCATCTCGTCCGATGGCATTCCCAATCAACTACAGATACCGACTAGATTTGATTTTATGTCCATCTAACCTATTAACCTTCATCCAAAAATTCCTCCCAAGGGAACTAGCGACCTTTGAAGATGACGCATCTTAAGCAAATCTGGAAAAACCGCTACAAACTAACTAACCTCTATTAAACGATGTTGACAGAACCTAGTTGGCTTCAAAAAATTGACATTACGTCAAATTGCTTTGAAGTTAAAGGGTTATATTGTTGTTGCACAAAAAAGGTGAAATAATTTTAATTTTCCATCAAAGTGGCTAATTTTTTCACAACCCCAACGAATGAAATGATAAACGTTGGAGTAGTATTATGCAACACCATTTACAAAAATGTTGACTTCTAAAATACAAGTTTTTATGATTAGTGTTTATGCGGTCAACACTTAGAAAAAATCAAGAATATCCTATCTATAAAATTGTGTATACAGGGTGATCAGAAAGTGAGATAATTTTTTTTTGAAAAAAGTCAACTTCTAAAATATAAATTTGGCCAAATTTATTAGCCACTTTGATGGAAAATTAAAATTATTTCACCTTTTTTGTGCAACAACCATATAACCCTTTAACTTCAAAGCAATTTGACGTAATGTCAATTTTTTGAAGCCAACTACTGTAAACATCGTCTAATAGTGGTTAGTTAGTTTGTAGCGGTTCTGTTGAGATTTGCTTTATTTCTATGAAGAATATGCTATGTATTTAATATATGGTGAGGTGCAATGTAACCGAACGAAGCAGCCGAACGAAGATACGAGGAACGATTTTCTAATAGACGATATATTATTCGATCAGCATATACGGCTCTCCACCAACGCATAAGACAAACCGGCTCAGTAGTACCTAAAAGTACTAAAACTGGTAGGCACTCGGATGTTAATTATGTATACGGAAATAATATTTTGGACGAAATAGAACAGAATGCGGAGTTTGGTACTAGAAGACTTATTTAAAAAGAAAACCTCTATTCATTGGTGAAGTTACGATTACTTCAAATGGAATTTCCAATTCACATAACGCATATCAAAAGAGAAGAAGATACAGCGAAGGTTTAGAGTGAATCGCTACAAAACAAACAAATTACCTTAAATAACTCATTTAATTCCCAAAATACAACTCAACATAAATAATCTATGTTTTTCCATTCAGTTTCAATCATGATAAAAAATATGTAATGAAAATTTATTATTATTATTTTAATTTGTTGTCTTATTTTTTGACAAAATAAAAATGGATTTTTCGTTTAATATCGCTGACGGCCTATTTTTTTCTGTGTACATCTTGTATAGTGTTGATGATATGCTATGTGTACTGTACATATTTATATTGTGGTTCACTTGTGTATATAAACAATTTGTGGTATATTTTGGCGACAATTTCAAACAAAGGCTAATTGGTAGGCACTTCGTTGTGCTTGTAATTTGACTGCTTTCGAGTACATTTTCACAGTATCATGCACTTACCAACAGCTCTTACTACAACGCTATCAAATTACTCACTTATTAAGATGGACACTGTTTCAACAGTATATTCACTGGAATATTATGTATTGTTTATTATCACAATTTATACAATTAACAGTCAATTTGAATTACATCTTACCAATGTTATATTCATTATTATTTTGCAAGTTTTCTATACTTCTTAAATAAATATGATATACAATATGTTCGAAATAACCGTTTAAAATCGTCATTTCCTTTAACAGTTTCCTTTAAAACCCATAATAATTTAAAAAAACTTTCATAATTACACAACGTGATGTATGTTTGTATATGACGTTCACTGATGACTAAAAAATCTATTGTGCCCCCTCTCTACTTAGTTCCTGAGTAAAGTCTCAAGGACTAGTATTCCATTGAGACCTATTTCCTGGAGAAATTTTAAGATATCCGCAGAAGCTGCGCAATAGGATTTTGTATTTCTTTGAATTCCGCAAGTATGTGAATGGAGGTTCCTCCTTCCATTCCACAGAATCTACATTCTTCTTGCTCCACTAGTTAGAGCTTTTTGAAGCGGCAGTGTCCTGCTAGAACACCTGTCACCAAATAGTGAATGAACCAGCTGTTGTTCTCTAATCGGAGTGTAACCTACTTCTTCAGTCAGTTTTCTTGTAATGTCCGACTTGTGATAACCAGTGTCAACCAGAAGTCTAACCCTCCGTGAAATGTTCTCTGCTTTCATTTCTACAAGCATTGTTTGAAGAAAAATTTCTGGATAAGTATGATTGGTCAGATTGTGTTCTTCATCCTTTGATTTCTGCTCCTTCGGATTTGAACTAAAATTTGAATTCTGGATATCTTTTCTAGGGCACATAATGGAATGGAAACAACATTTTTCTCTAAAACGACATCTTCGAGCAACGTGACCAAATTTTGGACACAAATAACAACAACCAGAATCTGACAACTTTTGTTTTCTTAAGGCTAAACTGAATTTAAATGCTTCCTTACATTGTTCTGAAGTGTGTGAACCTTGGCAAAATACACATCGTGGAACTCCTTTATTAAATAGTTCGGATGCAGTGGGCACATTTGAACTATTAGGTGCATTTCTTTCTTCACGATTTAGTCTGTGCTTGAAACTTGGATACTGCAAGATTGATTCTGTTTTCGTTCATCACTTCTTGTCTGAGAAAATTCATAAGAGCATCAAGACGTTTCTTCAAACTGGACTCCGATGAATATAATTGGCTAAGATGCCAAGCTCTTATCAAATCCTCGCCTATACAAGATTACAGCATTGCAGCACAAGTATCAGATTTTACACCCAAACTTTCAACTGTGATTCAATTTTATCAAAAAATGTGGACAGTTTATTTTTGTTATTGAGATTTGTCAAAACCAACTTCAGAAGTTCTCTTACATAAACCTCTATTAACATATCTTCTCTTCCAAATCTTTCTTTCAAGCTAAGAACTGCCTTCGCATAGTTTCCTTTAGTTGCAGGATGACTATCAACTATTTTTCTTGCTCGAGAGCCTGGAGCTGTAGCTTGGACAAGATACTGCAGTTTATCTTTTTCTTTTATATCAGAATCCTCATCAATTCTACTAATCTGGTTCCAGAAACCGAGCCAACCTTTCATGTCACCTCCATACTGCCTGAATTCAAGTTTAGGAATCTTTATTTTGCTTCTGGTCTCTGATTTTATAGACCTATCTCCTTGGTTAACCAATGTATCAAAGTGACATTCAATTTTATAGTATTCAGAATTCATATCATCCATTAATACGACTTCTGCATTCATATCCGCTTCTTGAACCTCTGAATCCAACATCAAATGCAACATAAGTTGGTTCAGTTCAGCTATTTGATGCATTCTCTTGTCTAAAATGTGTATATTACTTTGGATTTCTATAAAGTTGTACTTATCTTTGGACAAAATTTCTTTCAGCCTATCACATATTCGTGTGAAAGCTGTTCTTTGTAGAGCTATGGCTTTCTTGGTTTTTTCCATACTTGAAATAGAAGTCTCCTCTCACGGTCGCCAAAATGGTAGAACTGCAATTTCTTCAGTTCCGTAGAGTCCACTAATAAGGGTATGGATATACCGTTGATAAATGAACGACCAAATCTACTTCCAAAGGATTAACTTATATTCAAATTTCGCATGTGATATGTTTACAAAGTTATCTAAACTTAAACGTCAATATTAAATTATTTATCTCATGTCAAGGTGTCAACCTGTCAAAACTCTTAGTGCTGAATAACTTTGGCTCAGGTATTCATGTGTTCTCACCTATTTGTAGTTTACCAGAAGTATCTTTTATTGTCTTTGCCCTACTAGATCTTTTCAATGGTCAGATTGTCTCTTCTTTTCAGCGTTTTCCAGTATTAGATTGGTACTGATACCGCAAAAAGGTTCCGGCCCCCAAAAGGGTTTTAAGGCACTTATTTTTGCCAGCTTCTCTGCTATGCCATTTTCTTCTATTCAAGTGTATTCTGGACCCCACTGTAAGGTGACGATGCTGTTCTTGCCCAGTTCATTGAGTTTTCCTAGGCATTCTTATACCCTTTTAGAACTAATCACACAAGAACTCAGTGCTTTTAATGGCTGCTTGACTATCCAATAGCCATATTACTGATGCTGTTGCTGTTTTGAAGCACCAGCTAAACCTCTTAACTGGTGATCTATGGGTCAACAATGTGAAAATATGAAACATTTTTTCGACTATAGAAAGCGCCGATTTGATCTACCAAACAGCTCTGTTTTTGCCCCAAATTATGTGGAATTATGTGGAATTATTGTGGAGAACGAAATGTTTCGAAATGTAGATTGAACTGAATGAAATTTTTTGGATTACAATTTTCCACAATAACCTACAACTTTTAATCGTTTATTCCCGAAAATTGTATTGAGAAGAACTGTTTGGATACCTCTTGCAAAGATTTTATGGAATAATAAAACAATTTCATGAGATTTTGTGAAATTGTGCCCTTTTCTACGCTTTCGAAAATTTCCTAAGATGATAAATAGTAGTTGAACTGTCCCTTTCATCACATACTACTAATATTTTCATTTCTTATTCTGTATTAATCAGATTGATCAATCTCTTTTTTGACATTCTACCCAGTACCCCATTGCTTCCGATTAATTCTGCCTCTGGAGTTTTAACAATGGGCAATATTATAATTGAAAATATTAGTTGTCTTCCAAAGGATAGTCGAAGACAATGCATTTAATTGAACCATGTTCGGTAACATAAAAGTCTAATATCTATTCAGTTATTCCAGCTTCTTGGATAAGAGTCTGCTTTTATCATGGTAGCCTTTATCACTGCCATTCATTGGACCTAAACTGCGATGCAATATGGCCACAAGGAAGTGGTGGTTCAAAAATCCCTAGAATGGTGGGTAATCTCACCAGGACAGACACAGGAGAAACAGTATTTTCTGTGGTACTCTACTCTATTAGAGGACATTCGCCGACTTTTACGGAAGACCTAACAAGCAAGGATAGAAAATCTGTCAAAGCTGTAGTTGATATGTTTACAAGGCACTGTAAGCTTAACAGGCTTGGTTGACAGGTTGACAGACGTAGCCATGTGCAGATTGTGTCACCTAAAGGTGGAAATTACAGAGCACATCCTATGCCAGTGCGACTGCCTGGCGAATGTGCGGTTTCTTGCGCTAGTTATGAGAATCGGTAAAGAATTACCTTAAAGGTTGAGTCTCGAGGTTATCTGTATCTGTAGAGTGGGGAGGGTGAGTTTAGGCCCACAGCACTTAGGCCACATGTGACCCATTGTGGTGTGGTGATTAATCAGGGTATCCAAGACTATGTTCCAAAGAAGGGGTGATAAGACCCCTCCCTGCGGACATCCCCTCATGTCCAGTCCTCTCACTATGATGTCTTCTACATTGAAACTTATTGCTCTACTAGAGAGCATTTTGTGTATCCATTCTCCCACTACCAAGGGTACATTCCTGGAGATGAGTTGCTGGGTAATTGTTGGGAGGGTTGTTTTATCAAACGCTCCCTCAATATCTATGAATACACCCAGGGTGGAGTCTCGAGGCTAATTGGCTACTTTAAAAGAGACGGGCTGGAGAATGTGATCTAGATTCAGAGGACCACAATAGATCTGAAAAGGTCGCAGTGGGAGAGGTCAATTAGCTACCTCATCAAATCTAATCTAATGTAATCTAAGGGTAAC